>CM031243.1:439886452-440313952 GCA_018340775.1 Taxus wallichiana var. yunnanensis
TGACATTCCATGCTACATGGTAAATAAAGGATAATCATGGTCATAACCATGTATGGTATGGGTGGCACTAACAATAATAAACATGTCGCCCCTCCATTCCACAATGAATGTGTCATTAATATGCATAATACAAATCAGGTCGGTTGGGAGATTTTAATCCTCAACCACCCATTCACAAAATAAATTCCTTACTAGTACATTACATAGCTTGATGAGATATATAAATATCGTGGTAGTATTCGTAGACACTAACATGTGGATAAACCATGTGCTTAAGGGAAAATTTGTGAAGAAATCCATTTTAGGAGCACTTAGAGGAAAAATTGGCCTTCGGGCAAAACTAGAGATATGTTCAGAACTCTGATACACTCTTGATGGAGTATTTGTTTTACATTTTTGGATGTGTTGTGATTTTTTTTGTGTTATAAAAGTCACTCGAGCACTTGGAGTTTCTCTGGATCCTTTGTCAAGTGTGTACCTTGTTGGGAGAAAGCGTTGGAAATCTTATCTTTTGCACCGGTCATTGTAAGCCGGGTTATTGCTACTCAGTGGACTTGGTGGAGATCATTTATCTTCAATTTTTAGTTTAAATTCTTCAAATCAATTGGTTATTGGATCATCTTGCTATCCAATTCAGAGTATTTGAGAATCAACTGGATATGTGGTCATATTCTCGTATCCTGGTTTGGATTCATTGTGAATCAACTAGATTTTTAGTAATTTTATTATCTGGTTCAGATTCTTTGCAAATTAAATAGGTATGTGATCACCCTTGTGTCTCGGTTTGGATCCATTTTGGATCAATTGGGGCATTTTTTCTTCTACAAATTATTTAGCTTAGATATTTGCTTTGCATAGAGGCTGATTGAGGCTGTGAAATAGAGTGGTAGCTATTTGTGGAGGAGACTATTTATACTTTAGAAGACCAATTCAGAGTCCTTGTAAATCAGCTAGGTTTTGTGATTCTAGAGGATAGTTTAGATTCATTCGTATCAATTAGTAGATTATCGGTTCATTGTTGTGCATTCATAGCTTCATTTGTAAATTGTATTTGTTTATAAATCAGAAGTGTTAATAAATTGGTTCAACATTTGAACTTAGAGAGGTAGGATTTTCCAAACTCCATTATCATCTTGTTTGCAGTGTGTGGGTGTTCAATTTTTCCATTGCATTTTATTTCGAGTTGATAATTCTATGGAGTTTATTGACAAGTGTTTATAGGGGTTTAAGGCCAGTTAAAATTTTTGGCCCTATTTTTAGATCAGGTTGGTATCAGAGTTGGTGATCTTCCCAACAAAATTACTAATCTCTGACCAGGTTGGTTGATTCGACAGTCTTTATTCTTCAGCTTGTACTTTTGGTTCAGCCTTGATTGGACAATTATAGGTTCACTATGAGCAACACTATTCTTGGAGTCTAGATTTGTGGGGAAAACTATGGGACAAGTTTATCTGTTTCGCACGGAATGTTTCGGCTCTGCAGAATAGACTTGCTTCTATCCTATCATTCCTTTGAGAAACAGATAAGGGTTAGGGCTAGGAGGAATACCTGTTGAATGTTGAGATGGTGTGCGTGTACCGTAGAGAAAGATCAGATCGACTGCAAAGAACTCCTTTTTGTCTTGGAAGGACTACCTGCAAGTAAGAATACAAGACCACCAGATTTTTAATTAGACAACAAATGAGGGATCTGCCTTAGGCCCAGGAAATATAAAAACTTCCTTTCGAAGGTGGTCAGTTCCCCTTTTAATACGATTTAACACAAATGATAATATAGAAAGCTATTGCAAAATCACGATTTAGGTATCTCGTTACAAAGCAATAGAAACTAAACTATCAATAATAAAGCGTCACGTTGTTTGTTGATTCTAATCGGGTCGTTGATATGTTCAGGTTGAGTTATAGGGATAAACCGGGCTGGATTTGGGGTTGTTAGGTGGCAAATAGGCAAGCAAAAGGTTTTGGGGTATAAGTCACAGTGACCGACGGCGGTCACTAGATAACCGACCGCGGTTAGCGAACCGCTGCGGTAGGGGATAAACGATACCGGTAGGGTCAGCAATCTAAGTGCTTCTGGATAGAGGTTGGTTGCAAGGTGATTGTGGGGTTATTAAGATTGGGGGATGGCTGAGGGGAATGATGGGAGGATAGGGAAGACTCAGAGTGTGGTAAAATGGCCTTCTGGGCAATATCAGGGTGTATGGATGAAGGTTAAGTGCAGTATGTCACTGGTAGTAGATCTAGGAATAAACTTATGACGGCTGTGATTCAAAAAGTCTAAGAAATGTTAACAAAGAGACATACAAGGTTCTACTTACTGTTTATTGACGAGAATGCAGGTCCAAGAACTGTGGTGATGAAGGTAGAACTCAGATAGGACGTCCTGACGATCAGAAGATGAGATGTCTTCCCTCACGATGATCAGCTGAGTGTCACAGGGCTCTGGTTGTGCAGTTGCAATCTTGGGCTTGATGTCCTTTGCAGGCAAACTCTTCCTGTTTCTTCACTTGTCTCTGCTCGGCCAAGAAAATCTGGATTCTCTCGATGATTTCTCCTTCTCCCAATCAAATGAAAATCGATCCTTGTTTTTGGTTGGAAGTGGTCATTTACGGGGAACCGATGGCGGTTACGCAACCGACGGCGGTCGAGTAGGAACCGGTATCGGTCCGGTCAAAGCGGGCTATTTTTGGTAAAATAGCCAGCTTTCCCTCCTTTTCTTCCGAGGGATTGGTAGCGGGCTTGGTCAAGTCATTATGAAGTTGGTTTTAGGTGCGGATGAGGAGTAATTAGTCATAGGTGTGGAATTGGACCAAGTTATAGGTCTTAATTAGGTTAGTTTAGGGTTAAGACTAGGTCATGATGAGGTGGCGACATGAGGTGGCAGGTATGGTGATGTGGATTTATTAATTATAAGGTAATTAATAAATAATTGTGTAAGGTTTAGGTGGTGAGGTTAGGTTGCGAAATGTGATGCGGGTCACAAGGGGTCGTAAGACACAAATTTGGTGTCTACATTAGCCCCTTATTGTCGTGTAGTTTGTTTTGTAAAGCTGCACGGACAATAATAAGAAGTGGTTACTCCTGTTAAGGGTATAGGTAATCCCCCTCAAATCTATCACAGATTGAGGTAGCGTGAAATCAAGGATAGGGTTGATAAAGGGTAAATGGTGTTGAGATGAGGGTGAGATGGTGGGGTAGGTCCAAAGAAGCAGACGCACGTTGAAATGCAGTAGTGCGACCAGGGTACATGATTTGACTAGCAAACCAGCAATGCATAGGCAAAGGTCGATAGTTTATCCAAACAAGGGTGATATAATCCTGGTATCCAAGGCATAGGAAGTAACTCCAGGGTATATAACGGGTAAGGTACAGGAACGTTTTAGGCTTGTTCGGCAGTACCAACTGGTTGGTTTGGTTGAGATAAACGTCACGGTCTAGGTCTAGGCAAAGTTGGTCGACAGATCAAGTCAAGGACCCTAATCATGCTAAAACACGAACAGGTGAGCTCGATTGAACAAAAAAATTACATGATGGGTGGATAAAAGTGTATGTTGTTGATGTTGGGTAAGGTATTGAAGTGGTACGGCCTTGGGTCGGGCCAAGTTGTTGGGTTGCGGCCTTGGGTCGGGCCAAATGGTTGGGGTGAGGCCTTGGGTCGGGCCGGATGGGTAGGGTGAGGCCTTGGGTCGGGCCGGATGGGTAGGTTACGGCCTTGGGTCGGGCCGGTTGGGTAGGTTACGGCCTTGGGTCGGGCCGGATGGGTAGGTCACGGCCTTGGGTCGGGCCAAATAGGTTGGTGGCGGCCTTGGGTCGGGCCAAATGGTTAGGGTGAGGCCTTGGGTTGGGCCAGATGGTTAGGGTGAGGCCTTGGGTCGGGCCGGATGGTTAGGGTGCGGCCTTGGGTCGGGCCGGATGGTTAGGGTGCGGCCTTGGGTCGGGCCGGATGGTTAGGGTGAGGCCTTGGGTCGGGCCAGATGGTTAGGGTGAGGCCTTGGGTCGGGCCAAGTTGTTGGGTTGCGGCCGTGGGTCGGGCCAAATGGTTAGAATGTTTGCAGCAAAGGTTGATATAGGTGATGTGGGTTGTACTTATTACATTGTTGGGCCTATGAGCATATTATTTGTGTACGTCCAATAGGCCGACCCATTGAGTCGGGAGAGAGGAGTGCAAAGGTTGGGATTCAGACGATGGGTCCAGACGAGAACAGAAAAGCGAGATCTCGAGGCCGTGATAGATGACATCGAGTATTATAGACAGGTATGGGAAATGGTGACTGTTGCGGATATTTGTTGGAGGCCGTACGGGAACTATATGGTGACAGAGCACATAGCTGAGGAGTTGAGGGGTGTAGAGCGATTGAGGTGGATCGCAGGGCATAGGCCGGGCGAGTACGAGAGGATTCCTCTAGATCGCGTGCGGCGACAATTTGGGTTCGTTCAGGATATTCCTATGACATATAGACCATACATGAGGATCGACGCCGAGGCAGCATTCTCACCTCCCTACCGACACCTCCAGAAGGGCCAGAAGAGATAGCAGCCGATCGTAGGGTTATGGATGCGGGAACGATGGAGGCCTATAGAGTATGGTGGGTAGCAGAGCTGCGAGGTGCACGTGAGTGCCCTGACATAGCTGTGATTACAGCGGAGAGAGATCGTCTGCAGGATTTGGCTCGCCAGCTTCAAACACAGGTGAATGAGACAATGGGAATGTTAGAGGCTTCACAGTTACGAGTGGAGAGACTGGAGGTAAGATTCCTCCACGCGAGAGGACGTATTCGTATGTTACAAGAGATGTTGGCGGATCAATGGGAGGAACCAATGGCAGTGGCACCTTTGAGGATGGAGAGGCCAGCTGAGAGGCATCGATGATCACGATCACCACCTGATTCGGGAGGAGGTGCAAGGGTCTAAGTGAATTTTATAGGAATATAAGAATAAATAAGGATGCCTGCCTGCGAGTCGATGATAGAGAAGATGTATTTGTTTAACATCTAAAATAAAACTAAATATGTATGTGGTTTTGAGTGATGATAATAATAAGAATGGTTGTGTGTTGAATGTTGTTTTTGTTTGTTTTGAAAAAGGATAAAGATGAATGTTGGCAAATAGAAATACACAAAAAATATTTATATTGACAACACATGAGAGGGTATGGTAGGGGATGGTCGAGCTAACCTTGGGAGACCCCATGTCTCCTAAGTGCTGCCTACATAGCCCATTGCACAAAGCAAGGAGGGGCCTCAGACCGATGTAGTTCTCCCTTAGGAGCAGGGAGAGGTGAATTTAGGCAATTTGGTTGTGGTTAGGCAATTTTGTTGGTTAGTAAAAATTTGATGTTGGTAGGGTAATGTTGTTGGTGTTGGTAGGGTAATGTTGTTGGTGTAGGTATGGGTGAAGCGAAAGTTAGCATACCCAAGTAGTAGGAATCGTGTCCTGATTAAGGTCGACACACAAGCCTAGAGCCGAGTAAAAGAGGCAAGAGTGTCCCGTAATTGAGAAGAGCTAAACAAACCCACATATTAATGTAGGATGAGCTTGAATCCCTAGGTACCTTGCATAGGCGAGAAGTCGATAGGTGAAAAGAGTGGTATAATCACAATATATCGGATATACGTCACGTCCCTTGAGTTTTGTTGTTTTGACAAATGGTGAGGTGAGGTGGTTGATGTGGGCGAGGGTGTAGGTGAGTTTATTATAAGATGATTAATCTGACAAAAGAAAACCAAACCAAAATAGACAAGTCCATGACTCAGAAGTGTTTTGAAGTACTGCTTGTATTTTTATTTTTCTGGATATAGACTGATCGATGCGGGAAGTCGACATGGGATATGTATTTTGTTGTTCTTGAGGTCTTCACGAAGCTGATCAATGCGAGAAGCTTCTGATAAAGGCTGACTGTGTATAGCTGTCCTTCAAGGGAGCAGTCTATTTATAGTAGCAGATGCGGTGCTTATGTATAGCTGTCCTTCGGGGGAGCAGTCTATCTATAATAAGAGCAATAGTTTGGCATATAGCTGTCCTTCAAGGGAGTAGTCTATTGTATAAGTTAGAGGTCTAGATGTCCGTTGGGCATGAAGCATCTAGTTTTTTGTAAGAAGTTTGACTCAAGAAAATCCCATAAGTGTGTAATTAAGAATGTGTCATTTTGATACTTTGAAGTCATGGACTAGACTAAAAAGGGGAAGGCATCTTTTAAGGGGAGGTGATAATCAAACCATGTGAGCTTGATTGGATTTTGAGATGTAAGAAACAAAGTGTATGCGGTGGTAAATGAGCTCAAGGGACGAGCGTAAGGTAGATAAGCAGTGATATAACACTAATTTCAATAGTAGAATGGTCGAAGATGCAAGGCATTAAGGGGCTCAGGCTCAGGTTTACCATTAAGCGAAGCTAAATGATAAGTGCCTGATCCATAAGTGTGAGTGATAATGTAAGGCCCAATCCAATTAGGAGCAAATTTTCCACGTTTACTCTTTTCTAGTTTGGTTACATGTTGATTCTCTTTGAGGACAAGATCGCCAACCTTAGAAGTAAGCTCATGAAGCTATTTATCATAAGCACGCTTGATGCATTTTTGGTAGATTTGAAGGTGATCAAGAGCCGTAAGACGACGCTCGTCAAGAAGCTCTAATTGGGCTAACCGCTCTTGGTAGAAATCATCGTTGGTGAGAATATCCTGAAGAGATATTCTGAGGGAGGGTATTTGTACTTCGAGAGGCAAGACAGCCTCAGTACCATATACCAAAGAAAATGGTGTGGCATTAGTGGAGGTACGAATGCTAGTACAATAAGCCCAAAGGGCAAAGGGAATGTGATCATGCCAGTTTCTTCCGGACTCATTGACAACTTTCATGAGGATTTTGGTTAGGGTTTTATTAGAAGATTCAGCCTGACCATTGGCCTGCGGATAGTAAGGCGATGAGAAACTAAGTTTGATACCAAAGTTGTCACAAAGGTCTTGTAACAACTTATTTTTAAAAGATTTACCATTATCTGTTATTAGGCGATGAGGAATACCAAAATGACAGATAATGTGATGGTTAACGAATTCGACAATTTTTTTCTTTTTTGATTGAAATGAGTGGAATGGCCTCCACCCATTTTGTGTAATATTCGGTTGCTGTGATTATCCAACGGTGACGTTGCGAAGAAGGCGGGTGAATCTCACCAATAAGGTCTAAACCCCATTGTGAGAAAGGCCAAAGATCTCGTGCGACCTGTAGCGGATGGCTAGGAGTATGTTGAAGGTTGGCATGTTGTTGACACATAACACAATGCTTAACATATTTGTAGTAGTCGTTATTAAGAGTAGGCCAATAATAACCTAGGTGAAGGATTCGTTTGGCCATGGCAAGGCCACTAAAATGTCCACCACAAATGCCGTCATGGACTTGTTGGATGGTATAGGTGACCTCCGCACCGGTTAGATAGCGAAGGAGGATGCCATCAAAGCCACGTTTATAGAGGAGTCCCCCCATGACAACATAACGAGAAACACTTTTAAGAAAAGCACGTTTGCCGTTACTAGAAAGGTCAGGTGGGAGAACAGAGGTTGTAAGGTAGTCATGAAATTGGTGGTACCAGGTATCCTGCGAATTAGTAGACACAGTATTTATCATACAAACTACCGGGGCTGAGTAGGATGGGGTAAAAAGTTGTTGGACCAAGACGAATATGTCAGAGTCAGTTGGTGCGGCAGGAATTTGCGAGGCTAAGCAAGCCATAGTATCCGCAAATTTGTTAGTGGAGCGGGGAATGGTCTGGATAGAATAATGAGTAAATGAGGTCAAAAGTGAATCCACGTAATGTTTGTACTTTTGAAGTTCCTCATTCTTACATTGGTAGATGCCCATAACTTGATTGACTACCAATTGAGAGTCGCCAAAAATATTAATAGATTTGACACCTAAGTGTAACGTATTTCATTGTATTATTAGTGTAGGGGAAATCAAGCCGGAATGAAAGAGGCATAGGTTCAGCGTCAAGAGGATGAGAACAACGCCGGCTCCTCCACCGCGACTGGCATTTAGATCCATCGAAGAAGAGGGTCATTTGATACGACTCTTCCCTGAGTGAAAGAGTGGCGATGAGTTCGTCGGGGAAATTAAAATTGGTGAATTGTTCCCCAGGTAAAGGGGCCTCCGCAAGTTGGTCCGCAATAGTTTGTCCTTTGATTGACTTCTGTTGTACAAACTCAAGGTCGAGGTCGGCGAGGAGCATAAGCCATCGGGCAATGCGTTGGTTTAGATGTGGTTTGGCATACATATAATGAATGGGGTCCGTGTTGGTGATGACAAAAGTTTTGTGATTCAGGAGGTAATGTCGGAGTTTGGTGGCTACGAATGATAGGGCTAGGCACAATTTTTCTACATGTGTATACCTAGTCTCGTAATCCACAAGAGTACGACCTATATAATAAACGGCTTGTTCTCGATGTGCCGAGTCCCGATGTGCGAGCATAGCTCCTATAACATGGTCAGTGGCAGAAAGGTAAAGGTAGAAAGGACGATCATCCTGAGGTGGAATAAGCACGGGTGGCTACAAGAGATAGGATTTGAGAGCTTCAAAGGCTTGGTGACACTCTTCACTCCATTGAAAGGCAATGTTCTTTTTAAGAAGGTGATGGAAAGGGTGACATCGATCCGAGAGTTGGGAGATGAAACGCCGGATGGATTGAAGTTTACCCTGCAAACTACGCAATTGTTTGAGGTTTTTGGGTGGGGGCATTTCTAGGATAGCTTTGACTTTAGATGGATCGACCTCAATGCCACACAAAGAGACGATAAAGCTAAGAAGTTTTCCTGAAAGAACACCAAAGACACATTTCTTTGGTTGAAGTCAGACTGAATATTGCAACAGGTGATCGAAAATAATGGTTAAAACATCGAGATGTTCACTGCGATGTTTAGATTTGCCAAGAAGATCATCGACATAATCCTCAAGGATAGTGTGCATAATGTCATGAAAAATGTAAGTCATAGCCCGCTGATAGGTAGCACCAGCATTCTTAAGGCCAAATGGCATGACACGATAACAGAAGGTTCCCCAAGGAGTTATGAAAGTAGTTTTATGTTGATCGGCCGGGGCTACCAAAATTTGATTGTATCCCGAAAAACCATCCATGAGAGAAAGCATTTCATGGCCCGCAGTGAGATCAACAAGTTGATCAATACTTGGGAGGGGGAAGTCATCCTTGGGGCAAGCGAGGTTAAGGTCTCGGAAATCCGTGCATATCCGAAGTCCCCCCGTCGCTTTAGTGACAGGTACGATGTTAGAAATCCATTGAGGATAGTCAATAGGCAAGATGAAGGAAACAGAAAGAAGTCGTTGAAGCTCTTCTTTGACCAAGAGGGCGATGCGTGGATGCATCTTTCTCAGTTTTTGTTTGACTGGTTTGGAATCGGGGTTTAGGGTGATGTTATGGACAGCAATGGTAGGATCAATTCCTGGCATGTCAGCGTAGGACCAAGCGAAAGCTTGGTTGGGAAACGAGAGAAAGGTAGTAAAGGCGGCTTGTTCTGATGTGTTAAGGGATTGTCCGATCTTCACAATGTGAGGATCCTCCTCTGTGTGGATGTTGATTTCTATAGTCGACTCATTCAACATGGTTTGAGTTTCAGACGGTAAGGCGCGTTGAATATAGGAGTCGTCCGCCCCAAGGTAAGTGAGGATGGAGTCGTCATCCTGACACTCAACAACATTAATCGAAGGTGAATCCTCTTCGATCATGTCTGGATACAGAAGGGGAAGAGAAGATGGATCCTCATTATCACGTTGATAAGTGAGAGGACCTATGAAGATAGCATTTATGAAAAAAAAAAAAAAAAAAAGTTAGGAGGGATAGATTCAGGGTCTATCGACTCTGTGGGTGATGATGGCAAAGTGGGTGATGATGGTTTGGTAGGGGTGACGTCATCTTCTTCCAGGATACAGCTGACACGAGGTGTCTCCTGTGTAGGTGTTTCAGGAAAATCGAGACCACTATGATCATTGTGTTTGCGTGTAGTCATGGGAATGAGTGTATGGTGGAATTTGTTTATGGTTGATAGGTGGATAGGATACGCGGGGTGACGGTGTTGCTATACCCTTGGATTTCTGTATGGGTGTAGAAGGCGTAGGTCGCTTTAAAGAAAACGCAGGAGGTATGATATATTGATGTAAGGTAGAGGGATGGGGTCCCAATATGGAAGGTAGGTGTGACGACGAGGGTTTTAGTTGTGTTAGTGGCATAGATTGAGGAGATTGAGTCTGTCTCCTAATGGGATGGATGGATTTATTTTTAGATAAATCAAGCCACTTAGGTGGGTGTGTTAGACTAGGTATGGGTGAGGTCCCAAGTGTAGGGGAAGATTTGGCTAAGTTAATAGAAGTGGACAAGGTATTTGGTAGAGATGAGGGGGGTGAAGATGAGAACATGGGCATTTTAAGCTTCTGTAAACACTTCGGGTATATGGTGGAGGCATCAGGATCGGTCATTTGCATTTGAGTAGAATATGGTGTACTCAAACGTTCCCATAGGACCTGTCTATCTTCTATGGAATGACAGTCCTCACATGTGAATAGGAAATTTTGTATGGAAGAAAGGTGGGTTGTGATTCCGGTCCACTGTGGGTGTGATACAAGGGTATATGAGGCACTGTATCAATGGGCGTTAAGAGATCAACCGGTTGCTGAAAAGATTTAGGTGATGAAGGACTAATAGGTAGGAGAGTGTGTTTGAGAGGATCTGTCATGTTTAAAGAATGTGGTGATGTCGGTTCAAGAGGTTGCTCGTCTAAGGATGAGAAAAGAAGTGGTGAGCCTTCCTCTTGTACAACAAGAATGGTAGAAGGAGACGTTTGGGAAATAGATAAATTAGATAACATCCGCTCACAGTCTTGCAAGGATGTGGTATAAGAAGGCTCATTTGTGAGAAGGGAACTCTGGGCAGCTAATTCCTTGATGGGTAAAGGAACGGCAAGGATTTCAGTTTGTCTTGATGGCGAGGAAGGGGGTTCGGTTTCCTGTGTTAGTGAAGAGGCTTGATTGAGAATTTGTTCGATAGAGGTCTTTGGTTGGGAATCGAAGACTGCATGGATCTCATGAACACTCTCCTCGGCTAAGATATCTTGGTTTAGATTACTGTTAGAAGAATGATTTGGGAATGGTTTGTTGAATATTTTCAAATTTCGGTTAGCAGGGGCATTAGGATTATCGAGGGCTATATCCCCTGCATCAACCATTTCCTGCACTACGTTTTTCAACATCTTGCAATTCTCATGACTGTGTCCCTTCACGCGGTGGAAGTTACAGAAGTCATTTTCTTTGTACCAAGAAGGTATGGCGCGAGTGGAATCGAACCGGAATGAGGTTTAACAGGAGGTAAGGTAATGTCTCTGCTCGAGCAATTTTTCCAATATCACACCATATGTTTCTCCCAAGGGAGTGTAGTTGATGGGTTCTGCTTTATACTTATAGGTGGTTTTTGGCGGGGTATTAGACGGTGGTTGGGATTTGACCATCACCGCGTGCACGGCCCCTTTTGATTTCGAAGCAGTCGATGGGTGAGGATTGGTGGTGTTAGGTTTGTTGGTGGAATCTTGGGTTCGGAAAGTGGGGTTTTGTTACGCAACCACAATTTCTCTTCCTCTAAGGCTCGAATCTCTAGTTTTCGAGCCA
Organism: Taxus wallichiana var. yunnanensis; assembly: GCA_018340775.1. Taxonomy (NCBI): domain Eukaryota; kingdom Viridiplantae; phylum Streptophyta; class Pinopsida; order Cupressales; family Taxaceae; genus Taxus; species Taxus wallichiana. Next base: position 439,898,110 of record CM031243.1, read on the forward strand.
TAGTAAAGGCCTCGTCAAATGTACGAAAAGTTTGAATTTGGAGGGTAGGAGAGATGTGCTTAGTGCAGGCCCGCGTAAAGTGATTCGATAAGTTTGGTTTGAGGTAAGGCATATGTAAGTTGGTTGATAAGGCCCGCCATCATCCAACGAAATCTGCGATAGATTCGTCTTCAAATTTTCGGATGGCATAGAGGTCGGTGATAGATACTTTCTTGGCAATGTTAATGGAGAAATGATCCAAGAAAGATTGGGCTAGCTGGTTAAAAGAGAAGATTGAGTCTTTGGGTTAAAGCAATCGTACCACTCCAAGGCGGGTCCTGATAAGGACATGGGAAAGGTGCGGAGTAGTAAAGCGTCGTCGTGAGCAATAAGATAATGAGGCATGTCTAAATGATCGCAAGTGTTGTTGAGGGTCCTCCTTACTGTTAAAATGGGTAAATTTTGGTAATTCCCATTGAGGAGGATATGAATGAAGGGGGACTGAAGGGTGGATAGGCTCGACAAACTTGCTCGTATGTCAAGGCGCTACGACTTCCTGAAACAGAAGCCTCCAGGTTTTGCATTTTGTCCATCATTTGTTTAATTAAATCAGTAGTTGGATGAGATGATGGTGTGGTTGTGGTAAACGGAGGCAAATTGGGCCAAGGGCCACCACTAGACAATGGTGGGGTTAAATGTTGATAAGGTATGGAGGACGACTGTGTTGAGGCAACCGAATAGGGATGTCCTATATAAGCTGTTGAGGTTACTCGGATATGTGTGTGGAAATGAAAAGGTGGGCGGAGCTTGAGAATGAAAGGTCGTGTGGATAGGTGGCAGAGAGCTAGTCGTGAACGGAACAGTCTGCAAGAGAGACGAGGTAGGAGCATTCGGCGGTAATGACATGTTGGGCCCAAGATTAACCAAAGGAAAGCCAATCTGTGCCGTATGGACCCCTGAAGTTGCTGAGGTAGACGACGAGACTAAGGATGTGGAAGGCAAAGCAGAGTTATCAGGTGGAGAAGGGGCTAAATGAGCAGCTATACTGATAGGCATGCCAAAAAGGAGTTGACCGTCGGGTGTACGGTCAAGGGCATGAGACAAATAGTATTATACAGTGCTAGGATTAGCATCCAGAAATTTGGCAAATTCTTTATCCCCCACAGGAATTTTAGGAACCTCGCTGGTGTCCGTAGGATTCCCCACAGAATGTGAAGGGGGTGATTCAGGAAAAGGCACAGAGCAAGCATGTGAAACCATGGCGGCGGCTTGCTTTCGAGTGATAACAACCATGGACAGGAGTTCACAGTAGGGTTTCAATCGTAGGAAAGCAAAGCAAACTGGATGGTGAAATTGGTAGGTTCTTTGGTTTGTCGTGAAGCTGGAAAGACGAATGCGATGTCGGTCAATAACCGATGTCGGTTAGACTATAGCTGACGTCGGTCAGTTAACCAATGTTGGTGTAATAAGACTGGTATAAGAAAATATAAGAAGCTGCTGATTTGATTGTTAACAACGCTCAGTACATTTATCAAATTGTTCTAAGGTAATCACAGAAGACAGTGTATAACAGAGAAAACAGAACTGAAAACAAACAAGATGCACACGCAAATCCAGAGACTAACCCTAGGGTTAATTTTAATTATTGTGGGCTTATGCCTTTAGACACGGAATGATGTCAATCCTAAACAAAAGACTTAGGGGAAATGTCAAGTTTGTTTTGGCTTATAAGGTTACCTCAATCGGGCGGAGGAATACCGCGGAAAAGGGGGATGTTTTGAGCTGTTGTGTTAATTGTGAAGTGATTCGGTATGTGTTGTGCAGTGAAAGTAAGATTAATTTCCTATCAATACCATGGAAATCACCCCCACGTGTACGACATGTTACTTAGTCTATGTTCAATAAAATCGAAAACAACAAGCAAGAATGTAATGCACGTGTTTTAAACCCAAATCGAAAATGATATTCGATGAAGCAAATGAGATGACTTTCACTAATGCGAAACTAGGAAAGCAAGACAAATTCTTTACTAAATATATAACAAAAACAGCAACAACAAGTATGCTTCCTAAAATGAAAATAAGCAAGAGAAACAGAAACCCGAAATGGGTCCCACCGGGCGTGCCAAAATGTTTCGCACGGAATGTTTCGGCTCTGCAGAATAGACTTGCTTCTATCCTATCATTCCTTTGAGAAACAGATAAGGGTTAGGGCTAGGAGGAATACCTGTTGAATGTTGAGATGGTGTGCGCGTACCGTAGAGAAAGATCAGATCGACTGCAAAGAACTCCTTTTTGTCTTGGAAGGACTACCTGCAAGTAAGAATACAAGACCACCAGATTTTTAATTAGACAAAAATGAGGGATCTTCCTTAGGCCCGGAAATATAAAAACTTCCTTTCAAAGGAAGTCAGTTCCCCATTTAATACAATTTAACACAAATAATAATATAGAAAGCTATTGCAAAATCACGATTTAGGTATCTCGTTACAAAGCAATAGAAACTAAACTATCAATAATAAAGCGTCACGTTGTTTGTTCAGTTACTAGTCGTTGATATGTTCAGGTTGAGTTATAGGGATAAACCGGGCTGGATTTGGGGTTGTTAGGTGGAAAATAGGCAAGCAAAAGGTTTTGGGGTATAAGTCACAGTGACCGACGGCGGTCACTAGATACAGACCGCGATTAGCGGAGCTGAACCGCTGCCGGTAGGGGATAAACGATACCGGTAGGGTCAGCAATCTAAGTGCTTCTGGATAGAGGTTGGTTGCAAGGTGATTGTGGGGTTATTAAGATTGGGGGATGGCTGAGGGGAATGATGGGAGGATAGGGAAGACTCAGAGTGTGGTAAAATGGCCTTCTGGGCAATATCAGGGTGTATGGATGAAGGTTAAGTGCAGTATGTCGCTGGTAGTAGATCTAGGAATAAACTTATGACGGCTGTGATTCAAAAAGTCTAAGAAATGTTAACAAAGAGACATACAAGGTTCTACTTACTGTTTATTGATGAGAATGCAGGTCCAAGAACTGTGGTGATGAAGGTAGAACTCAGATAGGACGTCCTGACGATCAGAAGATGAGATGTCTTCCCTCACGATGATCAGCTGAGTGTCACAGGGCTCTGGTTGTGCAGTTGCAATCTTGGGCTTGATGTCCTTCTGTGTAAACTCTTCCTGTTTCTTCACTTGTCTCTGCTTCGGCCTAGCAAAATCTGGATTCTCTCGATGATTTCTCCTTCTCCCGATCAAATGAAAATCCGATCCTTGTTTTTGGTTGGAAGTGGTCATTTACGGGGAACCGATGGCGGTTACGCAACCGACAGCGGTCGAGTAGGAACCGGTATCGGTCAATCAAAGCGGGCTATTTTTGGTAAAATAGCCAGCTTTCCCTCCTTTTCTTCCGAGGGATTGGTAGCGGGCTTGGTCAAGTCATTATGAAGTTGGTTTTAGGTGCGGATGAGGAGTAATTAGTCATAGGTGTGGAATTGGACCAAGTTATAGGTCTTAATTAGGTTAGTTTAGGGTTAAGACTAGGTCATGATGAGGTGGCGACATGAGGTGGCAGGTATGGTGATGTGGATTTATTAATTATAAGGTAATTAATAAATAATTGTGTAAGGTTTAGGTGGTGAGGTTAGGTTGTGAAATGCGATGCGGGTCACAAGGGGTCGTAAGACACAAATTTGGTGTCTACATTGACACAAATTTGGTGTCTACATTATCATACTCAAAGTGGTTTCTTAAATTTAAATTTGGATAATACTCCATTCATATATCCTATTTCTATTTTTAGTTCCTATTCACAGTTTTCGTGTATGAAATCATATTTATAATCTTGGAGATATGAAAATCTTCAAGAGCTCTTGAGGTCAACTTGGATCTTTACTCTACACAGAGACTTGTGGCCGTGTGTGAGTGGTAGCTCATCATTATTGACATATGACATCGGGTCAAATCTTTTCTCTATGTAGAGGCTATCTACTGGTTGTGTAACAAAGTGATACTTGATTATCTTCATCAGCTAGAGACTTCACACCATGTAGAGGCAAAGACCATGTAGTGAGTTAGAAGTCATCATTGTTAAGATTATGTAGATAATCTTAGATCGTCACTCTGCGTAGAGGCTTTTGGCCATGTAATAGAGTGGTAGTTGATCAACATCGTCATCTGAAATCATCTCATATCGTGACTCTACATAGAGGCTTGTGGCCGTGAAATAGAGTGGTAGCTGATTGATGTGGACATATGGTATCATGTCATATTTTCATTCTATGTAGAGGTTGATTTTGGCCGTGTAGTAGGATGGTACTTGATTGTAATCATCTTTTGGAGATTTGGCACCTTGTAGAGGTAGATGGCGTACAATGGCATAAATGTGATCATAATACAAATTTTTAGTACCATGTAGAGGTAAAGCGTACATCGGGGTGAGAGAAAGTGTCTTCATTAAATGGAACCAAACTTAGGTCTAAGTAAAGGCGTAGTTCATGTAGTAGGATGAATATTATTAGGAGGCATCATGAGTGTGGAACATATGTCACATGTCCCAGGATCGAGCCAATTGTTTTTGATTATGGAGTAGCAAAGTGTGGGACCTTTTGAGTTAATTACAAAGACCTTTTCTTAGGAACACTAGGTTAGGGATTCACAAAGATTTTGTGGAAAAAATCCTTCTAACTAGGAGGTGTGATCCGGAGGAAATTTTGGGACATTTGGGAGTTACCTAAATATACCTAAATCATGAAAGTGTGGTAGAACATTATGTGATATTTCTAATGGTACGGAACTCGGAAACATAGTTCGTATGCTCAAATTATGGTTTTTCAAAGTTTGGTCATAGTTCAGACTCGGAAGAGTCAACCGCCAACACGAAAGTGACACATGGTGGAAGCAAAGTGTAAGAGGAGGAGAATTTTTTTGGTTTTTTGATTCCGTTCTTTGACACTCATATAATCAAATGGGTGGACTCTAATTTGTTTTGTCTAGGGGCCCTCGGCTAGGTTAACACACTCTTTTCATGAGGGGTGTCTTTTCCATCGTTAGATAGTAATTTTCCATGTGGTGGGTCCTCGGTCTACCACATGTCTGCCACCAATTTTTTTGTATTTAGCTTATGGGGCAAGCTCATTACCAGCTCAGAGAGTTAAACAAGTATTTACATTGTAGGTGAGCTCCTCGGTTATCTCGGAAAGCCCCTTACGTGACTTGGTGGGCTACAGTTTAGGTTCAACAATGGACACTTTATGTGGTATTCCACATTATGCCACCACCCAACCAATCAACACAACTTAGTGCACATTACAAATCTACTGCACTGATCGCCACCCACATGGATTTTGCACTACCCATGCCACATACATGGTGTCCAAACGTCCATCGCCACCGAAAATATATGATACATGGAAAAAGGAGGATAAGTGTGGCTGCAACCATGTATGGTATAGGTGACACTTCCACTAATAAATACATCATCCCTCCATTCCACAATGAATGTGGGATTAATACCCATAATGAAAATCGGGTCGGTTGGGAGATTCGAACCCCCAATCACCCACTCACAAAATAAATGCTTCACCACTACATTACATAGCTCAACAATCTATATAAAGATCTCGACGATATTTGTAGACAATGGCATGTGGATAAGCCATGGGATTAAGGGGAAGTTTGGGAAGAACTCCATTTTAGGATAACTTAGAGGAAAAATTAACCTTCGTGGTAAACTAGATATATGCTCGAAATCTAATACACTCTTGATGGAGTATTTATATATATATATATTTGGAGGTTTTGTGATGCCATTTTTGTTGCGAAGTAATTCAAGCACTTGGAGTTCTTCTAGAGCCTTCATCAAGCATGCACGTCATTGGGAGAAACTGTTGGAGTTCTAATATTGCATCACGGTCATTGTAAGCCAGGTTATTTATAGTCGATGGACACAAAGGAGATCATTTGTCTTTTATTTTCCAGTTTATATTATTCAAATCAACTAGTTATTGGATCATCTTGTTATCGATTTGGAGTATTTGAGAATCAACTAGATATGTGGTCATATTATGTATTCCAGTTTGGATTCATTGTGAATTAATTAGATCTATTGTCATTTTTTTATCTAGTTTGGATTCATTGCAAACCAACTAGGTATGTGATCACCCTTGTGTTCCGGTTCAAATCCATTGCGGATCAATTGGGGCATTTGTTCTTCTACACATTATTCATCTCGGATCTTTGCTATTCATAGAGTCTAATTGAGGTGTGAAATAGAGTGACAACTATTCATGGAGGAGATTATTTGTACTTTAGAAGACCAATTTGGAGTCCTTGTGAATCATCTAGGATTTTTTCTTCTGGAGGCCATTTCAGATTTGTTCAAATCATCTGGAATATTATTTGATTCATTTTTTCAGATTCATAACTTCAATTATAAGTTGTATCTATTTGCAAATTAGAAGTTTTAATGAATCAGTTCAACATTTAAACCCAGAGACGTAGGCATTTTTCAAACTCCATTATCAACTTGTTTGCAGTGTGTGGGTGTTCATTTTTTCCATTGCATTTTCTTTTAAGTTGATAATTTTATGGATTTTATTAACAAGTGCCTATAGGGGTCCAAGGCCAACTAAATTTTTTGGCCCCTTTTTGGAATCAATAATAGAATAATAACATATGGATGTAATGTAAATTAGATTCCCTAGATGTGGATATTTGGATAAAGGGCCAACAAACACCTATCATCCTGTACCACTTTGTATATATCCCGCATTAATCTCAAAATACCTTGTGAATGAATGTGTAAAGAGTGAATAAGCATGTTATATATCAAACCAAGTGAAAAATAACATGTACAATATAAAGTGCCAATAACTCAAGTGATCCGCATACAAGTCTAATTTTGTACTCTTAATGTTTTTTATATTTTCAAAGTGTTTAGTTATGTACAAGAAAGAGGGACATCATTGAGCTATCCAATGAGATCGTCTAGAGGATTTAGGGAAAGTGTGAAATGGAATGGAGGCTTAGGTCTTGATTTTGTGGTAGAAGGTGACTCAAATGCAAGAGGTATAAAAGTGGTAATGGTTATAAAAAATATTTCACGACATGAATAATATTTATGAGGAGTATGAAGATTATAATATCTACATAGAGGGATATGACCTGACTGCAATAAGCAACAAAGCATAGACATGGGCCATTAAAGAAGTATGATCCCCTGTATCATATATAGTCATATGAGAGAAGTAATGACATATAAAATAATCGTATTATAGATAACACTAGGATACATACAATCAAGATGTACCACACAAGTATATAAAGACATAAGACAACACATAGTAAACTTGTAATTATAAATGCAACACAAGAATTTTCAAATCTGTCCCTAATTTTGTCCAAAGTGATGATTGATTGGATGTGCCTCCCAAGCAAGGGTATAATAATTCAATATGGATTGGGTCATTGTCCTCAAGAAAGGGAACAATGAGATCCAGGATGTCCCCAAGTGAGAATGCACGTAAGGAGAGATGATTTTGATTTTATAGTCGTAATATGGTTGGAAAAAGTGCTAGGACATGAGTTAAAAGTTTGAATTGTGTTGATTGTTGAGTTTTGATTTTTTGTAATTTTTAGGATTTTGTGATTATTTAAATGTTTTTGGTTTTTGATTTTTTGATTTGGATTTTTTGATTTTTTTGGATTTTTAAGGGGTTTTTGGATTTTACTTTTTGAATTTTTGAGGGGTTTTGAAGGTGGATGATATACTAGATGGTAAAATTCTTGACTAAATGAAAGTAGAGGTTATGAGAGGTAATATGATAGAAGGAATGGGAGATCATCTTTATATACATTACACCTCACGGTAACTCATGATTCAAACAATATTAGATTTTTCCCTCCATTGATAGGATATTCTATTGATGACATGATGAGAAGAATTCCGGCTCCAGCCTTGACTACATGTAACTAGTAAGATGTGAGGGTTCATCATCGAGAGTTAAGAAGGAAACAAAATGTATGAAATGAATGTAGAGAAAAGCTTTAATAATGGTCCATTTTGGAAATTATGACTCAATTCATATTAAGAATATTAGACCACTTCCTAAATATTTTCACTTGAAATGTCACTTTACTAGACATAGACTTGTGAGTGGCTTACTAGTGATCGAAGACGATTGAAGTTAATGAATATTTATCTTATTAACTTGGGAATCTAAATTACTTCTCTGGGATTTTATAGGCTCAAGAAATTTTTATTTTAAAATGATTTTTTGTTTCTTTTTTGTAATGATCCCTGTGCACTTTTCCCCATGCCACCAGTAATGGGAAAGGGATCATCAATGAAGAAAAAATGTAGGCGAGTAATTTTACCCTTTTTTATTTTGTAACGATCCTCTACACTTTTCCCCATGCCACTAGTAAGAGGCAAGGGCTCATCTCCGAAGACAAAAAGTAGGCGAGTAAGGGAAACTTCCTCCTTTCCTAGCCTCACACTACTAGGAAGAAGCATGGGTTTAACACAAAATACCGTGAAGGATGGAAGGCATAACAAATTGGATGTATATAAACTTATTTGATTTTTATTTACCTAGTTTTAGTGTTTGGTTTAGGAGGAAAAATTCTCCCCAATCTCAGCTTTATACATGACTAGTAGGATGTGAGAGTTCAACATTAAAGAATGAGATGGGAGGTCAAATGGACTAGGTAAATATATATATATATATATATATATAAAGATAGAACTACCGTGAAGGGAGTTCAAAATTTCAAGATTGCTTTTAGATGAGCTAGATAGAAGGAATGTACAAGAGGTTTTTGTTTTTGGATAAAGAACACCTTAGGAATATAATTTCTTAAGATGGATAGCATTATGGGTTAATCAAGTATTTGGCCATTTTCAATGGCCAACTTATACTCTCTAGAGATAAATTTAACAACATGATTACATATGGCCCCAATCAATTGGGCTCAAATTTACTTTGTTTTCCCCATTTTTGGTCGTATTTTTTTTTTTCTTTAAGGCTTGATTTTTATGATAACTATGTCATATTCGATCTTTGTAGACTTGAAAATGGTTTAAAGCACTAAGTCATTTTTCATCAAGAACTTCTAATTCATGAAGGCATAATCGTTTGTATTCATCTTAAGTGGTTATGTCTTGGAGGGATATTCTCAAGGAACAACTTCACATCCATAAATTAGAGAGAATGGAGTGGCCCATATTGGTGTACGGTAGGATGTGTGATAATTCCAAAGAGTAGGGTAGATCTGGGTATGCCAATCTCATCCATGTGTATTGAAAATCTTCTTGATGATATTATTTAATGTTTTATTTGTCACTTTTTCTTGGCCGTTACCTTAAGGGTAATATAGAGTGGACCACTTAAGGTGGATGTGAAAGTGTTTAGTGAGGTATTTGAAAATTTGGTTCTTAAAGGATTTTCCATTTTTAGTGATAATAGAGGATGGGATACCAAAGTGAAAAATAAGGTTATTGAAGATGAATTTGGATATGTAACTACCGGTAACATAGTTGAGAGGCATAACTGCTACCCATCTAGTGAAATAATCTGTGGCCGTGATGACGAACTTGTGTCCATCACATGATGTAGGTATAATTTTTTGATAAGATCTAGCCCCTATTGAGAGAAAGGTCAAGGTGTTGTGATTGGTTGTAGATCTTGGGAAGGTGCATGGATGAGGTTGTCATGTTTTTGACAAGCTTGACATCTTTTAACAAAATGGCATGCACCGTTTTCCATAGTAGGACAATAATATCCAACAAGTAATATTTTCTTGGAAAAGGCCATGCCATTTGTTTACACCCCCAAATCATGGAGTTCACCCTAGTTAAAGAGTGAGATGCCTACTCATTAAGGAATCTAAGTAAAGTTCCATCATAACCTTGTCGGTACAAAGTGTTTGCTAGGATAGTATAATGAGAGGCACATTGTGCTAAGGTACATTTATGGCTAGAGTTCATGTTTGAAGGGAAGGTTTTGTCATGAATAAAGGTGTAGATGTCATGGTACCAAGGGTTGTTAGGACCAAATATTTTGCAAATAATGTTAGTTTCAAGTAAATCATAAGTATGAGCTATGAGATGTTCTACGAGAAAATTTTCTTGTGGTTGATTTGATGAAATTTCTAAAAAGGGTCCAATAGTTTCCATAACATCTGTGGATTTGTTTCAAATTCTATGGAATCAGTCAAAAGTGATCAACTTAAAGTAACCATGAATTCTATCTACCATGATTTTGTAAGGAATGAGATTCACATCCTTTACTTGATATTCATGTGCAACTTATTTGATGATGAGAAATGAGTAACCAATAACTATTAACTTTGTGAGGTTTCATGATATGGATAGTTTCAATTTATTTGTGAGGGATTTGTTTTATGAAATGTTTTTGTGCAAGGGAATTCTAAGAGGAAATATTTTTGAATAACATTCCTATTAGGTGTGATAAGTAGGATGCCTTCTTTTGATCCATGGATATTATAAGATGCATCACAAAATAAAGTCTAAGAAGGTACTATATCAATGTATATGAGGTCTTCATATGAGAATTTGAAATGATGAGGTTATAGTTTGGGGAGAGGTTCCAAAATAAGTTGATATACTAGAGCTTTTCCTTTTATTTCTCTTTGATGAACAAATTTGATGTCAAAATCACTAAGTAGAATGACCCAACTGGACATTCTACCTGTGAGAATGGGCCTAAAGATGAAATATTTGAGGGGATATACCTTAGTGATGAGTTTGGTTGTGTGATTGAGTAAATAGTGGATTAATTTGTGAAATGTAAAAGTGATTGCTAAACATACCTTCTAAATTTGTGAGTATATGGACTCATGATCGATAAGTGTTCTACTAAAATAATAGACAATTTTTCTTTTCCTCAGTCATTATGTTGTGCTAATAAGGCTCCTATTGTATACTCAGTAGCATATGTGTAAAGAAGCATTGGTTTACCTAAGAGTGGTGACATGAGGGCCAGTGGGATCGATAAGTATTATTTTAGTTTGGAAAAAGAATCTTGACATTCTTGATTCCATCGAAATTAGACATATTTTTTTAGTAATTGATTAAAGTGGTGACACTTATCTATTAGTTATGAAATGAATCATATAATTTTATTGATATTCACTTGTAGGATAATTAATTATTTGAGATTTTGTGGAGGAGGCATTTCCATAATAGCCTTAGACTTTGCGGGGTCAAGTTCTACAAATATTTGGGAAATAATTAATTCTAGTAATTATCTAGAAGTCACACAAAATAAGAATTTATTAGGATTAAGTTTGAATTTGTATTCACGTAATATTTCAAAGATGCACCTTAAAACTCTTGGATTACCTACTTGTATTTTAGACTTGGCAAGGATACCATCTACATAGTCTTCTATGATATTATGTAGCATATTGTGGAATATGATTCCCATCACTCTCTGATATGTAGCACCTGCATTTTTAAGACCAAAAGGCATGACCTTATAGAAGATTTATCCCCATGGTGTAGTGAATGTGGTCTTATACTGATATTATTTAGTAATACCTATTTAATTATAAGTAGCAAATCCGTTCATTAGGAAAGAATTTCATGGCCTGTAAATGAATCTACAATCATATCTATGTTAGGTGGGGGGAAGTCATCTTTTGGACATGATTTATTTATGTTGTGAAAATTTGTACATATCCTAATGCATGTATTTTTATTTTCTACAATTACGATGTTTGAAATACATGATGAATATTCAATTGGTCTAATGAAAGTCTCTTCTAACAGTTTTGGAGTTCAACTTTTACATGTAGTGTGACTTTTGGGTGCATTTTTCATAGTTTTTAATGGGTTTTGCATCCATATGTACCATAAAGTAGTGTAATACAAGGGATGGATCTAATCCTAGACATGTATTTATAGGTCCATGCTAAAATTTCTTGGAATTATATGAGGAGGGCCATGAATTTTGTACATTATTTATTAGAAAGACTAACACCGAGTTGTAAGATTTTTGTTTGCTCCAGTGTATCGATGTTAACATCTATTATTTCCTCAAGAAATATTTTAGATGTACCATTTTATGAAAAGGATGTCATTGGTTGATGTAGATTATCAATATCTAATGTCTGGAGGAGTTTTCACTAGGATATATGTCCTTTTTCCATTTACAATTTCAAATTTTTATTTGTATATTTCTTAAATAAAGTGCCTCAACAAGGTTTTAACCATGGGAGATCTTATTTTTCATTTTTTCTTTTGATTTTCATGTGTTTTTGGATTTGGGTACTCTAATTCTTCACCAACATAGGTGGATTAATCAAGGTCAATATCGTATCATTTCTTATGAACAAGAAGGGGAATGGGATCACGTGTTCCAAGAAATTTGTCAATGGCCTGGTTATTTTGAAAGAGGTCAATGGACACATGATGTAGATTGTTTTGATCAATAAGCGTAGGATAGATAAGTTCAAAATCAATGGTATCAATGAAAATATGTTCAAGAAGGAGATTTTTTTCCATAAGGTTATCAAAGAGGTCGTGAGTTAAACTTATTTCATCATCGAGTCAATATATTCACTTATAGTCAAGACATCAAGTAATACGGGTGATGTTTTAGATGATTTAAAACCAAGGCCATTTCTTTAAAGATTTTCCATGTAAAATATTGGATCCAAATGACCTTGTTCATTCTTCCTTTGAGTCATTTACCTTTCCTTTGCATATTTTCATTATCTTATGGGCTTTAGTAAATTGGGGGGATTCTTAGAAAGGAGAGAGTTCATTTTTATATAAACATGATCCATAGGAACTTGGAATATGTTCCTCATTAAGATACCCAAATTTTTTCCACATTGACTTCCATAGGTTATAAGTGGGAGGAAATTTTATTTGGGGAGATTTGGGTTTTCCATACCTATGTGGGGATGGAAGTGAGTTACCAATGTTGAAAGAGTTTATGATATTTGGAACTAATACTCACCGCATCCTTTATCGATAATATTAAATGTACATGTCGAGGAACCAACATGTATATCACATGATGTAAAAGGTTTGTTATTGGGATTAAGAGGTTAAAATAATTGATTAAAGGAGGATGGATTAGAGGAAGGGGGTTGAATAGTATAGGAATAGGGTTGATTAGTAGAGGAAGATGATGGATTGAGAAAGAAGTTTGGCTAGAAGAAGAGGGTTGATTAGAAAAATGGGTTGATTAGTAGAGGAAGATGATGGATGAGAGGAATACATTTGTTTAAAAGAAGAGGGTTGACTAGTAGAGTCATGGTTGTGACTCTTGGTGTAAGATTTTAGAATTTTTTTACAAAGCATATCTAGATTGATAAACATGGTTTTCAAAAAGGGATTATACTTTGTGGAGCTTATTTTTCCATTGATAGATAATATTTTGCATGTTTATATCTTCCTTTAAGGATTTTGCAATACTCGAAGAGTTGGGTGTCAGAACATAGTGTGAACTCTTTATACCAAGTGAGATAATTTTATGCAGTGGTGATATATAGATGGGACAACCTTCATGGCATGAATCCATGGACGATCAAGGAGAATGTTATATAATGTGTCCAACATGATTAGTCCAACCTTAAGTGGTATTGTGATTTTTCCTATAGATTGCATTTCATTATTATCATATCTACAAATAGTTATGATATCATTTTCTAGGATTTCTTTAGTATAACCGAGACATCATAATAATTTCATTGAGAAAATATTCAAGCACATATTTGATTTTGGTGGGTAATGAAAGCTTCAACATATAAAGACTGAATGTTAGTAATGTTTGGGTTAGGGAGGTCAACGGGTCCAAATGATAGGACAAGGTTGTCGGATAGAGATTCATAATTAAGGCATGGAATTGTTAGGAGTTAATGTCCTTCGGAACACGTGATTATTTTAATGCACATGTAAGAATATTATGTAATATAGGAGGTGATTGAAGTAATTCCATGATAGAAATTTATACTACAGTATTTTCCAATTATTTAATGATATTAAAAGAATTGGAAGAAGACACAAATTGGGTAGTGGATGTAGTTTTGGGGTTAGATGTAACATTTTGTGGTAGAAATTTAGGAGGGATAGTTGATTGTTTAGTTTTAGGAACCCAAGCTTTATTTTGTCTATTGGTAATTACACAATCGACATTTATTTTAATAGTACCAACTAGGTTTTGTTCATAATTTATGGTTGATATGATTGAGTCATACTCAAAATTATTTGATGATTGACCCTTATCTTTTGTGGCATTTGAAGTGTCATCGTGTTTAGGAAAAGGGTTTTTGAAAATGTTTAATTTTTTGTTAGGGGTCTTGGTGTCATAAGTGTTATATACTTCTTTATCTCTCTGCAATCTTGCACATAATGGAGGAGATGCATACAATGGTCTATATGATGACCATTGATAAGATGCTACTCACAATATTCATTGTCTTTGTACCATTTTAGTTTTAGTTTCCATTCTTCTAAGGGTTTGAAAATGAGGCATGTGATCATTTTTACACTTTCCAGTGACGAAAGACGCTAGATAAACTTTCTCCAAGTGGAGTAAATTATCTTCACTTAAATTCCCGAAGAGAAGTCTCTTTAATGGGAATAATCATCAGATTGCTATTTTTATTTATTAGGTTTATATGGGTTGTTTTGGATGTTTTACATGTACCAAGAATCGGTAACTCCATCATTTACTACATTCCAATTTCAATTAAAAATTGTGACTTATCGTGATTTTGGGGGATTTCCTTAGGAGGTTGGTCTCTAAAAGGGGTCTTAAGTGTTAGGAAATATAATATTTACATTGGGTAAATTAATTGAGTTGTAATAACAACTCATATTACGAGTTGTTTATGATATTATTGTTTAGAGTGTGTATTGTTACGTGAGTAACAATAACACTAATCTAGGAGTATGTTGAGAGTTGTATTAACAACTCATCAATAATAGCTGGAGAAGTTATAGGAGGTTTCCTAGATAATAGGAAAATGTACTCCTATATATATTTGTAATATCTGAATGATTTATAATGCAGTGTGGTTTTAATATATGTATAGAGAAGAATATTATATTATATTTGTGTTGAACTCCATTAATTAAGTAAAACCTGTGTTAAAGCTCTTGTAATTCCTATCATTGGTATCAGAGCAAGGTTACAGTCTTCTGGAGTGCAATATGTTGTTTTGAAAACACCGGAGGCATTACTGCATTTATGGCCACCTCTATTAATGAGTTTTCTAAGAAATATATTTTATAATAATATATCAAAGTTGTAACTCATTTGTAGCAGCTTATTTTGTGTGTGATAGTTAGATTGTGTCTTTTCTTTGGCAGATAAAAGATTTGGGACATCACTGATATTCTGTAAGAATTAAATCTCTACGTACAAATTATCAACAACATTTCTTGGGCACGTATATAATGTGAGGGAGGCTCTGAGCTTTGCTTGACGGCATCAAAGTGCAAATCTGTGTGCTATATTCATTGGAGATCCTTGATATCATCCTTATTTCTAGCAACGACCTACAACATTGTATTGGAATTTGCCTTTTCCATATTCAGATTTGAATCTATGTGGAGGAAGATCGATCATAGATAGAACAGTCAGCAATTACAAGTCAAAATTGTCGGCAAGTGCATGGGCTCATAAAGACATTGATCTCGATTTAGCATATTTCATGTCCTTTGTATGTGTTTAGTGTTTCTCGGTGTGGCTGTATAGATCTGTGGACTTCATTGTAAGTGTTACTTCTCACCGGCCCTATTACTGAGAACGTCATGGTATCCTTAGCTGGAGCTTGGGAGGTGATTCACTGATTATCCTGGTGGGTCTGTGAATACAACTAAACTTGCATGTTATTTCCTTAGATGGTGTAAAATATGGAGTGGCCACATCGTGTCGAACCTGTTACATAGAGCCATCCAAGATCCATGCGTAGATCTGTAAAGTTTGATCTTGGAGCCACAAAAATGCTATTCACAGTTATTTGTGCATGCAACAGCCACGTGGGATCAAATTTATGTTCAGTTGGACATAGCGAAGATGTCCTGATCTATGCATAACTATTTGTTGTGTCGAAGTTGGAAAACATTAAATTTGAGATTATCTTCTACACCTCTTCGAGGTAATTAGAAGGTGTTGGAAGGAGCAGCTAGATTGGAGGCATGTTTAAATGCATGTATGCACTTACCATATGTTCGCATCCAAATTGTACACGTTTGCATATATAGAGCTATTAACAGAGATAGAGACATAAGTCCGAATACCGACTATATCGAACTTAGAAGGTATTTGTGTTCTTTTTGAGACATTTTTTCTCTTTTATATAAGCTGTAGTGTGTTATCCATTATTTTTATATTGTTTATGTCATCCTTTTTAAAGTTGGAGTCAAAAATAGATTCTAGTATTTAATTGGTTTTGTAATCTAAAATTTGAGTTGTAAAAATCCAATCTTCAATTGGATTTTGTATCTTCAATTCAAAATTGTAGTGTATGTGTCAAAAATAACGGGTCATTTTCAAAATTTGTCATTGTATGTCGATTGTATATCGTCAAAGTCAATAAAGTCATCAATGTCAAATTCATTCATTTTTATGGATGCATTTTCGGTGGAAACCGACATCCATGTTGTTTCACATTGCGGGAGGGATACTATACCAATAAATCCAATGTGGAAACTATTGATCATTCAAGCCCAATTTACTGAGTAAGCAGCCATCAGATGGAGGATGGAGGCAGGAGGTAGGAGGTTGATCAGTGACCTCTCGTCAGTCACCAATGACGGGGCCACATGAAGTTGTGGTGACAGTGTGTGTGTGAGTTTTCTTTCATTTCAGAATTGTAGTTTGTTGCGTGCGAAGTATGATTTCAGTGTTCCTGTTGAATAAGTGAAATGTTCACATTGAGGGGGGGAACATGGTCTCATTGTTCCATTTCCATTATGTTTTATTGTTTAGTTTTGAAAGTAGTATTTCCTACATGATTCCCTGTTGTAGAGACATTGTATAATATTGATCAAAAAGTATTGTAGCAATCATGATGTGAAGGTTTTGGTAAACCTATAAAACCAATTGTGTAAGGTTTTTGGTGAACCTGCAAAACCAATTGTGAAAGGTTTTTGGTAAACCTGTAAAACCAATTGTGAAAGGTTATTGGTACACCTGTAAAACCAATTTGGTAAGGTTGTTGGTAGAAGCGAGAAAACCATCAGTGGAAGAAATGTGCGTTGGCACATGTGCGAGTTTTGTGCAAGCCCAATGCTGCACAGTTGTGAAGATTGATCATGAGCACATAGAGGTGGCATGCTACAATCAGCGAACGAGATATGTTGTACCATGTAAACATTAAGGGGGGGAATGTTAGGAAATATAATATTTACATTGGGTAAATTAATTGAGTTGTAATAACAACTCATATTACGAGTTGTTTATGATATTATTGTTTAGAGTGTGTATTGTTACGTGAGTAACAATAACACTAATCTAGGAGTATGTTGAGAGTTGTATTAACAACTCATCAATAATATCTGGAGAATTTATAGGAGTTTCTAGATAATAGGAAAATGTACTCCTATACATATTTGTAATATCTCGGATGATTGATAATGCGGTGTGGTTTTAATATATGTATAGAGAAGAATATTATATTATATTTGTGTTGAACTCCATTAATGTTGAACTCCATTAATTAAGTAAAACCTGTGTTAAAGCTCTTGCAATTCCTATCATTAAGTAGGTCTTTAGCAATGAGGATCATTCAAATTGCATCCCTTTTTTACGACTTCCTCAAAAAAATTTAAGCAATTCATTTACATTTAAAATGATAATTCTATGTTAAGATTAGGGTTGAAAATGATTATTAGTTTCGTTTCAAGTATGGAGCAAGGGAAAATGATTTTAATAGCTAAAAATAATTGAAGGAATGATGATTGTTTTAATTCTCTTTTGGTATTACAAATATAAAACATGGTTCCCTTAGAGTCTAAGTTGAAAGAAAAGATTTTGAAAAAAATTTAGGTAATTCTACAAAGGTTGTAACAAATCATTTTGAAAGGTGTATGAAACAATATAAATCCTATCCGCCTAAAATTTTAGGGAACAAATGTAAAAGGTAGATGTCATGATAGGACATTTCCTTGTAATGCATGCAAAATTCCTTAAAAGTTTCACATGGATCACCCTTACCTTTGTATTTATCAAACTTTGGAGTTTCAAAGGATAGAGGGAATGGTAAACGTAGCATGCCCTTATTAAATGGATAAGAGAAAATTGTTTCAAAATTGTTTTTTTTTTTTTTTTTACAACCCTATGATATTTTCTATTGCAATCCATTTTTATAAGACCAAAAATTTAAATTTCCAAGCATGAAAACTTACCCCATAATTAAAATTTACTCTCGAGTCTTCCCAAATCCACTTTACGATAAATTTGTCTTCGGTTTCATGATCCTATGGAAATTGTGAGTAATATCAATACAATGAATAAGAATGTTAAAATTATAAAAGTTATGTGTCGAGGTCGGTAGTTCCATTCAGTGAAGAACAACTGAAGACTAGCTCTCCAACAGGCTCAGAAAAGCCAATTTTGGCCATTTTAAGGTAGGTGTGCATCCTTTGGGTGGGTTTCAAGATATAATATTCATCTAGAGGTGGTATTGAATAATATTGAGGGTGTTGTAATTGATTCAAGAAGATTTAGGGAATATTTGAAGGTTTAGGGACAATCTACATAACAACGAGTGTCTAAGGTGTAAGGAGTGTAGAGCTAAATTTTTGAGAGCTCGAATAGATTTACAAGGCAATAAAATAGGAATTATAAATATGAGGGAATTATATACATGATGGAAGCTTCACATTTTTCACAAGACTCAAGCATTTCTCAAGGAAACTCAATTTGTGTAGACACACCCTATTGTAACGAAGATAAAGGGGCCAATTTTTTAATATTTAAGCCGATTCAAGGTTGGAAACCCATACCATTGTTCTAGAAATGCCCTTGTGAGTAAAAATAATATATAATTTTAGGATTAAATACGTTATGGAGGTTTGAGAATCATTTTTTCAAGTTCTCTCTTGTGAAGGCGAGCTGCTCGCACTTAGGCAATTTGTTGAGTGAACATGACATCTTGTGTTGAGAGCACACATTTATGTCCCTATTATGTATTTCCCAAGGGGAAAGAAGTAAAAACAATGTACCCCACATCAGCCCTTCCATCTAGTCCTCCATTCGATCAAATTATAGCTCGGAGGAGTGTTAAGAAACCTTTCTCCTTCTCCCTCTTACTCAACATGCGGTGATAGTTGGCAACATACGGTGAGGGAGAATTTTTGTATCAATATTGTACCCATTCCTAAGGAAATATAGGGAAACAAAATTGTGCCCCATCCTAGCCCCCTTCAAGGTTCTTCATGTGACCTCACTTGCAACTCCCACATGATATGGTTTGTTTTCCCATCTCTCCATATCATTCAACCTTATTGTGACAATTGTTAGCATATCCTTGAGGTGAAATTTTGTATCCATCTTGTACCCACTACCAAGGTGACATAATGGACATAAAAATGTGTGATGCGGCAACATAAGTTGTGGAGATCAAAACTTTTGATCCATTGTTGGATCACCTTGAAATTTTACAAGGTGGTAGATACACATTTGTACTATGCTGAGGTCAACTTAGCCTACAAGGTTGTGGCAATTTTGGCAGATTTTTGGGGCCGGATTCCTTCATCTAGTGGCCTATAATTGTCTCTGAATGTTTTTCTCTTTTGACTAGGTCTTAGAAGTTTTATAAATTTTGTTGTGCTTGTTAGAATAAGTCAAAATTTTACGTGTGCCTTAATTTATGAAGGAATATTTGGCACACAAATTTTGGGGCCCATACAAGTTGTTTTTATAGTAGGTAATTTTTATCATTTTAGGGTTTTTTGGTATTTTAGGGTTTTTAGAGTAGACGTGAAATAAAAAGAGGATTGCAATGATGTAAAAGTTTAGTGTGGATTCTAGAATGATAAGAAATCTATTTTGAAACTTATGTGTTTTATTTGTAAATATTTTTTTATGTGTGTTTTGGATGTATTTCAACCTATTGCAGATGGATCTACATCAATGTGTTCCTCACTCAAGTTGTAAAACCCTAGTTTTTTCCTTAAGCAGCCTTTACACTCTGTAAATAAAAATAACTATTGGGCGATGTAAAAACACAAAGTAACTTGATTCTAAGCCTATTTCCTAAAAAAATTTGATGAATCTACCATTATTGAAGCCATGAAACCTTAAAATGCATCAGGACACAACAACTATCCTAACAATTTTTTTGGACTAGCCATGATTTCTAAAACAAAGCTTTTCCATGACTCTCTATTCGAATCTTGATTGCACTAAGTTTTAAACTGATTTTTATCCTCCCAAGAAAAATTGTGAACACTAAAAATTCAAGCCTCCATTAATGTATTCCATCACAATGAAGCAGATTCTGAAACACTCCATCCCAAACATTTCTTATTTGATTTGTAATAATTCTTAGGGCGGAACATGACAAAAAGCTGGATCATAAGATCATAATGTAGAGCAGCGAATCCAATTATGATATTTTCATTGAAAATAGACACCATTTAAAAATTTACTAAAAATAACAAGGTTTCAAGTGATTTTAAATGATAAAAATAGAAACCTTCTAAAAATTCTAAGCTCTAGTCACTCAAAGATATCCATAAACAATGTAAGATGACAAACATGGTAAAACAAACAATTTTTCTAAAATACCATGTTCCAAAAAAATAAAATTCTATAAATAGAAACTTAATAAAAATGGTAAATAATAATCAATGGAGTTTAATTGAGTGTTCTATGATATTAAAAATACCTAATTTGAGAAATACAGTAAAATTTCCTAAAATATCAGCTCCTTATCTCACTTTTAAAAATAGTAAGTTTTGGTTTTGAGTGTAGAAATTTGCAATTGGCTCCATTTTCATTCGTATCAATTTTTTTACATCATCACAATGTTGTAAGGATATATTTTAGCTCATACAATATAATTCACTCTTCATGAGGATCTTGAAGCATCATTCTGATCACACTTGTGTCGAGGAGTGAGATAGAACATAACAAAGCACAACAAGTGAAAGTTGGGGATATTGTGCAATTGGAAAAGATTTGAAAGGTGTCAACAGATCCATTGAAATAAAATATCATCATATAATGTCTTCATATTCATAAGTGAATGAAGAAATCATCATAAGCATTTGAGCATGGAGGTATGCAAACATGCCCAGGTTTGAGCTCATTCATGTACTCTGAAGTAACAAAGGCTAGAAAGGTGAAATTCATGTGTGGAATTGTGAATGGAATAATGAGGAATTCTACCAATTTAATTTGATTTCATAGTGTTGTTAAAAATCAATAAAACACATGGTATCTTGGTCAATCCATAAAAGGAGGTCATTATGACTCATTATGAAATTTGGAAACATTGTGTCTTAAATCCATCATCCTCTCTCTGAAAAGAAAATCAAGTGAGCATCATGAGTCAAGAAAATGTGATCCATCAAAAATTTATTTTATTAAAGATCTCATCATTATCTTGAGAAGAATCCAAGTATGTATTCTCAATTAAAAGAAGGAACAAGAAGTGATCCCTGCACTAAGTTCAGAAAGTTCTTCGACAACCAACATCATATCAACTCCTAAAACCATTCTCATTGATTTAAGAAGTGATTGATAGTGATAAAAGGATAAGAGAGAAATCTAAAATGCCGAACTTAGAGCTATCATTAAAACCTTGAGGTCTAGATAGAGGAAGAAGGCCAAGAAAAATTTCTTCTTCTTCGGTGGTGTTTTAGGAAACTAGTATGTAGAAGTTGCTAGGCCTAAGAATGAAAAGCCGATTGAAGAAGTTGTTTGCATCAGATGTTGAGAAATTGTCTCTATTTTGGGTCCACATCATTGATGAAATATATGGTATGATAGTAAATGCTAGATCCAAACTTGAACATGGTGAACAAAAATATTTTGATATTTTGAATAAAGTCTGGATTTGCATCAAAGAATTGGATTTCCTTCACTCACTAAAAATTCATTACTAGAATAACTCATTGTCTCCATATAGAATTTGGTTAAGAAAGAGGCAGGAGAGACTCTCTCTCCTTTAATAAATATACCTTAGAGTCCATTTCCAACATCAAAATTTCCATATCGATATTGTAAAGGATAATACGGAATGACTTAGTGAATACAAGAAGATCAATGATGTTCCCTATGCATGGATCAAAGTGTTGAGATGAGTTTTCATTATAGAAGCAGATAAGGTAGCACCTTCAATGGATAAATTCAATAAGAAATTAAAAGGACAAGATATCATTTGGAGACTCTTCATTGGGGATAGTAAATCAATAATTTCGTCATCATCAATAAATCAGTCAACCTCTTCTCTTTCTCTCGTATTTCTCTCTCTGTATTCTACTTTTTAATTGAGAATGTAATTTTTCTATTTCATCCTATTCACTTAAGTTAATGTTAGATAAACATTGTAAGAGTCCTTTTTCCAATAATAAGAAAAAGACTCACTTGTTAGGAATATGAATGGTCATGAGTGATGAGGATAAGTGAAGAGTCATGTGGGGGTAGATGAAAGGATAGATTGTAATGCTATAAATTGGAATGGATTCTCCATTATAAAGGGTTGGTAATTGTTGTTTGAATGCATTTTTTGAGAGTTCTAATTCTACATCAAGCAATAAAAGTTGCAGCTTCTTCTATTTCTTATTTTATGTTCCTCTACTCTCTTTTCCAACTTTTCATATATGATAATCTTGTAAAACCAAGAAATGTGTCTGTACCTTTGATGAATGAATCAATGGAAGTATATGTCTATGGTTTTTTGTCTTATCATGGTTTTCATTATTGTGTTCTTCTAATTGGATGTGGACTTACTCTGGTTATTGTGCGTGAACTCTGCTAGTTCCTACTAACAACAATATCCCTCTCTCACCTAATTTATCTCTTTTATTCCTAATCACTTAAAATTCCTCCCTCGTACCCTGTATAAGCAATTTTGCACAAGTTCGGTGAAGTGTTCCTATGTGATCCCCATCCTATTTGGCCACCCCATAGAATTAGGATAGTTTACATTCAATAATTGGAGCCTCCCCATATACAAGAAGGAGGGACCTAAACTTGTAGTGATAATGAAAAACCAATAATTTTACACACAAAAATTATTTTACGAACATTTATTGGTGAATCCAATGGGGAGAGATCTTCCCTTGTGAACTTGTATAGATCTTTGGAAAATGCACAAAATTATATGATACAAAAAAATAAAAATCAAATTTCAAGGAAAACTCATATTTTGAAGGAGAATCTATCAAGGAATGAATCCATGTCATGTTAATTTACCACATCCAAATGATGAATATTCAAGATTGGTATTTAACACTAATGAGTGACAATAACGATGAAGAAGAAGATGACCACCCAGATCTGCAAATTTTTAATCAACCATCATTTTGAACCATATCTTATAAAAGAAAATATTCTAGTACAATGAGGAGGTATCTTGTTCCAAACAAAAATATGCAATCAAAGAAGGTCGAGTACCTTTTTCTACAAAATCCATTAATTTTTTTTTCTCAATAGATAAAATTACTTCTTGTGAAGATCCTATCATCAAATCTTGGTTGTTCCAATTCAAACAAGCTGGTGCTAGAGGGAGGAAAATGGTACTTGATCCTATCAATGATCAAGAATCCAAGAACTTGATGAGGAATATTTAGAAGAGATGAAATGTTGTATGAAGGGCATGATGGTGAATAATATACTAAAGGTAATATTTTCAACTTCACATAGTTGAACAAGAAAATCACAGCCCTGTATTTTGCCTCTCTTCCTTTGGATGATTTTCTAGCATATGGAGATGAAGAAATGAAAACCTTGAAGGGAGAGTTTGTATAAAACATTTTTAGTGTGGAAGAAGGAAAATATGATTCCAAAACTAATCTTGAGATTATAAATTATGCCTTGGTTATGCAAATAAGATATGATCATATTGAAACATTTTTTAATAATGAGGAAGAAAAGTTTCATCCTTTGTAAGAATATTATGATGATTTCACGTATTATGAAGTATTTATTGATGACGGGGTCTTGATAACTTCTCATGAATTATCTATCCTTAAATATTCTAATGAAAGTTAAATCAGACCCTTGGAGGATGAAAAATAAAATAAAATAGTTGAACCTCCATTCATAGACTCGTTTTGTCTTGAAGTGCAACCATTTGGAGAAAAAACATGTGCAAGGGATGAAAATTCTTGTTCTGTGACAATTAATCTAGTGCCAACTAAAGATTCCATCAACCATGAGGATGTTCAAGAAATTCTTCCTCCATCCCAACATCATATTATCTAGGAGGATGAATTTGAGGTAATAATTGAGGAATTTCTCTCTCATTTTGGTTCTTCAATAGATGTACAAATGTTGAATGATGAAATAGAGAAAATTGAAGAATCCAATTTTATTCATGAGACAAAGTTAGATGGGAAAATTGAATGTGAATTCCTTGAGGAGATGATTTCCCTATCATCACCAAAGGAGTGTAATACCAATCACCATGATTAGTATAGAGTTATCCCCTACTTTGTGAAGAAAAGGACTCTATAGGAAATATTCAAGGTGGAGAAGAAACTTTCTCTAACATTGCTACACTAACATTGTATTCTTCCTCCTGTCATGAGGATGATCTAATGGACCTTGAGCTAAAATATGTGCCTTTTCTATGTAGTATGGAACTCTTCTCTCTATTTAAAAGTTATGAAATGTAAGTATGCTCGAACTTGGGAGAAGGAAACCCCCATATAGAAAGAAGTATAGATTGTGAAGAGGAATATTTTTCAAGAAAATCCTTTTCATATGAAGATCAAATTTGAAATGAGCTATTTGAGGCCCAGTGTGATGAATTTTCAAATGAACATGAAAATGAGTATGTGGTAGATTTGAAATATCAATTAGTGTAAGACATCTTTAGAAATTGAAGACCCTCAACTCAGTCTCGAGATCTTGACCTAGGCCATGGAAATGAAAGATAATTATGAATAAAGTTTTTTCTCTTCATTTGATGTAGTAATGATATGGAGAAAATGTATGAGGTTAATGTCTTTCCAAATCCTTAGTAGATGACTATGAATGTGGAGAAAGGATTTCACCTTTCTCATTTTGTGAAGAAGAGTGCATCCATGATAAGCAAAAGAGGAAGGAAGGTATGAAAAATCCCATGGATATTTTCAATCATGAATACAATACCTCCACCATGGAAAATGATACCGAGGTTGAGGATGAGTTGGTCTATATGGAAGGAAATTATCAAGGACAAAAAAGTGAAAATGTGCAGGAGTCTTGTGAATGAAGTCAAGGTCAACTTGTTCCCACCACCTTCGGATGCCCAATTGATTTTGAACAAACTTGTGAATTGGAAAAGGATCAAATTTCTATAAGATTTTTGGTGAAAAATTATCCTCACCCTTATTAAGATAAGTGGTGTTCAATGATTGGCTATTGAAATAACGTGAAAAATCACTTAAAACACCTAGGGACAAAATTGGGTCATATGAGTAACCAAGAAAGGGGCTAGGCATGGGTGGAGAAAAGTGTCTCAAACATACGAAATGTTTAGGATAGTTGGTGCAAAAATGTGCACACTCATATGGGCTTGATAAGTTCATATCTATTGTTTGATGGAGGAGGGTACTAGAAAATGGTGCACATGGGCTAAAATTGGCAATTTGGGCTCAACTGAGGTCACATCATGGTCCATATGGATATTTGGGCGATGGGTTCATTTTTCGGTCTCCAAACTATCCCACAATTTTTGGACGGTTGGTGCAAAAAAGTGCACCACCACTTGGACTTGACATGTGTCCACCCCGAAAATTGATTAACTCCTTGATCATACCTTGGGGAGCAACTTGACGGAAGCATAACTTGAGCATCCATAGGTATTTTCATGCACTTATTTATGTGAAATTGGCTAGAAAGTTTCTTTTAAAAATAATGGGATGGGTCTCATGTCTTGCTTCATCATGCAACCTCCTAAAAATAGGATTTTTCTTAGGGCTCGTAGATTATGCATGCGGAAATCGGAGTTGTTGATGAGGCCATACATTGACCATAAATAACCATTATTTTGTCCTTCCAAGTTACCTTTGAAAGTTGATTTAAATGTAATCTTAGAACTTATAATTTGCTTAAGATAGAATATAGGATATATATCTTGTTCATTCATTAGAAATATTTTGTTATCTATTTTGTTGACTAATCTTATTGATTATTTGGGAAAATATGCAAAGTCTTGTGTATGTAGGCCATACAAGAAAGATAATGCTAGTTTTGGGAAAATGGAATTGATCATGAATAGTAAATTTAAACTCAAATATGATTTCATATCCATATTTTTCTTGAAAAATTATGCAAGCTCAAAAAAAGAATCATCTCAATCTGAGATCGCATGAAAAACTTATAGCTGTTTTAGTTAGCTCTGGAACCTGCAACGTTAGCTCCAAAACCATTGGAGTTAGCTCCGAACCTGTAACATTAGCTCCAAAACCATTAGAGTTAGCCGGAACCTACAACGTTAGCTCTGAACCATTAAAGTTAGTTCCAAAACCTATAACGTTAGCTCCGAAACCATTGGATTTATCTCAAGAACCTTCATCAACGAGTAACGTTAGCTCCAAAAGCTGTTGGAGTTAGCTCGGAAACTGCATCAATAAAGTAACGTTAGCTCCGAAACCTACATCAATAGAATGATATTTTTGAGGAATTGTGAATAATTAGAGAATCCAATGGGAAATCTGAGAGAGATTTTTGTTCATAGAAATGTGTTTAACAAAAATCTCATTCATATTTTCTATAGGTTTTACCAATGAAGAGAAATCTAACTTTTAGTGAGCTAGAGTCCAGGAAAAAGTTTATCAGATGAGCAGTAAAAGTTCCATAAATAGAAACAAAAATGTCAAGTGAAAAATCTGATTGAGGGTTTTATTCATAGCAATATGTTTAACAAAACCCTCATTCAAATTTTCTACATGAGTTTTACTAATGAAGAGAAATATCACTTTTAGTGAGATGCAGTCTAAGGAAAAAGTGTGTCGAGATAAGTGTACAAAGTTCCACAATAAAAAATAGCTAAGTCAAATGGAAAATATAGGAAATGTATTTTGTTAATATAATATTTTTAGGAAAACACTCCTTCAATATTGTAGGAGAATTAAATCATAGTGATTCTTGTTACCAAAAAGCAAGGAGAAGATTTGGGAGCAAATCTTCCTAAAACAATGAGATAAGATTTTGACTCAATAATATATCTCTCTCCATATTTTGTGGAGATGGATATCTTAGTTGTTAGGATTGCAATAAAGATAAGATCAAATTGTATTTTTTAAAATAAAGAGTTGGTTGGATGCATGAATTATAAATGCAACCTTCCACACTGAGATATGTAATTTTTCTCCCAAGGAATAAAGATCCATTCTTTCTTTCCAATTTTCTGAGTGAAATCATTCTGCAAGTTTTTAATGAAAATTATAAATTAAGTCCTCTTCCAAGGAATGAGCTAGCCACTCATTCCAAGGAAGATAGATCAATGTGTTAAGTTAATTTCTTTATTTTTGTCATTCTCCTTTGTTGTAAACTTCTTATTTCATGTTATGTGATCCTTCTTCAGTACAATTTTTGTTGTGAACCTGTAGGTGTCTTTTTATCTTTCAGTTATTTTTAATTCAATAATTTCATTTACGCAAGTTTGATTTCTTTCATGCAAGCTTTATTTATGTAAGTGTGTTTATATTTCTACAAGTGTGCCTTTAAATTTCTGCATGTGTGATTTATTTTATGCAAGTTTGGATTGTGTTTAAAGGAGTTGTTTTCCAAGATCTTCTTCTCTTAATGCATACAACCTTCAGACACCAGCCCTAGATTGACATTATTACTAAAAATATTGATGAAACTCATCATTTTGATCTTTGTTTCAAGGGACATGGTGTTATTAGGAGATTCAAAGTTCTCTAAAATAATATTCTAGTGACAGTAGAATACCTTTTAGAAAATTCTGTGACAGGAAGTATTTGGTAAGTAGTTTCTTTAGACTTTTATTTTCTACAAGTAGATTAAAATTTCATTTCTACAATTAGGAATATTATATTGTAAATATTTATCACTTGAAAAACTAACTATGTGTATAATAGAATGAATGTGATGTTTGATAAAAAAGGTATAATGGCATGAACAAATAATTCAGATATGAAAATAGTAGAAAATGATATTGAATCTAGAAGTAGATCCGAGTTAATAAAATATCATATTTCATTCTTGAAAACCACCACCATTCCCCTTGTATCAACTAACATCTCGGTGATCTTATTACACATAACCTTAGTCAAAAACTGGTTTATCCAGTTTGTAATAATGAATTGGTAGCATTTCTAATTAACTCCATCCATATTCAAGGATTTCATTAGAGCCAAAATAAAAACCCACTCATAATAAATCCACCCATCCAAATTATTTTTCATCCCATAGTAAAATTTAATCCCTGAACCATATCTGTTAGAAAAATTTGTTTTCATGTCTTTCAATTTCTTCATTTTTGTATATGTTTGTATAACATTAAGAAGCAATTATTATGAATATCAAGGAAAACACTTTTTTCGTGCTAACATCCACAGGAATTTCTATATTTTTCTTAGTACTAGAATGTAGATTTTGAGCACCAATAGTATCAACCAATGAGCATTTTGGAGGGACCCATAGAAACATAACATAATCCATCTCCTGAGATCACTAGTTTGCGTTTTAAATATTACTATGGTGATTCCGATAATGCACAATTCAAGTTGGGCTTTAAAGACCTACAAATTGTCTACATAATTTTTAGAAATCTTCTTGGAGTTACTAAGTATGCAAAGAGGTTTTTATGAGATCTCGAGACATAGCTTATTATTTTACACAAGATGCACTTTGATGATGGATCAAATTTTTCTCTAATCCTTCTCATGCTATCATTTCAGCAAATAAAAAAATATAAAAAAACTTTGATTAGAAAATTATCTTGTTGACCAATCAAAGGCACAAAAAGAAAAAGAAAATAAAAAAGATTTGATTGGAAAACCATCTTCTTTGGGTAATCAAAGGCAAAAAATAAAAAAAGCTTTGATTGGAAAAACTTGCTTTGCGCCAATCAAAGGCAAAAATTAAAATAAAAATATCCGATTGGAAAATCATCTTGCAGGCCAATCAAAGACAAAAACAAACTTTGATTGGAAAACCAGCTTGCTGGCCAATCAAAGACAAAAAAAAACTTTGATTGGAAAACCAGCTTGTTGGCCAATCAAAGGAAAAAAGGGGGTGACTCTTCTTCAAAGGAAATCAACTGTTACTTGGTGGTTTCCTTCTCAGCATTATTTGACCATGTTAACAATAAGACAACAAGGACAACTAGAGGTATGATCAAGTTATTTTGTTCTACTATTTTATTTTTAATCTTCTTGTAAGTTTTTATTATTACAGATGGATCCATTTTCATATTTTCAAGGAAGGAAAAATAAAATTTATATCTTCCCTACTTACAAATATGAAAAATTTGTGCACCTCTTTTCAATCAATTTTTGGAGTCTAATTTATGGGCATCCTTGAAAAAACAACATTCATGAGGACATGCATGATCTTATGTGTGGGAGAGAAGGAAAAACATGAGGTATGAATTTTTGATTTTAAATATGAGGTGCAAGGGAAATAGAAGGAGATCCACAAAAGAACCTATTGAAAAAGAAGAAAAAAAAAATAATGAAGGAAATCCACACAAGACCGGTTGTACAAGAAAAGAAATCAAAAACAGCAGAAGGAAATCCACACAAGAACTCTGTTATACAAGAAAGCAAATCAAAACAACGAAGAAGATCCACACAAGAACCTGCTATAAAAGAAAGAAAATAAAAAACAACAGAAGGAGATCCACACAAGAACCTATTGTACAAAAAAGAAAATAAAAAATAACATAAAGAGATCCACACAAGAACTGTTTGTAAAAGAAAGAAAAAAAAAAAAGGGGAGATCTAGATAAGACACTGTTGTAAAAGAAAAATAATAATAAGAATGAGATCCACACAAGAACCTATGTAAAATAAACAAAAATAAAAAACAACAGAAGGAGATCCATACAAGAGTCTGTCCTTGAACTATATATGGAATGCATATATGCATAAGCTCAATGTTGAGAAGACTCTAATAAGAGGAGATAATAATATAATGCATGAGGACATGCATAAGATTAGGTGTGGGGCAATGATGAGGCCATAAATTACCATTATTTTGTCCTTCCAAGTTACCTTTGAAAGTGGATTTAAATGTAATCTTGGAACTTATAGTTTTCTTAAGATAGAATATAAGATATATATCTTGTTCATTCTTTAGAAATATTTTGTTATCTATTTTGTTGACTAAACCTATTGATTATTTGGGAAAAGATACAAAGTCTTGTGTATGCAGGCCATAAAGGAAAGATAATGATAGTTTTGGGAAAAATGGAATTAATCATGAATAGTAAATCTAAACTCAAATATGATTTCATATCCATATTTCTCTCAAAAAATTATGCAAGTTTGAAAAAGAATCATCTCAATCGAGATCACATGCAAAAGTTATAATTGTTTTAGTTAGCTCTCAGAACCATTGGAGTTAGCTCCAGAACCTACAACGTTAGCTCCAAAACCATTAGAGTTATCTCGGAACCTACTGATGTAGCTCCGAGAACCATTATATTTAACTTTGGAACCTGCAATGTTAGCTTTGAAACTATTGGATTTATCGCTTGAACTGCATCAATAGAGTAACGTTAGCTCCATAATTATTGGAGTTAGCTCGGAACCTACATCAATAGAGTAACGTTAGCTCAGAAACCGCATCAAGAGAATAACATTTTTGAGGAATTTTGAATAATCGAGAGAATGTAATGGAAAATATGAGAGAGGTTTTTGTTCAAAGAAATGTGATTAACAAAACCTCATTCATATTTTCTACCAGGTTTTACCAATGAAGAGAAATCTAACTTTTAGTGAGCTACAGTCCAAGGAGAAAGTTTATCATACGAACACTAAACGTTCCATAAATAGAAACGAAAAATTCAAATGAAAACTCTAAGAGAGAATTTTGTTCATAGAAATGTTTTTAACAACAACCTCATTCATATTTTCTATAGGTTTTACCAATGAAAAGAAATATAACTTTTAGTGAGATGCAGTCTAAGGAAAAAGTGTGTCAGACAAGTATCAAAAGTTTCACAATCAAAAATAACAAAGTCAAATGGAAAATCCATGAAAGGTATTTGGTCAAAATATTTTTTTGAGGAAAAAACTCCTTCCAATAGTGTAGGAGAATAAAATCATTCTGATTCTTGTTACCAAAAATCAAGGATAATATTTGGGAGCAAATCTTCCTAAAACAACGAGATAAGATTTTGACTCCAATAATATATCCCTCTCCATATTTTGTAGAGATAGAGATTTCAGTTGTTAGGATTGGAATAAAGATAAGATCAAATTGTATTTCTTAAAATAAGGAGTTGGTTGGATGCATGAATTATAATTGCAACCTTCCACACTAAGATATGTAATTTTTCTCCCAAGGAATAAAGATCTGTTCTTTCTTTCCAATCTTCTGAGTGAAATCATTCTGCAAATTTTTAATTAAAAGAATGAATTAAGTCCTCTTCATAGGAATGAGATGACCACTCATTCTAAGGAAGATGGGTGAATGTGTTATGTTAATTTCTTTATTTTTGTCATTATCTTTTATTGTGAACTTCTTATTTCATGTTATGTGATCCTTTTTAGTACAATTTCTATTGTGAACCTGCAGGTGTCTTTTTATCTTTCAGTTATTTTTAATTCAACAATTTCATTTACGCAAGTTTGATTTATTTCATGCAAGCTTTATTTATGCAAGTGTGTTTATATTTCGCAAGTGTGCCTTTAAATTTCTGCATGTGTGATTTATTTTATGCAAGTTTGGATTGTGTTTAAAGGATTTGCTTTCCAAGATCTTCTTCTCTTAATGCATACAACCTTTAGACACCAACCCTGGATTGACATTATTAATGAAGAGGATTGACGACCCTCATCAGTTGTGAGAATCATTTCTTGTGTCTTATGAAACACGTGAAACATCCAACCTTTAGATATATGAAATATCTTTTTAATTATATGTTTTTGACCTCCACCTCTTTATGAAGCTCCCAAAATCACATCTTGAAGCTCAAGGGTTGTTTTTGCACATTAAGTTGCTTCACCTTCATTTACCTACTTTTGGATAGTATGTCCAAAAAATTCAGAAACTTCCCATAATATTTCAAAATTAGTTACAAAAATTTCTTGTCTCTCCGATACACCTCCTTGATGAATTTGAGTCCTTTATTCCTCTTCAAGGGGTGTGCACCAACCTTAGGAAAAGTGGAAATAGCCATTCCTAATCTTTTTAGAAAATCCTATCTTGAAGGATCTTGACTTGGAAGTTCTTGAATGGAATTGATATCCCTAAATCACTTATAGAACAAGTTGAATCAACACATATAACCACTTAGAAGGATAGGATAGGACTAATAAAATGATTATGATGATATGGAGGAGGCTTAGGATGATTTTCAAGAAAAAATTATCACAATAGGGTATGGTTTTCATGATTTCAAGTTTGAATTTTTCCCTTACAAAAATCATGACAATAGATAACTCTAACTTGGGGACATGTTGTGGATTGAGCACAACAAGGACATGACTGAGGAATCTTAGGATATCAATTCATTTTGTAGACCAGTTCCTTATCCATGTGGCTTATGGAGTCATTTCATCCAAACACAAACACACACACACACAAAAACACACATGAAAGATAAACAAACCAAAGAGGAAAACAACATACAATGGAAAATGGAATTATGTTATAGGGGAAGGGTATTTATAGAGGTAGAGAGAGAATTTAAGAATACCAGAAATGGGTTGAAAAAATTACATGCCATCATGGAAAAATGGATTGAATTTTGACATTTGAAGCAAAACATTCACTCTCGATCATACCATGCTCTGTGATGGATTTTATGGCTTGAGAAGGAGACACACCAAGGTTCCATCTTCATTTTCACAATATCTTGAGAGAGTTATTACATATAATGAAAAATATGTCACCTTATTTTATGAGAAGACATTCCTCCAAGATCTCAATAGTGTGAAAATTAATCTTATCATGGAAACGTTCTTCGCCTCTAGGAATTACAATCTAGAAGCTTCCCTTATAACAATGAGGAACTATAAAGAGGTGAGAAAAAATGATCTTCCTCTCATTTGATAGATTCTTTGGAAATCTCACTTAATTTATCTATGCATTTTATTTTTAAAATGGAGGTTACATCATTGAGCCAAAGGTCTTCATCATCCTTCAAAAATTGAGACCAATAGGAGATTGGGAAATGGAGAGTGCATTCAGATTTTGAACTCTTTCTCAAGATTCATGTAAATTCTCCCTTTTTGTTCGAGAACAATTGTTATCAATATCCATCCACTCAAAATTGGTTTTAACACCATCCTTAAAAATTGAAACATTTTTTGGGTCATAGAAGCATTATTCACCCTTGAGTGAATATTACGGTGTGGGTTCTTTTTCTTAGTTCGTAGGACATCCAAATTTTTTTTATCCGGAACAAATGTTATCAATATCCATCCACTAAAAATTGGTTTTGGAACCATCCTAAAAAATGCAAAATTTTTTTTTGTTGTAGAAGCATTCTTCACCCTTGAGTGAATATTGTGGTGTGGGTTCTTTTTCCAATTTTGTGTGTCGACCTTTGAAGCACAAACGTGAGTTTATAATCATACCATACTCCTGTGATGGATTTTCATGCCTTGAGAGGAAGAATACACACTAAGGTTCCATCTTATTATTCAAAATATATTGAGAGAGTTCTTGCATCTAATGAAAATTTGGTCACCTTATTTAATGAGAAGACATTCCTCCATGATCTCAAAAGTGTGAAAAAGATCTTAACATGGAAACATTCTTCGTCTAGGAATTACAATGTGGAATATTCCCTTAAAATAATGAGGAACTCTAAAGGGGTGAGAACAAAGTTACAAACTAATCTTCCTCCCAAGTCGATAGCTTCTTTAGACATCTCACTTCATTGTTCTATGTAATTTATTTTGAAAATAAAGGTTACGTCATTGATCCAGAGGTCTTCATCATCCTTTAGAAAATTTTGCAGCATGGAAACATGTTTGAGACCAATTGGAGCTTGGGAAATGGTGAGTGAATTTGGATTTTGAATTCTTTCACAAGATTCATGCATATTATTCTTTTGTTTTCCGGAAAAAATGTTATCAATATCCATCCACTCAAAATTGGTTTTGGCACCATCCTAAAAAATGAAAAATTTGTTTTGGTCATAGAATAATTCTTCTCCCTTGAGTGAATATAGCAGTGTGGGTTCTTTTTTGAATTGGTAGGACATCCAACAGTGGTGAGAAAAATTTGACCTTGGATATACTCACAAGAATTTTGTATATTTTCACCTTGTTCTCAACAACTCCCTTCAACGAAAATAAGCTCAACACCTTCTTTAATATCATCCTCCATAATGGAAATGTATTCAAGATTTAGGATGTTCAAAGAAGATTCAATAACCTTCTTTATTTTACAATTTTTATCTTCTTCACACAACATGAAAGAGAAAGGCATGTCTTCACATTTCCTCTCATTAACCAAGGCATTAAAAAGGACATAAATCTCATCAATCTGATCGTATCAATATCAAACATTGGTGTATCAAAAATAGAAGCACAAGTTGATTCATACATATCTTGGATTTTCATAGCCCAAGTAAGGAACTTAGTACTAATTTGAGGGTATTTAATCTCTTATGTAGCCTTCAATATGTCCTATACAAATAAATATTTCAAGCTTGTCATATACTCATCTTCATCCTCGTGGGAAGAATATTTGTATTGTGCTTCCAGGAGATGGTTGAAAATATGATCCATACATGTCCATGATTCATTTGAAACATCCTCATTCATCTCCTCTATATTTATTGTCACCCAAGGCTCACCCTCTTGTAAGCATGGGAGTATATGATTCTTAAAATTTTCTGACAAGGAGAAGAGATCCATGCTTCTTGGGAAGGGCACACCTTCGAGCTCAACTTTCATTTCATCCTCCTCCGATGGGAAGCATAAAACCATGTTAGGGCAGCAATATGGGAAGAATTTTAAACTTTAGCTTGTTGATTAATTATTGAATTCTTCCACTCATATTGTAAATGAAATACTTCACATTCATCAAGATGATCATTCTAATCCTTGTGTGAGAAAAGGTTTTGTTTTAATTGTTCATTCTCCTCATATTTGAAAAGGAAATTGGTCTCTTCCATATGGTCATCCATCATTGAACCATGAATATAATTTGATTCTTCAATTGCCTCTATCTCGTTATTCAAAATATACTCATTGTTTGAAAAGTCAAAATTGAAAATAAAATTATCCATGAATATGTTGTATAGATCATCTTGAGTCCAAAGTGAGGGATGGATTTCTTGCACTTCTTCACATATATCCATTCCATCATTAATTAAAAGATAAAAATTTGAAAGGATATTATCCATGATTACCTCGAACTCATCATCTGGTACTTCTTCATTGTTGGTGGATTCTTTTGAAAACATTGAATCATCTATCATGTAACAAGAATCTTCCTCTATTGAATCCATTTCTCCTTTAATGGGTTGTGCCTAGAGTTAGAATGATTTTATGAATGATAGTTCTACCTCCATGTATTCTTCATCATATTCCACCATGCTAATTGAATTCGATTGTGAAGGTTCGAGGATATGGAATTCATCAACAATGTCCAAGAATATTCTAGGGATAAACACCTATTTGTTAGGAAATAAGGGATACAATATGTGGAACAATCCCACACAGAATCACAATAGTAGAAATTAATTTGCAAAAATATTACGAGATCTAAAATAAAGTGTAGAAAATAAAAGAACACAATATAGAGATAATATTTAATGTGGTTCACCTAATTTTGGCTACTTCCACCACATGAATAAATTGCTCGATTTTATTACAAGTCACCCCTCTCTCTATATAATACCCCCATATCTATTTCAAGGTGTGCTCAACAAACTCTCCTAAATTCATACTTTAACTCACACACATCTACAATGCACAATACCCTACCATATGCACCAAAATCACACCAATAGGAAACTACATAAGTAGTTTTACAATACTACTGGTACCAAATCACTCGGCCAAAACTACCCCATAAACTTATTGGTCAAAAATCCTACTCATATGAAAATATAACGTTTCTGAGATATTGAGCATGTTTTTCGAGGCCAAAATAATTTCTCAGGGGCTGCGCCTTTGAACCCATGCTACCGGGATACCACCCCATACCCCTATTTGGGACCTATCCTGGCCCCGAACCCTTATAAGAAAATTGTGAAAAGTCATGGGATATATCTCCTTCATTTGAAAATGAAGCTCCCATGTGCTTTTAATTATTTATCCTAAAACCTATCTAAGTATTTTTGGGTATTACTTTAATTGAATAACTCGTGCACCACAGTTAAACAATTTGGTAGCAAGTAAGTAGTTGTATGGTAACTAGAATGTAATTTAAAAATAGATAGAAATGAGAAAGGATGTATGAAATGCAGGAAATGTACTTTGTAACAGGTAGATTTTAGAGTGAGTTACTCACACACAA
The DNA here is from genome assembly GCA_018340775.1 of Taxus wallichiana var. yunnanensis. NCBI lineage: Eukaryota > Viridiplantae > Streptophyta > Pinopsida > Cupressales > Taxaceae > Taxus > Taxus wallichiana. The sequence continues at coordinate 439,934,902 of CM031243.1, forward strand.
AATAAACAAAAATTGGTTGATCCTCAAAACTTTTAAGAAAATTAAAAATAATCTTGCACTTATGAAAGCTAAGATAACACAAAGTCTATCTATAACACTCATAAATAGTTAAATGTTGTTAGATGATTGTCAACAACCTATCTCTATCAAAACTCCATTGAGAAGGTAGTAAAGTGTCTCTATGACTCTCAATACCTACAAATTATTACATGGTGAGATATATCAAGCTCCCCATATCATAAGAAGCAAAATTACAACCTTTTACCAGTCAATACTCTATCTTAGGACACTATAGCACTGTCTCATCATTCACTTGGAGGTCAAGATCAACATATTGACCCAAACTAGATCATTTAAACCCATGAACACACTTCTCCATATGCATTCATCATAAAAATATCATACCAAGGATTGAAATACATCATTAGTACCTCAATACCACTATCACCATGCTAAATTTGAGCTCCTATAGGCCTATATGATGCTATTTTTGAGGGAAAGCACAATTTCTTGGCCTAGACAAGAAAAAGACTTTCTCATTACACTACTACATTGTAAACCATATTTTTAAGAATGAACATGCATTTCTAAATGATAATATCACTTGGGAATCATAGAAAAACTCTTAAAAGTATCATATATCGCCTCCTTTCATCATTGAAATCCTGCAGGTCTTCATTTTTCTTAAGGAATAACAAGAGACTTCCTTAAGTACACATCATCTAATATCATCATCACATGAACTTACAAGAACTTGAAACACTTCACTAGTACAACCTAGCAAATAATCACACTCAGGATGAGTGGAAAACAACCATTCATACCGAGATACCATCAAATGCCTCTATATTGAAAGCATGCACTTTTAGCATAAATCATGGTGAAACACAACCAAAACTTCTTCAAAACCATTCTTAACCATAAGAGACACTTGGTATAGAAAATTAACACTCCTTATATTGATTCAACACATAAAGTACCTTGCCAAATCTTTGAAACATCCAAGAGTTAGGGTTCTAAAGAGCAAACTATTCTCATTGAAAATTTTGAGAAAAACCTTCAAATCTATCATAGATGCTGAAAAGAGAACATTTTTTTTATAATCTTAAACTAATTTCATCCTGTAGCTCCATGAGCCTAGCAAAGTTTTTGCAAAATTTTGGCATCTAAATCCATCATTTGACCCTTCAAAAAGCTGTGTTTCCATTCTTCTTGCTTAGAATTTTTTTGTGTAAACCTAGTCGGGGGTAGTGAAGTATCACCATTGATATATAATTTTCAATTACCAGCTTCAAATTTACACAAATACCTTGCAAAAATAAATATTCAAACATGTTGAGAAAATTTTAAATGTTTGTACATCAAGAACATTCATCTTTTATACCTGTAGCTCTTCAAATTTTCTTGTAAAAACATTGAAAATGAGCTACTTCGACCACAACAATGGCATTTATTTCAAGAACTGATCAAGTTATCACTTGATAACCATCATCATCTCCTTAAAGATACCTCAGCTTCTTGAGAAAAGTATAAATACTTGTGGAGCCCACGATTGAATGCGAAAGATCAACAAAGACCATGATGCAAACAAAGACCACTAGAAACTGACAATACTCATAAATTGGTTATGAAAGACCATATATTTAAATTCATGGAAGATAATTGAAACATTAGATACATAGAAGACAATGTGGTATAGATGTCAAGATTATTTATACACCATGAAAACTCTTTATAACTTCATGACACCATAGACAAGACACTACAACAATCTCACAACTCAGAGGGACCAAAAATAGACTAGAACTAATGACACAACCATTTTAGAACTCATAAAAACCCTTGCCAACTAATTCATACATCACAAGGAACTCATATTCACTAGAAACAACACTTTTAGAGCATGAGATACACACTACAACTCAGAATTAATTCTTGAAATATTTATAGTTCAAACAAATTTTAATATGCCAAAGAACTTACACAAGGACTTATGAAACTAACTTTTATAAATTCAAGGACCACCTCCATATGACTAATTGACTCAAGAATATGTACCACAACCTCACACAAAGAGATTAAAGACCTTAAAAACTTTATCCTTTGCTAGGAGAAGATATAACATTTCTTGCTCCCTAAAATACACCTTAGACCTTTTAAGGTCTATTAGAGCTGATATTACTCCCAACAGGCTTTGGAAATGGTGAGGATTTCAGCAACTTATTCCTTTGTAGATACATGCTCCAATTTGATACATCCTTTTCTCACAAGGTCTCTTAGGTAATGATACTTGATAGGAATGTGTTTTGTCTTGGAATGTAGAACTGGATTCTTTGAGACACTAATTTGCATAGTGCTATCACACAATATAGATGTAGGTCCATCATTCTTGACCTTGTAATCCTCCAAATTTTTCTCATCCATACAACTTGTGAACAACAGTGAGCAACAACAACATATTCAACTTCACATGTTGAGAGTGCTACAAGAGATTGCTTCTTACTTGACCATGAGACAAGACATTTTCCAACAAAGTATGCTCCACCACTAGTAATCTTCCTATCATCCATGCTCCCTACCTAATCAACATCAGAATAAGCCCTCAATTCAAAATTTTCACTTTTAGGATACCATAAACCATACTCAATTGTACCCTTAAGATATCTAAAAATTATTTTCACTGCTTGTAGATGTGATTCTCTAGGATCTTCTTGAAACCTTCCAACCAAAATAACTACTTGAAAAATATCAAGTCTAGAGGTTGTAACATATAGTAGGCTACCTATCATGGATCTATATTCAGTTTGATTTACCTTAGGAGTGTCATCTTCCTTGCAAAGTTTGCATCCTGTAACCATAGGTGTGCCAATATGTCTACATTCATCCATTTGAAACTTATTAAGAATTTATTTGACATATTTGGATTGAGAAATGAATATACCTTTGTCATGTTTACTTACTTGAAGTCTAAGAAAGAAGGAAAGTTCTCCCAACATGGACATTTCAAACTCTTTCTTCATAGCTTCAACAAAATTGTGAACCATATGATCACTACCTCCACCAAAGATGATGTCATCCACATATACTACAACTATCAATAAATGATCTCCTTCACTCTTGATATACAAGTTAATATCAGCTACACCTCTCTTGAATCCTTTTTTAATCAAGTATCTATCAAGTCTTTCATACCAAGCTCTAGGGCTTGTTTTAGACCATAAAGAGCCTTGTTTAATTTGCACACATAATCAGATTGTTAGTTAAAGAAAAACCATTAGGTTGTTCCATATAGACTTCTTCATTTAGAAAACCATTCAAGAAGGCATATTTAACATCCATTTGATAAACTTTAAATCCTTTAAAACCAACATATGCCAAGAATAATTTGATTTCTTCCATCCTAGCTATAGGTGCAAAAGTTTCATCAAAGTCAATCCCCTTAACTTGAGTATACCCCTTGCAAACTAATATTGCTTTTCTTCTTATGAATTCTCCATTTTCATTTATTTTATTTCTAAAAACCAATTTGGATCCAATTACATTCTTATCTTTTGGTCTAGGCACAAGTTCCCAAGTTTTGTTCTTTTCAATCTGATCTAACTCTTCATTCATAGCCTTAACCCAATGCTCATATTTACTAGCTTCTACTACATTCTTAGGTTCAATTTTTGAAATAAGAGCTAGGTTCTCTTGATTTTGAAGACTTACCAATTTCCTTCTTGTGGTAACTCCAGTATCTTTCTTGCCCAAAATTTGAGTTTCAGGATGATCTCTTCTTACTTGTCTAGAAGGAACCTTTGTGTCTTGTCTTTCTTCCTCATCATCCTCTTCTTGATTCTCTTGAAAAACTTCATCTTATTATTCCTTACAAATATCCTCACAAGATGATTCATTAGCTCTAGAAAAAGATCTCATAGTGGATGATTAATCAAACTTAACACTAGCACTTTCAACAATAGATTTCAACCTCTTGTTATAACATAAATAAGATGTGCTTCTTGAAGAATAACCAAAAATATACCTTCATCAGATATGGAATCAAACTTACCAAGGTTTTCTTCAGTCCTCTTGATGAAGAATCTACACCCAAATACTCTAAAATGTTCCACATTGGCTGGTCTTCCTTTCCATAGCTCATAAGGAGTCTTGTCACTATTCACTCTTAGTTGACACCTGTTAAGAATATAAACAATAGTACATATTTCTTCCTTCCAATAACCATCAAGTAATTTAGACTCATTAAGCATGGTCCTTTCCATCTCTTGAACAATCCTATTCTTTCTTTCAACAACTCCATTTTGTTGGGGAGTTCTAGAGGCTGAAAATTGTCTTCTAATGCCATGATCACTACAAAACTCATCAAATGAATTAGACTAAAATTATCCTCCATTATCAGATATTATACACTTTATTTTTCCATTCTTTTAATTTTCAATGAGATCCTTGAAGAATCTAAAAACATCTAATGTAGCAGATTTGTTTCTCAAACATGCCACCCAAGTGTATCTAGTGAAATCATCAATAAGAAGCATGAAATAATAATCACCTGAAGTAATTTTAGTCCTCATAGGCCCACATAGATCAGTATGAATCAACTGAAGTGGACTGTAGTAGACTCATATTCATTTGTCTTGAATATCCTTCTAGTTTTCTTCTCATGCATAGATGCCTTGCACAAAGTATCTTCTGGTTTCTGAGTTTAGGCATGTTTCTCACACAATTGTTAGAGCTGATTTTAACAATATTATCAAATTTCACATGGCCTAGCCTCCTATGCCATAACCAACAATCATCCATCTTACTCATAAGACATATTTCATTATTAATTTCCTTAATAAAAACATGTTACCATCAGTCCTTTTTCCTTTTGCAACTAGTTTACCAGATTCTCCTTTCCTTATCTTACAACCTTTCACATCAAAAGTAAGAACATACCCTTGCTTGACCATTTGACTTACATTGAGTAGATTATGTTTCAAACCTTCAACATATAAAACATCTTTGGTGATATTTTTTCCATTATCCAAACTCAAAGTGCCTCTTCCTAGAATTTTTATGGCAGAATTGTCTCCAAATATCACTGATCCTAAAGCATGTTTTTGAAGAGACATAAATTTACTCTTATCACTTGTCATATGATTTGAACAACCACTATCAATGTACCAAATCATATTTTCATCTTGACTATGAAAGGAAGTTTGTGTAAGATTACATACTTTATTTTGTTACAAAGAGGATGAACAAGTTCCATAGATGTCATACCAAATATCAAAACCTAAAGGATTCAAATAATATCTCATATTCATTAATGGAAACATATCACCTTGATTCTTAGAACACTCCATAGATGTGCTTCAGAAGATCTCCTTCAAGTGTCAAGCTCCTCTAAAAATTCCTTATCCGATACAAGTTTTGAAAAACGTAATGGACTGAGATGGGGGTGAATGAGTTTTTATTAAAACTTCAAATTATATTTCAGATCTGAAACTAAAAATTTCATACACTTCATTCACAATATCCACTAATTTAATACATTATGTGTGCACATAATAAACCGTCAATGAAGCATGTAACCATAAAAGAAAAGAAACACCATAAGATCACAAGATATAAGTTGGAAACCTTCAAGTGAAAGAAAAATACTAAAACAAAATCTTATATTTATATGTTTCTAAATTTAGTGAGGCACCAACCCCACAAGGAGCACCAACCCCTAGTTTAGTAGAGCACCAACCCCTAATTTTGTGAAGCACCAACTCCAAAAGGAGGCTACAACCCCCTAAGATGATAAAACACCAACTCAACCACCTTATTATGTTAATATATCTTATTTTTTACTTCCACAACTGATGGAGATCCAATATCTAGCTGGCATTTCTTCACTCAAACCCTAGGTGATCACACTTCATAAAATAAGCTCATCAAACCCTCTAAAAATCATCAAAATCTTGATCTCATGTCCTCTAATTTTTCTTCACCTACAATAAACTTTATTAAGCTCCACATAATTCTCAAATACCTGCAATTAACTCTCATCTATGTCTCTCCACATGTACTCTCATCACCAATCCAGCACTATGATAATTCTTCACCGGGAACTCCTCATGCTATGATTATTTACTAATGCATAGCCTTTATTTTGGTGGATGTAATTTGGAAACAAAACAACAACATAACACAAGAATACCATCGACTATGATAAGACGGAATGATGACGAATCTGAAATATCAAAGTAAATGATAATATTAACATAAAATTGTTACAATCTCACCCATGAGGTACTTCAAGTGTTATTGACTTCACTTGCCTTTCACCAAGACTATGGGAGAAACTTTACAATTACACCTCTTAATGGCTTCTTTAACACACCTTTAAACTGATGGCTTCCTTTGCACACTTCCTACAATATTTCTCACTACTTCCTTCTATGCTAAATGAGGGGTGGCCTCTCTATTTATAGAACTTCCAGGCTTATCCATCTTATCTCTAAGATAGGATAAGAAATCCACTCTGACGAATCATATTCCATACCTTAACTCTTATCTGTACATGTAAGCTTATCTTTTAAGATAAGATAAACCTTATCATTTTACATGGGTTCCACATTTTTAGAATTTTTACAAATAAAATACACAAAATATTTATGAACTCACTCCTTGTCCTTATTACTAATATAATATTTCTAATTCCTAATCATGTAGACCCTACTTCTCTAATTACCCAAACTTTGACATTTTAACATTACCGGACCACTTACGACAAATATTTACTTTTTACAACATTCCTATTGTACTTTAACTATTACCGTACTCCACATTATTGGCGGCACCGCATCGTGGCGCCGTTATCTTCTATCAGACACTACTACTAATTTAACAACATCCTATTCCTAATACATACATTAATGAAATAGAAATTACGGAGGAAAATTTTAGTGTCGACATCTTCCCCCTTCCTAGCTTCTACTCCGTCCTTGGAGTAGACTATTATGGTGCTTGGAAAATCTTCAACTTGTCATGGTTGACCCATTTCGTAATGGGAGTGCCATCCAATTCCTCCAGTCGGTACGTACCATTTTCATGCACAGCTGCTATTTTGTAGGGCCCCATCCATTTTGGAAGAAATTTTCTCTGTCTTCTTTTTTTGTATCTGGAATCATATACTAGAACCAAGTCATTCACATGAAATGAAGACCAACGGATCTTTTGATAAAATTATTCCTTCTGCTTCATTTTCTTCTTATGGCTTGTATCCTTTGCTATTTCCCTCATTTCCTCTAGCAAATGAAGGTGTACCAACCTTTCTTTTACTGAATCACTTTCATCCATCCTTTCATTTTTCATAACTCTCACAAAGTGGGAATATCAAACTCAATAGGAAGAAGCTGGATCAATGCCATAAGCCATCGAAATGGAGAGTATCCTGTTGCTGACTTTGATGTTTCCTATATGCCCGCAATGCTTTGCATGAATCCTTTTATCCCATTTATGCACTGCAAGGCTGCATCTTTTGCTAGAATTTGACACAATACAAAATTTGTTCGTTCCACCTATCCATTTGTGCTTGGCTTGTATGTTGTTTCCTTCCTGTGCTTAATAGAAAACTTATTGACTAGGGCTTCTACCACCTCATTAATGAAGTGGCTTCCTTGATCTGTTACAATTTCTAATGGACAACCAAATCTGGTGACAATGCGTTCATATATGAACCTTGCCACTTCATCCATGGAAGTTGTTTTCAATGGCCTAGCTTCAACCCACTTGGTTAAATAATCTATGGCAACTATAATATACTTATTTTGGCGTGAGGTAGTTGGAAGTGGACCTACAATGTCTATTCCCCACTTTTCAAAGGGACCAAGTGGAAGAATAGGGCATAATGGAGCTGATGAAGTCTTATGGTTACCATGTGTTTGACAAATATCACATGTCTTACAATAATTATAACAATCTTTAAAAAGAGTGGGCGGTGATAACCTGCATCCAAGATTCTTCTTCTTTGTAAGTTGTTCAGAGAAGTGCCCTCCACATGTACCATTGTGGAATTATTCTAGCAGTTCCTTCCCTTGATCACGTCCAACTGCCCTCTTGTACTATCCATCAGGTCCTATTCGAAATAATACTCCATGCAGAATAGAATATGGACGACTGGCTTGAGTAATATTTCTCTTAGTCTTTACATTGGCACCATCAGGAAACTTGAATTCATTCAGATAATTCCAAATATCTATGTATTCACTAGGGATTGTGTCAAGGGATAACAATGCTGCATCGAGGAAATCATCATCATCACAAGATGATCCTAAACCATCATAGGCTCGAGAGAGTGCATCTGCATTGACATGCTTCTTTCCTGGCCTATCTATAATATCAAATTCAAATTCTTGTAGCAAAATTATCCATCTTGCTATCCTCCCTGATGGGTTAGGCTTATTTACAATATATTTTAGAGCCTGATGATCTATTACAACTAGAAATTTTTATCCTAGCAAGTAATTTCTAAACTTCTTTACAAGAAAAATGATAGCAGAGCCTCTTTTCAGATTCTGATAATTTACCTTAGCACTGCTCATTTGTCTACTCCCAAAGTAAATTGGATGTTCATTCCCATTTTCATCCTTTTGGCTCAAAGTACTTCCTAGTGCTGCATCTGTGGCATCAGTGTACACAATGAATGGCTTGCTCCAATCTGGATTCTTCAAAACAGGTGAAGACACTGGGGCTTCCTTTATTTGTCCAAAAGCTTCATGCGCCTTCTTTCCTGGTTCATAAGTAACATCCTTCTTCAAGAACTGGGTTAGTGGTGGGTGTGCAATCTTTGAGAAATTATTGATGAACCTTCTAAAGTAACCCACATGGCCTAAAAATGATCTCAACTTACTTCTATTCATAGGAAATGGTAACTCTTTGATTTTTGAAACTTTATCAGGATCAGTACCAATACCATCTCTGGATACAACATGCCCTAACAAAACGCCTTTAGAACATCCAAAGACACACTTTGTAGGGTTTAGTGAGGCTTGTGCTTCATCTAACCTTTGAAATGTTGTCTCCATTTGGTGCAGGTGGTCCAACTTGCTCCCATAGATGCAAAAATCATCCAGAAATACTCTGATGAAGGTCCCAATGTAGGGTTCGAACACCCTATTCATCAAACGCTGGAATGTTGCTGGAGCATTACACAACCCAAAAGGCATAACTCTATAAGAAAACGTTCCCCAAGGAGTGGTGAACGTGGTCTTCAGCTGATCTTTCTCTACTATACAAACTTGGTTGTAGCCGCTATATCCATTAGCAAAACTATAGCACTCTGGCCAGCTACTTCGTCCAAGATCTGATCTAAAAATGGAAGAGGGTAATGATCCTTCTTTGTTGCCTTATTGAGCTTCCTGTAATCAACACAAATGCGTAGCTTCCCATTCTTTTTTATTGAGATCACAATGGGAGAAACCCATTCTGAATTCTCCACAACAAATATGAATCCTGCATCAAGCAACTTATCTATTTCTTCTTTTACAGTCTTGGAAAAATTAGGATTCATTCTATATGGCATTTGCTTTATGGGCTTAGCACCATCTACCAGCTCAATAGAATGTTCTACCCAACTTACTTGGCGAAGTTCCTTGTAATCAAAAGTGAATAGGTGTATGTACCTTGAAATAATTTGGAGGTAGGATTCCTTCTCACTCTCCATCACAGCATCACCAATCTTTATTTGTTGGAGACGATCATCAACTTCTTCTTCAGATAATTTTATGGGGTCATGAGTTGGTGTGACTGGAAGGATATCCATGACTGAAACATCAACCTCACTTTCTTCATCTTCAGTGTCCACTTCACTGGTACTAGAGTAATCAGAGGATGTCCAATCATTAGTTTCATCACTTGAATCGACAGGTTCTGCCTTATGATGCCGAGGGATCACGTTTATTTTCACCCTCTCTCTACCACGTCCAAGTGTCATGAAGCCTTCATTCCAGTAGTTTCTTGCATGAACTCTCCTTAGTCATGGTCTTCCTAGCAGCATTGGGTGCACGCACAGTACCATTTTTCATCACCTGAAAGTCTACCACACATACAACACCCATAATAGATATTGCCACATTTGAAACTACACCTTCTGGTTTAGTTTTTCCCTTATTTAATGACCTTAACATAAGTGTTGAAGGGCGATCAATTTTTAAACCCAACATATTCATTACAGACTTGGTCATTACATTAACTGCAACACCTCCATCAACTAAGACATCATGAATTGAAATACCATTACATAATACCTCAGCTTGTGGAGCATAGGGATCCGCCTCTGCCTCCAAAATAGGGACCTCAACCTCCTTTCTTTGTCGAGCATTGAGTCCACTTCGCAGCTCCCGCCTCTTCTCCGAAGACATAGCCAAGAGTTGACCATATGTAATATTTGTAGGCCTTTTGGACAGATCTTCCAAGATGGAGTATGGTCCTTACCCCTGTGAAATCAGAAAATCCTGCACACCCAACTTTCTTCTCCTATGTTTCTTACTAGTTTCTCCTTTCATCTTCTTAGGATCATTTCCATCTTGATTATCTTTTTCTTTCTTTCTTTTTGTTACAAACACATCTACTTCATTATTTTTGCTCTTATCTACTACATCAAAAGAATTCACAGGTGCTTTTCCTTTATCATTATCTCCTTTACCAGATGTAGAAGCTCTATCTGGACAATTATACTTATAATGACCCTTTTTATAACAACCATAACATACAACTTCAAAAATATTTCTTTTTGGACCTCTATCTCCTCCCTAAGAACTAAATTCTTTTCCTTAAAGAAGATTAATAGTTAATTGACCCATCTTTTTTAGCAGATCTTCATACTCAGTAGATGTACTAGGAGAAATATTTTTGCTCACCAGGAGTGGTTGTGGATTCTGGACCAAAGGTGCTGGTGTAGGCTCTACTTTAGCAACAATTTCTTTGGGCTCCTCTTCCATGCTTTCTTCTTGCCTTCTTACAATCTCCTTTGCTTGTTCAATGGTAGCTGGGCGGTCATACTTCACTCGTTGTCTGATCTCTAGCTTCATCCCAAGAATGAAGTGCTTACAGAGGAGATTATCCATGCCATTCATCAACCCATCCGCTAATCCTTCCTTCCGGATCTGGGCATCGAGCTTCCTCCTTAGCTCTAGAACACGAGCATGATAATCCCTTATCTTCTCCTTCTCTCCTTGGGATAGCTTTGTGATCTCGATCATGAGATCTACATATTTTTTTTGTTCATCAAATTCTTCAAAGAAAAAATTTTAGTTAATCAATCCCATGAATTTTTCACATTATCACCTAGTGTTTCAAACCACCTAAGTCTTTGAACCATCCAAAAAGGTAGGAAAAATTCAGTCCATTGTTCCCTTCTTATAAGGCCATTACAAATACAAGATCGCTTAAACTCTTGAATGAAAGAAGAAGCATCTTCATTAGATTGAGCTGAAAAAATAGAATCTTTCCCATTTTCAAAAGTAACCATGTGAAATACCAACCCACAAGTACAATCAACAAGACTTATGTGCACAAATAATTGGAATCACTGTAATAGAAAGTGACTTTACACCTTTCTATAGTAAAATAAAAATGACCATAGTAAACTATGGTAAAACTTGACTTCTTTGTGGATAAAAACGACTTTTTACTATGGTAAACACTATTCACGGTAAAAGTGAAGTTACTACGGTAAATACTATTCACGGTAAAAGTGACTTTCTTGTGATAAATACTATTCACAAAGCAAAAATGACTTTATCATGGTAACTAATATTCATGGTAAAAATGACTTTACCATGGTAACTACTACTATGCACAGTAAAAAAATAAGGTTACCCTCCAATTGATTTTTGACTAAGTGGGAATATTTCTCCGTAGAAAATCTACCAACGAGGAATGGTCCTTTAAGAACGGAACCAAAATGTCATCACCAATCGGCACTATGATAATTCTTCACCGGGAACTCCTCGTCTATGATTATTTACTAATGCATGACCTTTAGTTTGGTGGATGTAATCTGGAAACAAAACAACAACATAACACAAGAATACCATCGACTATGATAAGACGGAATGATGACGAATCTGAAATATCTAAGTAAATGATAATATTAACATGAAATTGTTACAATCTCACCCATGAGGTACTTCAAGTGTTATTGACTTCACTTTCCTTTCACCAAGACTATGGAAGAAACTTTACAATTACACCTCTTAATGGCTTCTTTAACACACCTTTAAACGATGGCTTCCTTTACACACTTCCTACAATATTTCTCACTACTTCCTTCTATGCTAAATGAGGGGGTGACCTCTCTATTTATAGAACTTCCAGGCTTATCCATCTTATCTCTAAGATAGGATAAGAAATCCACTCGACGAATCATATTCCATACCTTAACTCTTATCTCGTACATGTAAGCTTATCTTTTAAGATAAGATAAACCTTATCATTTTACACGGGTTCCACATTTTTAGACTTTTTACAAATAAAATACACAAAATATTTATGACCTCACTCCTTGTCCTTATTACTAATATAATATTTCTAATTCCTAATCATGTAGACCCTACTTCTCTAATTACCCAAACTTTGACATTTTAACATTACCGGACCACTTACGACAAATATTTACTTTTACAACATTCCTATTGTACTTTAATTGCTACCGTACTCCACATTATTGGCGGCACTGTCTTGTGGCACCGTTATCTTCTTAGACACTACTACTAATTTAACAACATCCTATTCCTAATACATACATTAATGAAATAGAAATTACGGAGGAAAATTTTAGTGTCAACAGTACACACACTCAACTATTTCCTAAAAAGCACCCAAAAACATGCTTTTATAAGATTCTCCACCTTTCAAACTTAGGCCCAAACTTTTCCATCCATTTGGTTTTAACCATACATCAAGGAAAATTTTCAAATTTGAAATAAAATATTCTCAAATGACCCAATTAGGTCGGCCTAGCTAAAACCCTCATTACATATGTAACAAATAGCTCAAAACCCCATAGGCACATTATTAAAAATTCCTAACATTAGTGCCATAATTTTTCATGACCAAAAACCCCTTACATATGATTAAAATATCATAAAAAATTCATACATGGTCACGATTAATATCAACCAATCAAATTATTTCATTTATTGTGCCTAGTTCCCTTTAATATTTTGAAAACAATTATTTCTAGCACCCGTAAACTTCATAATGACACCCAATCACTTACACTACACAAAAATGCAATGTAACCCATTAATTGAGAGTTAATAACCTATAGATAAGTTCTAAGCAAGTTATAATCCATTAAACATCCATATCTTCAAATAACATCTAGTTTTACCTTCACCAAAATAACCTAAAGTGAAAAACATTGTTTCCAAAGTTTATCTCCTAAAAATATTTATAAAAAAACCATAATAATTATAAATTGAATTTATTTATTCCAAATTAACCCCTCTTCACATTGTAGGTGATAGGAAGCATCAATAATCCATATCATGCTTCAAACAACATCAAACTTGCACCAGAACACATGATGTCTTAAACTACCAAAAATATTTATATCCAAAGAATTCCATATAAACACTGCCAATTTACCTCATCATGAGGAAAAAATTATATTAATGTAAATAAATATTATTCCTCTTTCAAAAAACTTTAATCACCTTGAAACTCCACCTATAGCTCAAGTTATGACCATTTTTTAAGACTATTATTTGAGATCCCAAAGCGCCCTTTGACTAGTCATTCCACACTGTATGGACCTCAAAACAACATGAAATTGCATGAACATTATTTTAAAAATTAATGGACATCCATATCATCTACCATTCAGCATACACCATTTTTTTTCATGTTACTCCTTTGGACCATCTTGTCCTAAAACCTTCTTCTTTAGAAACTACTATTTTTAGGTGGGGCCCACTCATGACCATGACCTCAACAATACATTTATGAAAATATGATAGAGTCCTCTATAACATACAATCATAAATTTTTCATATCAATCAAAAATGGGTCACAACACTTTAGTTTTCGCTAATTTGCTCCTAAGCTGGGGTTTAACTAGGGTTTTGACATCTTTACCTTCTTAACATTTGTTCATACAAAAGTTATGATAAACTAACCTAGTTATTTTTGTGAAAAATTATAAAATCACCATAGGATATTATCTTAAAGGAAAAATTCTGATGAAAAGAACATTTTTCACTACGAGCATCTGGAGTTGAATTTCGAGTTGGAAAATGACTTGATTTTCACCTGTCTCGCAAAATCAATCATATCTGGGAAAATACACATCATGGGAATATGAAATTTTTATCAAATAATAATGAATCATCCTTGTAACATCTCAAATCATCATAATATTAGTTAGATATTCAAAATTCTCTAGTTTTAAGACTTACCTATGTTTACATGTTAGATCCTCACTATAGAAGCTAGGGTCAACTAAAACAATGCAATAACTGATCATGAAACCTCTGTAAATGACCCAAAAATACCTAATATGTCATGATACAACTGATTTCGTGCTTCCATGAGCTCAAATGGATCCAATCCACACTGTCACACCTTCAAGCTACTATACCTGCTCCCAATGAACACCTGTAACAAAGTGAAAAAATGATACTTGCACTATGCCACACTATGAATGCTAAAACACGATAAAATGATATAAATCATGTGAAAATGATTCCAAAACATCTAAAATCTCACACTATCAAGTTACACCTCCTAGGCACTTGTATAGGCTTTGCAAGAGCATGCATACCTCATGAATCCCATTGTAGCAACTATTATACATCTAAAACACCATGTTAGCACAAAGAAAAACATTGTATGACCTAAATGAAACATTCAATTTATCAGTAATGTGGTTTTTTTATCAATGAAAACACTTATTAAAACAACATGCCAACATATTCATATGATCTATATCTAAAACATAAAAATCTAAATGTAAAACATACTTATTCATATAGAGATTTAAATCTTCAAAACTTAAATCTTCTTACTAGCCACTTGAGATTCCTTGACATGATTTTACTGAACATGTAGATTTTGAGCTATCCACATTGATGAAGTTATATTTGTTGCTAGGTTTTATGGAAATAATTAAGTTCCTTTTTTTTTTTTAATTATTGGCAAATAGTTTTTTGAAAGGGACTATACCCTTGTGTACAAAAGAGGGCCTAGGAGCCAGAATAGGAATTAAAACTAGAATAAAAAGGATTAGAATCCAAGTGTGACAATGAAGCCCAAAGTAGCCAAAAAATAGCTACCCCATCAAGACAAAAACAACAAAAAAATCTATAAAAAAGTAGCAAAGAGACCACAAAAAAACAACAGAAAAACATACAAGAGCAGCTAAAGCACCTAAAACTACTTCTTGGCAGCTTTTTCGATGCTGGATTTGATGTTCTTCAGGATTTGAACATTCCCAAAGTTGTCATGTGGGTAGTGTCAGTCTTATCCAGCTGATCAATGGTCCTTTTTCTTTCCTTATCAGTGCCCCAAAGTGTTTCTAGGAACTCCACTGAGATTGGAGACACTTCGGACATGCTGCTCAATGAACTCTTCAATCACACTAAAAATGGCCATATTATAATCATGACGAGTTTTGGCCTTCCCTAAACGGGAGTCTAAGGAGTTCAACTTCTTGTAGATATCTTCAATCTGGCTGTTATCAATAACCACCTCCTCCTCCTCCTTCCTCTTACCTTTCTATTTTGCCAAGTTCTTAACCTCATCCTTCAACAGCTTCATATCAGCTTCTAAGGCTTCCAACCTTTTTGTAGAGCTCTCCATATGCACATCCCAGGGACTAGCACTGCTAATATTTAGGAGGTCATGTGCAATTTCAATTTCATGAGGACCCTTCCCCACAACAAGGGTATCAAGGTTAAGCCTTCTAGAGGACCTGGTGACCGGTCTGGCCGAGGTGGAAGCAAAGGGGGGGTGGGAGCAGTAGTAGGGGGAATGGAAGATGAAGCCTAGATGACCGGCAGGGGGTGATAGAGCAGCGGTGGCGGGGGCAGAGAGTGGAGAAACGGGGCTAGCACGATCGTAACTCTGCGAGGGGAACTGAGCTAGGGGAGGAAGGGAGACCAGGATACCGAAGAAGACATAATTTATGCAGTAGAAAAATAAGCCCCTGGTGTAAAGGAACCGCCCGGGTATGCTTTTGAAACTCCAAAATGGAGCGCTCAAGAGAGTTCAGCAAATAATGGGGGAAACAAACCATGCGATTCCTACGGAAGTGGTTGAGGAAGATAAGGTGCTTAGTAGGTACGGTGACAAACCTCCCTTCCAAAGAAATGAATCGTATCATCATGTGAGTAACCTCATCATAAGGCGGAGGGATCGAGCTAACAAGTAGGCCCGCGGTAACATGGATCAGCTTCTCAGATCCCTCCACAAATCTCCTCTCTTCAGCATCTCTGTCGACCCTTTTGTTAAAAAAATGGTAGCCCTCCATGCCAAGGCCGGTCGCTTCAGCAATAAGCTCCTCATTGACCAAGATCTTCTGCCCCCCATATTCCATAGTTCGCTCCTTCCAATCCTTCGCAAAATGCACTGAGATGCTTTGATCATGGCCTGAACCTTCTCCATGAAGTTGGTGATGCCACCCTTGCTGAGTATATTCCATAGCTCTACATTATCCTTCCAGTCTAGGTCCGCACTAGGCTCAATTTGGCAAGGGGGACCCCCCATCTTCACCGTGCTTAACTGTTTTAAAAAAATTCCAAAATCCTTGAGAGCGTTGAAGCCAGTCTACTTTTTACTGTTGTAATCCGCACAATGTTGAAAATGAGAGCCATTGCTCTTCCCACGAACATCCGCGTGCCTGCTGATCTGAGCCTATGGAAGTTCACATGTGGGAATAATGGCCTTTTTGCTAGCCCACTCCCTATCATCAATTACATTATTACTTTGTCTTGGTATCTGTGGAGCCTTGTATCCAAATTTTAGCAAGCACAGTGCTACCCGCATGTGATTTTCATATCAATGTAACTCCACTTGAACTTCCCCATATACTTCACACTATCTTGATTATTCGACAAGATTTGCATAATCATAGTTTTTAAGTCAACACGTGTGGGAGTTTTATTGATACTGATCCATGCCCAATAATCATAACTCAACTCAAGAAATTGCGTGCGTATAGAAATCCACATGAATGCTATTTTGAAGTTGCTTAGGGATGCTATTGTTATCCCAAACAATGTGATTAACATTAATGCCATAATTAGCCAGTGCATCTGCCAATTTATTACCCTCCGGTAAGTATGCATGATCTGATGTTATTGAATGTTTGAAAAATACTTATGGACTCTGAGATAAAATCCTTGATGCTCCAACTTGGAGATGAGCACTGTTTAAGGAGATTAATGATATTCAGGGAGTCCCCTTCAATAATGAGGTTCTGGATATTTTGAGTCTGGGCAATTCTCAGGCCCCATAAAGCAGATAATGCTTTAGCAAAATGATTGGTTTGAATTCCCATTTTCCCAGCATACATAACAATCAGACTACCTTTATGATCCTGTATCGCTCCTCCCCTGCTGCAATCCCAGGGTTCCCCTTAGAGGCCCCATCAAATTTCAACTTAAACTAATTAAAATTAGGAGGATGCCATTTAATCAAAGATCTATCAATGTTATTCCGGGATTGCTATGGCTATTGACGGTTCCAATCTGCTAGTTGGATAAGATATATTCTTCATTCTCTGGATATCTCTTGTTCTTGGGGGGTTTAAATCTAGCAATGTTCTCTTTGATACCATTAGAAATTTTACCAATACTAAGTTTATAGTTTTTCTTCTTATTTCTGAAGATAATATCATTTCTATCCTTCCATATCCTCCAGATTAAATGAGGGATAACCAGCTTCCAGATCCTTTTGACAACACAATGCCTAAAGGGTGGGTTCCATTGAGTCCATAGTTGATTTAGATCCTTGGCACCACCCAGAGCTTCAAATTTAGAAAGGAAAAACTCCATATTCTGGTAGCATACTCACAATGAATGAACAGATGACTGATATCCTCAGAATCTTTCTTACAAAGATGACACCTATTAGGCATTATAAATCCTCTTCTCATCAGGTTTTTAGTGGTAAGAATCCTACCTCTGATAGCCAGCCAAAGGAAAAAAATTATTTTAGGAGTTAATTCAGTCATCCAAATCTTATTCCAATTGAACTCTGTTTGACTACTGTGGAAGAAATTATTATATCCAGTTTTGACAGAGTAGTTCCCATCATTGGAATTATTCCATACCAGCTCATCCTTGGAATCTAGTTGACTTAAGGGAATAAGATCTAATTGATCTTGAAGGGAGGAAGTAATTTGCATCAGATCATCTCTCTCCACAGAAAGTTTTTTCCAATTCTTGCTGGTGCCATTTCCCTCAATATAGTCCTTGATTTTAATGCCATACTTGCTTACAAGACTGTCCTTAACAATCCCAAATCTATCCATGAGATTGCCATTAAACCAATTATCATCCCAAAATTTTATGTCCCAACCATCCCCCACTTTCCATTTACTGCCCTGCTTAATGAAATTTCTGCTCTTAACCAGATTGTTCCAAAAGATGGAACCATAGGGGAGGTGCTCATCTTGCAGGAAAGAGTACACAGTTTGATGATTTAGGTATTTTTCTTTGATTAAATCAATCCAGGGTTGTTTCTCAGACAACATTCTCCAGCCCATTTTAGCAATGAGGGCCTCATTCATTTTCTCAATATCTTTTATACCCAGTCCTCCCATAAACTTCGGGGTGCAAACCTTATCCCAAGAAACTAAGTGAAATTTAAACTTCTCTTCCATGCCTTGCCATAAATTTTTTTTCTGAATCCTTTCAATCTTATCTCTGAAGGAAGAGGGGATCTTGTAGAGTGACATGACATAAATGGGCAGATTTTGAAGAGTACTTTTAATGAGCAGGCACTTACCAGCACTAGATAAAATGGCTCCTTTCCAACCAGCCATTTTTTTTTGGAATCTCTCCAATAAATCATCCCACACCTTGCTAGAGACTTTTCTAGTGCCGAGAGGAAGGCCCAAGTAAGTGGCTGGAAGTGCACTTATTTTACAACCCAGAATTTTAGCAATTTTAAGTTGCCTTTCCTCAGGAGTGTTGAAAAAGAAGATGGAGCTTTTATCATAATTGATCTCTTGCCCAGAAGCAGATTCATAGAGCTGCAGTAAAGCCTTGGTAGCCTTGGCTTCAATGACTGATGCCAGAAGAAGGAGGATAGTATCATCCGCAAATTGCTGATGGGAGACAACTTGACTGATGGAAGTGGGCTTAGAGCCATTTAAAAGACCGTCATTAACTACTTTGTCAATTGTTCTACTAAGGCTATCAGCCAAAAGAATGAAGAGCAAGGGGGAGATAGGGTCCCCTTGCCTAAGCCCTCTGCTGCTAGTGAAAAAACCCACAGGCTCACCATTAACCACCACTGAGAATCTGGCCGTAGAGATACAAGCCTTAATAATTTTTCTAAATTTGTCCAAAAACCAAATTTAGTTAAGACTTTGTCAAGGAATACCCAAGAGACCTTGTCAAAGGCTTTATTCATATCAAGCTTGAGGGCCATATTTTCCTTTTTATTATTTTCCATAGAATGTATGGTCTCATGAACCATAATCACTCTGTCTTGTATAATCCTACCTTTGATAAAGCCACTCTGCTGCCTTGAGATTAGATCATTCATAATGAGTTGAAGCCTAGTAGTAATAATTTTGGTAAAAATTCTATAGATGGCATTCACAAGGTTGATAGGTCTGAAGTCTTTGAAGTCTTTAGCATCCATTTTTTTGGGGCTAGCACAATGTGAGTGTTGTTTAGCTCTTTCAAAAGATTTCCCGTTCTATAAAATTCATTCACCGCTCTGAGAAGATCCTCCAAAAGATTTCCCAAAATTTCTGGAAAAAATTTATGGAGAACCCATCCGGACCAGGAGCCTTGTCACCCTCTAAAGCAAATACAACCTTTTGTAGCTCTTCAAGTGTGACCACTTTGGTGATATTTCTAAATTTCTATTCCTCAATTTTATCTTGGGGAATGGCCTCCAACATAAAATAAATAGCTTCAGAATTGATGATATTCCTCTCCTCAAGAAGCTTTTATAAAAATCAAGCACTTCTTTCTTGATGCTATTGGGATCTTTTATGATATTTCCGTTACTTTTAGATACTTCTAAGATCCTATTACAGGCTCTGTGCTTCAAAGTGGTCATATGAAAGAACTTCGTATTCCTGTCTCCCTCTTTAAGCCAAATAGCTCTAGATTTAAGTCTCCATAAAGATTCCTCTCTGCTGCAAATCGTATGCAACTCTGAAAGAATATTCTTTTCATTAGCTTCGTCTTCAGCCGATCTCCCCATAGTATCCATTTTTATTTCCAGATCCTGAAGTTTTTGTTTTAACTTCTTTTTATTATCAAACACATTGCCAAAAATGCTTTTATTCCAGATTTTGACTTGCTTTTTGACATTTTTGAGCTTTTGAACCAATCTAAATTGAGCAGTGCCTTCACCATTCCATCCCCACCATTCTTTTATCTTGTCATAGATATTTTCATGCTCCATCCACATCTTTTCAAATTTGAATGAGCTTCTGGTGGGTTTAGTCCAATTGAGAAAATTTAAAGCAATCGGATTGTGATCCGATCCAACTCTGGGCAAGGAAGAGAGGTGGAAGTCTTGGCTGAGAATCCAGCTTGCTGAAATCAGTGCTCTATCCAATCTCACCTAGATAAACTCCTTTCCCAACCTTCTATTATTCCAAGTGTATTTATTTCCATGAAGATCCACATCTAAGAGATTATGTTCAGCAATAAAATCAGCAAAATCCTCCATACTAGTAGAAAAGATGGAGATTCCTCCATACTTTTCACCTGGGTTTAGTGGAGAGTTGAAATCCCCCATAATAAGCCGATTAGCGCATTTGAACAATGTTGGTTTCTAAATGTTTTAAGGTCGGACAAAGTTTTCTTCTTCCACTAACCGTATTAGGGGCATATATGTTAGAAAGGATCCATTCACCATTATTCTCAATAGCAATAAATTTGATTGCAAGATGATTAGTACTAGCATTAAGAACCGTACCAGTACAGTGCCTTTTATCCCAAAGAGTAGCCAGTCCTCTAGAAGCTCCCTGGGAGTCTACAGCCACCATTTCAGAGTTATCCCAGAAACTCTTTTTATTAGTTTCAAGGGCCTTAGCTTTCATCTTAGTTTCCTGCAGAATCAAAATACTAGGACTACTAGAATCCGTAACTCCTTGATGATTCTCTATTTGGAGTTTCCATTTAGGCCTCGGATGTTCCAAGAAATAATCTTCATTTGGAATGATTGGTAGTTGGAATTTCCTGATGGTTCAACTAACGCTGAATGCCATCTGCAATGTCTCTCTCAGTTCTCTTAGATCTAAGAGCCTTTTTAGAGGGCCTTCCTCTTTTTGTGCTTCCTCCAAAGTCAACTAGTCGTCTTGCAGAAGATCTAGTTGTTCTGGATGTTGAGGTATCCCAGTTGTCTTTTTTCTTTTTCTTATCACTATAGAGTGATTCTGGGATCATTTCAAATCCTTTCATTCTTTTTTTCTTTTTTGAAATGATCTTTGTGAATCCAGAATCTGGATCCTCATCATCTTTGACAGGCGTAACTTCTCCCTCTTCACACTCTTTCGAATCTGTCGGTGTGTGTGTATCGGCTATTCGTGTCTTTGTAGCAAGTAGGTGAAACCACTGATCTGTTGCTGGAGCAAGGAGGTATATCTGTAGATGATTTACCATCTCCCCTAGGAGTGATTTTTGTAAAGATTATTTAAAAACCATATTGTCCTTGTTCGATGTTTCCTTAATGATGCACAGATGATTATCTATCTCGGCTTCCTTACTGCTCTGAAATTGATCATTAGGGACTATATTAATCTTCACAGAGCCTTCTTGCTCATTCACCACCATGGATACCTTTACAGGATTTTCCAAGTCCTCTTTGTTAGGTGCTTCAGGAAAAGCTGCTGCTGAGATTTTGGGACGCCAGACCAAATGTTTCCTTATTTGAGTTCTAAAACCCCCTTTTTCCCCTTTCTATTGAAATCCAACTCCTTCTGACTAGGGGCTTTGTCTTCATTCCAGCTATCCGTGTTAGGAACCCTACATTCCTTGCTCAGAACTGAGCCCTCCACAGGCTGTTCAGCTTCCATTGTAGAGATCTTCTTCTTGGAACAACTTTTGTCAGAGTGTCCTATGCGATGACAATGTTTACATCTCAAATGAAAAGTTTCAAACTCAATTTTTTGAGTCCATATCCCATATCTAGATTTCAAGATGATGTGCTCCGGTAACTCCTATTCCATTTTAGAAAAGATGTAGAAATGAGCAAAAGAAAGTCTGGATCTATTTCTCATGGGCCCATCCAGACTGATAGGAGCACCTAAGGATTTAGCAATATTTAGTAGAATTTCATCATCCCAAAAATGCAATGGTAGTCTAGGTAGCCTACACCAGATTGGGATGGTGTTTATATTTTCAGTATTAGGGTCAAATCCAGGATACCATTTTTTCAAAAAGAGGCCCATATTACCCAGCCACCAAGGTCCTCCCAGAAGCACCAATTCCAAATCCTCTTGCTGATTAAATTTTTCCAGAAAAAAACCTTTTGGCATGATGGTAATACTCAGGTATCCCTTAGGTTTCCACTTTCTCAAAGCCCATTTTCTAATGAAATCAATATTAGGTCTAGAGCCAAGAAACTTACCAACAAGGGAGAGATTCACTTTGCTTAAAGCTCTATCAACACATCCATCTGGGACCCTCAGGCAGGTGGCACCCTCATTGTCCTTTTCCCACGTGAACTGGCCAGTATATTGCGGACCCACTTTGATGTTAGGGCTTTGAAGCATCTTATTCCAGGCCAGAGGTGTGGATCCCAGCATTTCCACTTTTTCATTTTGTAGATTTACAACCGTCCGATTTTGGCCAGAGATCTGCCTCTCCTCAGCATTCTTAGGTTTAGCGCGCAGACATTCTGTAGCCAGAACTACAGAAACTACGCTGACAGTACCTCCATTGCTTTCTCCTTCGCTCGTACTCGTGCTTACAACCATCTGATTCTGGCCAGAGATCAGCCTCTCCTCAGCAATTTTAAGCTTAGTGCGTAGACATTCTGCAGCCAGAACTGCAGAAACCACGCTGACAGTATCTCCATTGCTTTCTCCATCGCTCGTGATCTCCATCACTCGTGAATGGTCGGGAGTTGATTACACATATTTTATTCTCCTTCATTGTGTAACTTTTATTTTCCTTCATTGTGTAACTTTTTTTTCTTTTGAATTCACCCTTCAAACTAAAATATTGAAGCTTCCTTCCTTGAAGATGCACTTTCTGAACTCGTATCTTGATCCATTATCTCTTCTTCTAAATCATGTGTAGCAACTTCAACATAAATTTTTTCTTCTTCTTCATATTATAATCCAAATTTATCATCTTCCTCACTATTATCCATACATTTTTGTTCTTCCTCTTATTTTTTTTTTTTTCCATTTATCCATGAAGACTTGTTCCAATTCCTCCCAAGACCAATTAGACATTTCCTTTTCTAACTCAAAAAACCAAATCAGTATAGGGCCACTAATCAAAAATTTGAAAATCCAAATATCTAATGATGTAGAATAACTCTCCATAAATTTATTCCACCATTCTTTGGCATCAATCTTTCCATCTCCATAAAAAAATGTCATCCCCATGATCTCGTAAAAACTAGGTTTTTATGAATGGCCCTTTTAATCAAAGCTTGTTCTAACCATTTTATCCATAATTTTTCCAAAAATCAGAAAACATAGAATACAAACACGAATATATTTTTGAGAAGTTTTAGAAAATGTAAAAAAATAGAAAAAATCCTAATATTGTGGCTTGTGGAGAAAATGTGGAGCCAATGTTTGAAAAACCATAAAATTGAAACAAATCTATTTAAAAAAGCTCCAAATGTTTTGAAATTTTATGGGTATCATCAGGAAATATATTTATATCAACTTAAGAAAAATTAATACCAGATTTGTCATAATGCAAAAGATATGGACGAAACCATAAAATTAGGGTTTCAACCCTAAAATGGACATATATTTCACAAAACAACTCTAAAATCTGTAAAATTAGGAGGGAAGGTGAATTTAATTATTTAACAGCTTCACAAATTTTTTTATAAAAATTCCAAGTTGATCTCTAGATATAGCCAAATCACCAACATTATGATTTCCTTCCACAAATTTCCCAAATCAATGCTTTGATACCAAATGATAAGATATTTGCATTTAATAAATGAATAATTTGTAGAAGATAACACAACATAAGAGATACTTGGTGGGATAAGATTTCTAAATATTAAATATATGCTATTATGTAGAATAATACCCTTAAGGTAGGAAACACCATACAATGTTCCTTAAGGATGGAGTAAGTCCACAATCTCCCAAGATGGGAATCCACTTCAAGGGGGTACCTCAAATATTTCTCTACCAAGTAGAATAATCAAATCATACATCCATAATATATTAATAATGATGCTTACCTCCTTTATATATACATATATTACTCTTAATTAATGGGTAAAACCTAATTCCAATGTAGGCCGGCTCTTTACCCAATATAACTAATTCCTATGTGACCCATATATTATAAACATATTACTAAGGGGATGTGTGCCACATGTAAACATTTCCATCAACCAATATACATTATAATATCACATCCCATGGTACATATCAAAGGGTATCTCGAGACCCCATCATCTGTGGCATTCTTGTTCTTTAACGTTTGGAGAATTTGCACTTGTTTGGTTGTTTGTGCCTTAGGAGGAGTCTTCTTAATCTACTTCATGAGGTACTATTGAATTTTAGCTTGTTCAAAATTTTCATCTAATGAAGTATGAGAGAAAGAACTAATCTTATCTTGAATGCGAGGTTCTAGAACTCAAAGGAAAATTTGGAATAGGATATCATTTAGCATGTTATGTTACGCTTTAGTAGACAAAGTATTCCACTGTTTGATAGATGCTTATATCTGACTCTTTCTAATGTTGTTGACAATTAATGAAATCATTGATATTATTCTCAAGCAGATCATGATATTGGAACTCATTGACTAGGTATTTTACCAAAGATTTTATCTCCATGATGGAGTTATGGGGTAAAGTGTGATACCAATCTAAGGAATACTCAATAATAGTCTTAGCTAAAATATTTGTAGCATCATAAGAGTGAATCTGTAATCCATTCCTTATAAATATTACTAAAATATTTTATGTGTAGAGTGGAATTATTTGACCAATCATAGGAAATGGGAGCCGAAATGCGATGTCATACTCTTCAAATTGATCTTCATATTGTTTCTTGGTGCCATTACACCCTTGGGTTTCAAACATAATTCTATCACTACCTTAAAGCTTTCTTTTGATTGAGGAGCACTATTTTGCCAAGTATTCATTGGGCTGAGAACCAAATGAGGCCTAGCTTGCATCCCAACCCATTCATAACTATACTCATTATTCCCTTTTTGTGCTAACTACCAAATAATTTCCATAATTTAATCTTCCCTTCTAATGCTCTAATTTGAGATTCTACGGAGAATACACTTCTCCTCTTTAGTGGTAGATTCAAAGTGTCCCATACTTTATCATATGCTATCATAGCCTACCCAAAGTTTTTCGACGGTAAGAAGCCTCAAAATCTTAGACAAATGTTTCTAAGAACTTAGAGGCGTGTTTACCAATTCTAACTGGTAATATAAAGACCTAAAATATTTCTCCATCAAAACATCACTATGATTCTATGGTTGAATGTAAAAACCAATAGTTTTGTCTTGTTGTGTTAAAATATTAGTTTTATCTTCCCACAAAATCTTATTTCTTATCACTTGAATAAAAATATTTTAACTAAATTTCTCCTCTTGACAAATTTATGAAAAAATCGGGAACATTTGGAATCAAGATGTTATGGAGATAGATTTAACACAATAAGTTTTGTACCTCTTGAGTACAACTGTGATAAATCTGATTTTTTTCCATCGGGAGTGTCACGAGAATTTGCACAACAAATTCTATGAAGCATCATGAATACAATTACTCTTGAAGAAATAGACTATACATTGAAGATGGTTTCCTACAAGCTAAGAGTTTACAAGCTAAAAGACAGACATACTCAACAACCATTTTAAATTTTTTCTTTTCTTTAGAGTTAGATTCAGCCTTTTCCTTTAGTTTCTTATTTTATTCTAACAAATATTTATTTTAAAGAGAGAGTTGAGTCAATGAGATGTTAAATCATTCCATGCTTTCAAACCAAAATCTTTCTGTCACTTTAAACTAGTAACTTCCATCCTCAAAACATCTATTTGTCTATATTTTTCTACATTCTTTTTCACAAACTCATTTTGAAGAGACAAATGAGTTACTTCCATACCTCTTAGTTTTTATTTTAGAAAAAAATTTCCTCTTGGTGTTGCATCAAAATCTCATCTTTATAAAGAAGATAATATATTTTTGATCCCTCACATCTAATTTCTTATGCAAAAGTTTTCATAGCTACCATTTGGATTTCCAAAGCTGTAGGTATATTTTATGGAGCTTCTAAATAGGTTTCTAGTGCCTCAACAACCTGACTCTATTCTTCGGGAATTTTCAATGTAAATTCAAAATATCTTGGTGATCTCTTAGGGCATAAATTTTTTTGGTTATAACACACTCATCTAGAATTTTAGCTACACCTTAATTAGATAATGAAGGTATATAAACTACATCCTTCCTTGCTGAACTAGATATTATTTTTCTCACCAAAGCTGAGTAGGGGTTATCATGATAACCTTTTCTCTCAAAGTTCTTAGTTTAGGAGGCTTCTTGGCTTCATATGCGAGAATCTTCAATGAACATAGGGGCGGACTAAGGAGCGGATTGATTCTTGGGTGAGAACTATGGGATAGTTTGGGAGAAATTGGTGTAGGAGTCCCCTTGCTCTTCCTCTATTTGGAACTTTCTTGTACAATCATATTTTCTTCTTTCTTATTGGGTTTCCTTGAGGCCTGGTGCATGAAAATCAACTGAACAAGCCCTAGGTGCTTAATTACGGCATCACCACCTCTATTTTAATACTTCTGCTCCACATTTATGATGACATTGGCTAGGTATTCGGGGATATTGACTTTGATTACAAGGGTTTCCATGCCTCACTTCAAATGGGTCAAAATATTTGGGGTATATCTTCCTAATGCTTATTGTTTTTGTCATAAATGAAATACCTATTTACACAAGAAGCTACCTCCTTTCAAAGTCTGACAAGATTTCTCTTTTAGTATCCTTATAGATTCCACGAGGATTAAATATTATCTCAGGAAGAGGTTCCCCCTCATCATGAAAAAGGGATATAAGATATTTTAAGGGGGGTGTTAATGAAAACCTTGAGTCCAAAATATAGGAGACCAAAAATTGTGCTAACAATTTGGCTATCTATCTCAATCCTTTTCCCTCCTCCTCTCAAAAAAATTGCTCCAAAATTTGACAAAAAGTCTTCAACCAAATATTCATCAAACCCTTAAAATTTTTGAATTAAATTCAACCAACTTACATTGTGAAACACCTAAGAGTTGATGACATTCCTCAAATGTGGTTATGCAGATTCTGTCTACGAATTCTTCTTCCCCATTGAACAGGTTGGTTTGCAATAGGAATGGAAAAGACAGTGAGGAAGTGTATTTTTAGAAAAATGGCAATGGCTTCTTAGAAGAGCCAAATTATTTTTGTAATGTCAGTAACTTGAATTCAAACTACCCATGAATTAATAATAGCATCATGGTCACATGAAATAACAACGGAGATGAATGATTGATTGTTGAAGGTGGTGGGATTTTAAATAATTCACATGGTTCCAATGCTTCTATCCTTATCACTTGTGCCATATGTCATCCTTTGAAAAGAGTGACATCATGCCTTATTAATTCATTATTACCTCTTATCTCTTCAATTAATCCTTTAGATTTTATTTAATCAAGTGCATTGTGAAGTTTAAATATACTTAAGACCTTTGGAAAAAAATTAAATACACGTCACCTTACCATCTCAACATCCTTTTTAATATTGGCACTACACCTCGTATATTTGAAAAGTAATAATAATTAATATACATTTTGATAATTTACACTTCTAGAATTTATTTACATGCATAAAAGAAAATATAATTTTGTTTCTTAAATATAGGGGAAGAAGACTATAAGCGTATTATGGTCTTCTTCCTTTATTTACATATTTGTAACAAACTACTCATGGTGCAAGAGTTGAATTCTTCCACTTTGAATCAAGTTTCTCACATAGTTGCATGTCATTAGTGAAGGTTTCTTTATCCTAGGGTTGTTGATACAACCTTAGTCTATGGTCATTCACTAACAAAGTTATCATGTCACCATCAATTGGAAATAATCTCACAGATCCATTGTCATATATATTTTCAATTTGGTAAGTTCCTAACTATCTTGTCCTTAGTTTATATTTGAAGTGCTATTATTTGGATTCAAACATCAGGGCCCAATGTCCTTCTTTGAATATTTTGGTCTTGATATGGGAATCATGTTAGACCTTCCTATGATGTTGAAGGATCTCAAATTGCTGTTATGCTTCCATCCACATCTCATCTAGTTCATTCAGCTACATCACCCTATATTCTTTGAGCTTCATCCAAGTCAATTCATATCTTTAGTGTTCTTCTCCAAGTATGTAATTCAAATTCCACTAGGAGCAATCTCTTCTTCCCACATACTAGTTCATAAGGGGCGAAACTAGTGTTTGTTTTGAGCTATGTTATATGCCCAAACTACTTCAGGAAGTCATGGCACCCAATTCTTTCTATTTGTATTTATAACTTTAGTCAAGATGTTTTCTAGTTCTCTATTGGTGACTTCCTCCTGCCCATTGGATTGGGGTGGTATGGTGATGATTTCTTATTATCGATATGGTAAATCTTAAAAAAATCCTCAATCATGTTAGAAACAAATCAATGTATTTGATCAAATATTATGGATCTAGGAGCTCTAAACCTTAGCATGATCTTGTGGTACAAAAATTTATCTTTAATGTCTTCATTGACGAGATGTCGGTGCTTGAGCCTCACCTATTTGGTAATATAGTTGGTATGCACCAAAGCAAGTACTCTTTTCCATAAGATGGGGGGTGTATAGGTCCAACCAAATCAATCCACCATTTCTAAAATGGTCCTAAGACTAGTTGAGGATTGAGGGGAATTTCAGAAGACAAAGTAGGATTCCCCATTATTTGACATGCATCACATTTTCATTTATATATCTTGATAGATTTGTGGAGAGAGGGCCAATAGTACCTAGCTCCAAGGACCTTATGAATTGTCCTCTTTATTGACCAGTGCCCTCCTCTAGGTTCATCATGGAATGCTCTTAGTATGTCATATAATTCATCTTCTTGAACACACCTACGAATAATCATGTCAGGACAACATTTAAACAAAATTTCATTGCACCACTTATATGTAGCATTGTTTCTAACTAATATTTTTCTTTCTTTACTAGTGAAATAAGATGGAAACTTCCCTGTAGTTAGATAATTGGCAAGGTCAACAAACCAAGAGGACATATTGATATTGCAAACAAGTTCTTATCTAGGAAGTGATCCTAAACTACATCACCTTCTCTTGAAACATTCAATCTTGAAAGAAAGTTAGCAAAAAATTTAGTCTTTCCGGGCTTATCAATAATGGTCAAGTTAAAATCTTCTAAAAGAAGAAACCACCTGATAATTATGCCCCCTACTACTGGTTTGTTCATTAAGTATCTTATGGCTGAATGCTCTTTATACATAAATAACTTATTACCAGTAATGTAGTGTCTCGAATTTGTTTAAAGAGTAAACAACAACTAGAAATTGCTTTTCTATAGTATATAGTTTCTCTCCGTAGGGGTCGGTTTTTGCTAATGAAGTAGATGGAATACATTTTTTCTTCCTCATTTTTTTGTCCAAGAACGACTTTCATTGCATTGTTAGAATCATCAATGTGAATATGAAAAGGCTGGCCTTAATTGAGTCCTCTCAAAATGGGGCAAAGTGGTCAATTTCTCCTTAATAACTTCAAAATATTTTTGACATTGAGTCTACTAAAAATACAGTCTTTTGTCGGTAGAGAGAACATTGGTGCAACAATATTACTCAAATGTTTTATGAACCGTCTATAATAACCTGCATGTCCAAGGAAAATTTTTATGTCTTCTGATTTAATGGTTTAGGAAACTAAGTAATAACTTCTATATTTTTAGGATTAGCTTGGATACCCTTAGCAGAGATATGATGACCCAAAATAACCCCTTGATCAAAAATCATCAAGAATTTTTCATGACTTAAGGGGATTTGGTGTTGCTCACATCTTGCTAAAATGTTTTCAAGATTGCACAAAGAATCTTCAAAGGTAGGCCCATGGAAAGTGAAATCATACATATAAACTTTAGCACAATAATTGGTAAGGTCTGCAAAAATAGATAAAAGTACTCTACGAAAGGTGGAAGGTGCATTAAAAGTTCAAATGGTAGAACTTTGTATGCAAATGTACCCTAGGGACAAATAAAAGTGGTCTTATCTTGATCAATAGGTGCTATAATAATTTGGTTGTATCCACTAAACCCATCCAAGAAGGAGAAGTATTTCTTACCTACCAAATTTTCTAAAACCGGATCTATAAAGGGAAAGGAAAGTAATCTTTATTGGTGGATTTATTAAGCTCCTATAATCTATACAAATTATCCACTTACCATTCTTCTTGGGAACTATAACAAGAAGAGATACCCATCGACTATAAGATATTGGATAGATAAATCCTACCATAAGTAGTTTCTCTCTTTCATCTTTGACAATGTCTCTTAGTGTTGGGTTAAACCTTGGTTGTGGCTATCTAACTAGTTTGACATCTTCAACATAAATATGATGAGTGCATATGATTTGATGAATCCCTTTCATGCTAGTATAATCCTAAGAAAAATATTTCGAATGACTTCTCAAGATGTATATGACACTAGTCTTTTGGATGTCTTCTAATTTGTTACCAATAGTCAATTATTTTCCTGTCTCAATAGTTGTGTAGTGTCTTTCAAAATAACTAGTTCTGTCTCAAAAATTAGAGAATTTAAGGGAAAATCATGAGGCTATAGCGTGTGAAGAATAGTCATTTTCTCACAAGATACAATATTGGCTAAAATACTATGAAAATAAGTTGATGTGTGGCCTTAATGGTAATCATAGGTCTCTCCACAACCGTTGATATGAATATCACTCACTAAGATGATGTTATTTTTGAGTTAAAACCATTCATTTCCTAGCCTTCATTTGAGTTTCTATAGCCAATGTTTTGGTTTCGTAGCTCTCAGTATCTTCTTTATCTAACATTGGGTATGTCTATGTAATTTCTTCCATATGCGTTTTTACTAAAATGGTGGCTAGATAAATAGGACTCATATTGTTATTATCCAAAAAATCCACCCACACATGTTCACAAACATCCATATAGGGCTGAGCGGGAGGATAAAGAGAAATATTCTTTTCTTTTTTCCCATTTAAAACAATCCATTTTCCTAACCTATAGTTAATGTATGCACCAACACTAGCTAGCCAATGTAATGCCCCCATTCATCATTGCTCTGTTATTCTGTGACGACCGTGCTTCTAAGGGATGAACGCCATTGTGTTTCCTTTGAAATGTTGGTGTCTTCATCTTGTTGAGCTTGCCTGCTTGCATCGGTGTCGATGGTTTTGGTTGTTGGCCCCGCAATGTCCCTCGCGATTTATCCTATTAAAGGAAGACCTTGTTCTTGCTTTATCGAACCTCCTGTTGATTGTTGTTAATTACCTGCAAGATATTTTGCCGTAGTATTGATCACTCTCGTGCTCGACCCCTCGATTAAATTATTTTTAGTTTTTTCGCTATCGTGTTAGGTCCTAAACATTTTTTTTTCAAACCCCGTTTAGGTGTCACGGCATTTTAAAACATAATAATAATGAATAGTAAAGGAACGGGTATCAGTTATATTCTTATGTGTATATAGATGATAAAATTTCATTTTTGAATTAATTAAGCCTTTTCGGGCCGTGCGCATGCCTTACTGCGAGTTATTGTTTAGTTGAGGTTTCTCATCCACCAACTGGTAAATTTTTATTATCAATTTATCCTCATACTTGGCATGGAGACATGGATTTCTTTGCAGAGATAAATAAAAGATGTTTTGTTCACGTAAATGTATTATGTATATTGTTGGATAAATAGGCTGACCAATAGGATTGCACATTTTCAATTATTAAGAATTATCATTAACTAAAATATGTGAATTTTGTCGGTTCCCTGGACTTGGCAGCTGTATACTGCCGTCAATTTTGTCGATCTAACCAAATTTTAAAATGAAATTGTGACCAATTAAATTTATTTCATTTTGTGGATATGTAATTTTGCCTGACTTGTTGGTGGAGGAAGTGTAAATTTACTTTGGGCCGCCTATTTTTTTCCTTGTCAGCTTTATTTGAATCATGATTTGACCCTTGGCTGGAATGAGACGCCTTTTCCCTCCTGGCCGCACTTTGGTTGGGTTGTGTGTGACCTTTCGCATAGATTTGTTTCTTCCTTGTGTATGGCCATTTCCAAATGGTTCTCCCCTGCTGGCCGCACTTCTCTTCTTTTAATAAACCTGCAACTTTCTGCTCTGGTGGCGTGAGATCTTCTTGGGGCGGACTGCTTGTGGAATGGTGAAAAACGTTGGAAAATTCTCTCTCCTTTTGCTGCGCGCCTGCCCCTTTGTCATGTTCATTTTTCTTTTGTTTTATTCACTTTCCGACCAAGATGAAGCATACTCACACTGGTACTAGTCGGACATTTGAAAAACATGGTGGGAGGATTTCTAAATGCACAAAACCTTGTGCGCCTTCCCTGTTGGCCACGTGGAGAGCTCTAGGTATGAATCTTTGTTTGGTGTGGTGGGAATCCCTTTGTAGCTGCACAAATTTGTGGAGGTGTTGTTGGTCACTCGGGGTTGTTGGGCCGTATATAATGCTTGTCTCTATCCTTTCTTTGAACAAATTAAGTTATTTGCTGGGCATCTTTCAAATACTACTTTTGTTCAGCTGCTAGAAAAAAATAAATTTGCTAAGAGTTGTCAGTTGGATGGATCTTATTTTCTTTGTAAACCTGATCATGTAAAAAGGGCGGCA
The DNA here is from genome assembly GCA_018340775.1 of Taxus wallichiana var. yunnanensis. Lineage (NCBI taxonomy): Eukaryota > Viridiplantae > Streptophyta > Pinopsida > Cupressales > Taxaceae > Taxus > Taxus wallichiana. The sequence goes on from CM031243.1 coordinate 439,968,193, forward strand.
CACATGCTGGATAAAATACCAAGGAGGAGACATTTCCATTCAAGGAGAACACTGAGAACATGGCCAGAGATATTGCAGATCTGCTTAGCAAACCTCTTGCTAAAGCTTGCTGGAAAGCAGAGTCAAGAGACAGAAAGAGAACTCCACCAAATAATGTTTTTTTTTTGTCGGGAGACAACTCACAATAATGAAAGGATTGTAAGAAGAGGTGTCCAGTGGAGTTCGGGTTTGAGAGGAAATTTGGTGCCTCACATGCTACGGACGAAGATTCAACTAGAAGGTTGCTGTTGCTGGATCTTTGGAAGTTTGGATGCCTCGTCGAAGCTGGAGGAGTAGGCAAGATATTTCTACACTTTTCTACTGTTGCTATATTTATTTTATCGTGAAATTGAACCACCTTTTCCTTGAATTGGTTGTCTTTTGAACGTCTTTTCAGGAGGTCTCTCCTTTCTACTTGCTTTCTTCTTGTTTTAGCTATTATCATTGCCTGTATGTTAGTGGAAAGCATGCAGGTGTTCTCTCCTTTGGGTGTATGTTTTTCTTGCTCGAGTGATCGATCTTCCTTTATAAATATATATACTCTTCTCTACGATAGAGTTCAAGTTATTATTTGTTCCAGCTAGTTTTTAGCAGTCATTAAAGTAAGCGTGCAATAACTATGAAGTTCCTTCCTATCAACCAGGGTTGTCCTTCTTTGTCTTTTGACATATATTGTTAATGATCTCTCAAGCCCACTTGATAACCCTTTTGGCATCGAGAAAAAGAAAGGTTGTAGGATTAGTGTAATCAACGCTTGGACTATTTCAGGTTAGAGATTCGATGTTAAAACTTTTAGAATGAATAAGTTTGCATGCAACGTGTTTAGACTCCTGTGTAGCTTCAGTATTGTTCCTAGGTTTCAAAGCCATCCTTAGGAGGTACTTTGACTGTCCCCTTCAACTTGAATCGTAACTAGTTTTTTTTTAGATTAGCTAAGTTTGAGGTCTTAATTGTGCAAATCTAGTACCCCCACTATTACTAGAATTATTTTGGTCTTTTTCCCTCTCGGAAGCTTGTTGGTGAAATAATCTAGTCTTCTAACTTGTGTTTCCTCCCATTTATTATGACTGTGTTGTTAATTAGGATTGGACAGTTTCTATGCACATATGTACCTTCATGTTTTGTGATGAAAATTGTCTTGAACATTGTTAACCTTGGGGAAAACTTTCTTGCAATCGATAGTATTATGGAGTTATAGCAGAAGGAATTGTTTTGATAACGGAACTTAGTAGTTTATGTTGTACCTATGTTTGAACGGTTGATTATGTTACCAAGGGTTGCCTTAAAAATATTGTTGTTTTGGGAAATAGGAAATTTATTTTAAATTAACCGAACTTTAAAATTGATGTGGAGGTTTGTAAATCTTTAGGGTTATAAAATTTGTTGATGACATTTTCGTATACTCTTGTTTGATGGAACTCCCTTCTTCTCTCGCGTGTTTTCTACTAGCCTAAGGCATTGGCCCTCTTGAATGATTGGGAAATCTCTTGGAGTTAATGGTCAAAACTAGTATACTTTGCCTTCACTTCAAAACTTATGTTGTGTGGATACTCTATGTGATTTCAGGTTTGAAACTCATTTATACATGGCTTTTTGTGTTAATTCTTGAAACCCGTGGTTTCCCTTTCTTGGGCCGATCAACTCTTGTTCTTTTAGAAATATAATATTTTAGCCTATGCATTTGGTACCTTTGATAAATTTCTAGATGGTTGGTCTATATATCAAATCTCAATCTTGTGATTGTTATTTAATTATTTACTTGATGGGAATCCTGTATTTTTTTTGTTATATTGGTTATTTTCTCCTTATAGGGCCAAGGGCCATTCTCATTCGATTGTTATACTTTGTTGTTTTTACTCCTAACTGAAGTACATGGTCTTCTTCCTTGATTGGCATGGTGGAGACTTATTATAACTTGAAGTGTTGATAGTGTTTAGAGGTTTGACCCAAATTCTTGTAATAAAGTGCTTCCTTTCATGGTATTGTTAGATAACAGTTATGGTGGTTTTGTGTAGCCTTATCTTGCTCAGTTCTCGCGAACTGACTCTTGTAGAAAATTTGTTGCAGATGGATTTTGTGAGTAGATGAGGGATAGACTTGTAGATTTTTTTCATCAACCTCAGTTGAGAAGTTCTTTTGCTCGAAACCTTTTTACGTTGTTCAACTATTGATAACGTCCAGTGGAAAGTTTAGAAGAGGATCAATGTCTTAGTATAATGTATTGTGGACTTTGTCATCTAAACTTTGGAAACCTTGTATTGTTTGACTATCATTGAAATTATAAGAAAATTTGGTTCTTGTTGTTGAGTGACTTTGTTGGAGTATCAGTATTTTAAGAGTTGATGTAACCTTGTTTTGTTCTTGTAAATGAGTGTTGCTACAACTTTACCCTTGAGAATAAATGTTGAGTTAAATCTTGCTATGACTTAGTAATAATGTGTCATAAGTAAACTAACATGGGTTGTTTAATACTTCGGAAGTTAAACTAAAAGTTGTATTCAAATAAAGTAACGTAGGGGTCACCAACTTGAGAGCAAGTAATTCTTTAAATAATCAAAGGTGAGACTATCATTGCAAGTAAAATTATATAACATGATACCCCTAGCTCCTCTAGTGAACATTATCCCTTTTATGGTGAAATTTGTAAAACGATCCTAAGGTGAAATGAATTGTTAGTTGTTAGAAGATGATAAGATTTAATAAGCTGGAGAAAACAATTTGGAAATCACACAACCTATCTCACCACCATTTGGAAAGTAAATTTTTCTCTTTGGTAATACTCATTCAGTGAAGCCTAAGTAAAATCGTTGATAATTCTGGTTAAGATCTCTAGCTTCAATTAAATATTGGCAATAACTAATGAGGTCCTAAAGATGATTTCAACTCGACCTTCTCCCTCTAACCTTGTTCCAAGGCACTTTGTTTTTCTTCTCTTAAGTGTGTTGAACGCAAACCCATGTTTTCCTATGGGCAAGAACGAGTCTTAGTAGTGTTAGTGTGAATAGATGGCCTTGTGGAATTAAATTACTCTTTTTTCTTGATAAACGAATTAAGCAATAAAGGCCATAATAGAGAAGGCTTAAAGCAAATTTCTCTTCAGAGTAAAAGCAAGAAACTTAGAGATGTAAGAGGTATTGTATGAATCATATCTAGAGTCTTAGAAAACTGAAGTAAGGATTGAATGAGGTTTTATGAAAATAGATAACCTTCAATAATTTTCTCATTGTGGCTTGCCCTATCTGTAAATGTGTTATGTGGTGGTTTCCTATGTTGTCTTGTCAAAAGAAAAGTGAATTATCCTTGGTGAGAGTGAAATTTTCCGTGCTACCTTTGTGGTCATCCTTGTATTGAGTTATCCACGGAGTTAGTTGTGACCTTGGTGGTGGCATGTTGTGTCGTGTTATGTGTCAATCAAAAAAAAAAAAAAAGTTATCTGTATTTTACTGTGTTGTTTGTGTGTGAATTTTTGGGTCGTTACATTTGGTATCAGAGCAAAGGTTCATGCTCTCGAACCTATGGGCCAGATTGGAGTGATGATGGTATTGCATGATGGTGGTTGATATTGGAAGAGTAATGTGCTTTAAGCGTGATGTGATCCGTGTTGTAATTGTGATATTGTGAATGCACATGATGTGTATGTCACTTAGTGCGTATTTGTTATCATGTTGATGTGCTGAGGATGGGAGTGTTCTCTCTCCTTCTTGTGGATTCTATGAAGAGTTCACATGTGAATTACTACTTGTGATGTGTGAAAAGTATTCTAATGTGGATGACGGGGTGTTGGAGCATTGTGGCATATTGTGATATGTGGGTGTGTCGATATGTGTATGACTGGATTGATGTAAAGTGAATTAAGTTGTATCATGATGTTTTACCATGTTTTGAAGAAATGTGTGTATCACCTTGTATGTAGCAAATGAATGTTATGTTGTGATTGTTACTATGTCCATCATATGTATGATTTGTGTGATATGTAATGATTCATGTCATGATTTAGGGTCATACGGTGAGTGTATGAACCCTATCGTATAGTGATTGCACTTTGGGTGCAGAATGTGGTAAAGTGATGTATTACGCCCAGTGAATGTATGATTGTGATCTACCCTATATACATACCATACATGAGACATTATGGTAGTTATGTGTGTACCACCATGGTGTTAGTGATGTAGTTATATGTTATGTTGTGAACCTTACACTAACCGACCCTGAGGGAAATCGGTAAACTATGTATGTTTGGAGTGAGAAAATGTGTACCGTTGACCAGTCACTCGAGCCGAGTACGAGATAGGAAGTGGAGCCTTACATAGGCTGAAAACCCACTTTTGTTTGTTTGGTATGTGTGGCACTTGCTCAACGGGTGTCATGCATATTGTGTTTCGTGGACACCTTAGGCTCAGTAGATGGTGACATGTACTTTTTCTCTCTCTCCCGATATGGTTGTCGTATGGACTCTACCTATGTGATTTTGACTATGTTGAGCCTTGTTGAAGTTGTGGCGAGATGATTGATTCGATGATGACACTTGTATTATTGATATGTATTTTTACGAAGCGAGAGGCTCGATGTTCCGAAGTGCTTCAAAAGAACTCGTTGAGAGTATCCCTTTGGTGGCCAGATAAGGCCACATAGTCATAGTAATGTGTTATTCTTATATGTGTATTTTATTCATAAATTGAACCTTTTTACTTTACTTTTGCAAGGACCAGCAGTTTTCTTGATTGCCATGCTTTACATTTTGGGCATTTCCTTGGTTTGTGGTACTAACACTCAAATTTTTTTCATTAACTCAGGCCATTTGGTCAGTTGTTTTCTTGGTTTTGAATCTTCTTTTAAATTTTAAATATGTTACCACCTTTCCCAAGGCTTGTACATTACCACTTGGCATTCTGATCGGATTGTTATGCTGGTTCTATTGTCGTGATGTGTGGAATAGGGTCATGGGATGCACCATGGAATGGTTGGGCCCATGGACCCGCTTCATTGTATGGGGGTACGCCCCAAGGAGTTACAGATAACTAGTGGGTTGTTGGACCATGAGTTATTATGTCACTTGGGTTGGGGGTGATGGGGCTCTATGTGCCAGGGCCATAGGGTGACCCGGCCTCATCAAAAGGAGAAAGGATACAGGTCCTCTATGGTTGAGTGACCTGTTAGTCTTTATGACACTCTATGGTTGAGTGACCTGATATTCTTGATGGGGCTCTATGGTTGAGTGACCCGACTTGGTTTTGGCACTATGTTTCTTTCTCTTGGGAGTTATATGGAGTTGCTTTGTAATACTTGGGAGTAGGTGGTTATTTTCTGATGCTTCAGGTAGTGTTATGATGTATGTGTGCTCATAAGAGTTGGTTATGGTTGTGGCTCCCAGGTGTACCCTATGTACCTGTAGCTTTTGTTCGGAGTTATGTGAATTTTTCATCTGTGGAATTGAGGAAATGTCTGGTTGTCGTAGTACACCTTGCTCAAGTATTCTATTTGTTAGTCATAATAGTGTGACAAGTACTATGTTATGTGGACCGTGCCTATTCCCTTCCATATTTGAGTAATCTTTTGTGGTGTAATACAGTCATGAAGTATATACTTATGTGTTTGTTAATCTATAGTGTCTTGTCTGACCCCGATAGGGTGATTGTGTAGCAGTTCATGTTGGGGCACCCACAATAAGGAATAAACTAAAACTCTTCAATGATGAAATTTTACAGAAATTAAACTAAAAATAATGTTAACGGAAAGAGACTAATGAAATAATGAATAAGAGGGAACTGCCAATCTTCACAGAACCTTGGAAGTTAAAATTTCTGCCAAATGTTCCTAAGGCCACCCCGTGGCCGTGCTTGTGCCTCTGAAATCGTAACCTTAGAACGTAACTGCACCCATATTAAATATTTATTTATTTATTTTTGTTGTTGCATACTATTTATTTTTTTCACTGTGTTATGTCGCATCGAGGACGATGCTTTCTTAAGGGGAGGAGAATGTAATGCCCCATTCATCATTGCTCTGTTATTCTGTGACGACCGTGCTTCTAAGGGCTGAACGCCATTGTGTTTCCTTTGAAACGTTGGTGTCTTCATCTTGTTGAGCTTGCTGCTTGCGTCGGTGTCGATGGTTTTGGTTGTTGGCCCCGCATCCCTCGTGATTTATCCTATTAAAGGAAGACCTTGTTCTTGCTTTATCGAACCTCCTGTTGATTGTTGTTAATTGCCTGCAAGATATTTTGCTGTAGTATTGATCACTCTTGTGCTCGACCCCTCGATTAAATTATTTTTAGTTTTGTCACTATCGTGTTAGGTCCTAAATTTTTTTTTTCAAACCCCGTTTAGGTGTCACGGCATTTTAAAACATAATAATAATGAATAGTAAAGGAATGGGTATCAGTTATATTCTTATGTGTATATAGATGATAAAATTTCATTTTTGAATTAATTAAGCCTTTTAGGTCGTGTGCATGCCTTATTATGAGTTATTGTTTAGTTGAGGTTTCTCATCCACCAGCTGGTAAATTTTTATTATCAATTTATCCTCATACTTGGCATGAGAGACATGGATTTCTTTGCAGAGATAAATAAAAGATGTTTTGTTCATGTAAATGTATTATGTTTATTGTCGGATAAATAGGCGGACCAATAGGATTGCACATTTTCAATTATTAAGAATTTCATTAACTAAAATATGTGAATTTCGTCGGTTCCCTGGACTTGGCAGCGTTGTATACTGCCGTCAATTTTGTCGATCTAACCAAATTTTAAAATGAAATTGTGACCAATTAAATTTATTTCATTTTGTGGATATGTAATTTTGCCTAACTTGTTGGTGGAGGAAGTGTAAATTTGCTTTGGGCCACCTATTTGTTTCCTTGTCAGCTTTATTTGAATCTTGATTTGACCCTTGGCTAGAATGAGATGTCTTTTCCCTCCTGGCCACACTTTGGTTGGGTTGTGTGTGACCTTTCTGCATAGATTTGTTTCTTCCTTGTGCATGGCCATTTCCAAATGGTTCTCCCCCTACTGGCCGCACTTCTCTTCTTTTAATAAACCTGTAACTTTTTGCTCTAGCGGCGTGAGATCTTCTTAGGGCAGACTACTTGTGGAATGGTGAAAAACATTGGAAAATTCTCTCTCCTATTCTTGCTACGCACCTGCCCCTTTGTCATGTTCATTTTTCTTTTGTTTTATTCACTTTCTGACCATGATGAATCCTACTCACACCTGATGTGATCGGATGTTTGAAAAACACGGTGGGAGGATTTCTAAATGCACAGAACCTTGTGCGCCTTCCCTGCTGGCCACGTGGAGAGCTCTGGGTATGGAGCTTTGTTTGGTGCGGTGGGAATCCCCTTGCTGTAGCTGCACGAATTTGGTGGAGGCGTTGTTGGTCGCTCAAGGTTGTTTGGGCCGTTTATAATGCTGGCCTCTATCCTTTCTTTGAACAAATTAAGTTATTTGTTGGGCATCTTTCAAATACTACTTTTGTTCAGCTGCTAGAAAAAAATAAATTTGCTAAGAGTTTTCAGTTGGATGGATCTTATCTTCTTTGTAAACTTGACCATGTAAAAAAAAAGGGCGGCACACATGCTGGATAAAATACCAGGGAGGAGACATTTCCATTCAAGGAGAACGCTGAGAACATGGCTAGAGATATTGCAGATCTGCTTAGCAAACCTCTTGTTAAAGCTTGATGGAAAGAAGAGTCAAGATAGAAAGAGAACTCCACCAAATAATGTTTTTTTTTGCATTCAGGAGACAACTCACAATAATGAAAGGATTTTAAGAAGAGGTGTCCAGTGGAGTTCAGGTTTGAGAGGAAATTTGGTGCCTCGCATGCTACGGACGAAGATTCAACTAGAAGGTTGTTGTTACTGGATCTTTGGAAGTTTGGATGCCTCGTTGGAGCTGGAGGAGCAGGCAAGATATTTCTACACTTTTCTACTGTTGCTATATTTATTTTATCGTGAAATCGAACCACCATTTCCTTGAATTGGTTGTCTTTTGAACTTCTTTTCAGTAGGTCTCTCCTTTCTACTTGCTTTCTTCTTGTTTTAGCTATTATCATTGTCTGTATGTTAGTGGAAAGCATGCAGGTGTTCTCTCCTTTGGGTGTATGTTTTCTTGCTCGAGTGATCGATCTTCCTTTATAAATATATATACTCTTCTCTACGATAGAGTTCAAGTTATTATTTGTTCCAGCTAGTTTTTAGCAGTCATTAAAGTAAGCGTGCAATAACTATGAAGTTCCTTCCTATCAACCAGGGTTGTCCTTCTTTGTCTTTTGACATATATTGTTAATGATCTCTCAAGCCCACTTGATAACCCTTTTGGCATCGGAAAAAGAAAGGTTGTAGGATTAGTGTAATCAATGCTTGGACTATTTCAGGTTAGAGATTCGGTGTTAAAACTTTTAGAATGAATAAGTTTGCGTGCAACGTGTTTCAACCTCGCGTGTTTAGACTCCTGTGTAGCTTCAGTCTTGTTCCTAGGTTTCAAAGCCATTCTTAGGAGGTACTTTGACTGTCCCCTTCAACTTGAATCGTAACTAGTTTTTCAGATTAGCTAAGTTCGAGGTCTTAATTGTGCAAATCTAGTACCCCCACTATTACTAGAATTATTTTGGTCTTTTTCCCTCTCGGAAGATTGTTGGTGAAATAATCTAGTCTTCTAACTTGTGTTTCCTCCCATTTATTATGATTGTGTTGTTAATTAGGATTGGACAGTTTCTATGCACATATGTACCTTAATGTTTTGTGATGAAAATTGTCTTGAACGTTGTTAACCTTGGGGAAAAATTTCTTGCAATCGATAGTATTATGGAGTTATAGCAGAAGGAGTTGTTTTGATAATGGAACTTAGTAGTTTATGTTGTACCTATGTTTGAACGGTTGATTATGTTACCAAGGGTTTCCTTAAAATATTGTTGTTTTGGGAAATAGGAAATTTATTTTAAATTAACCGAACTTTAAAATTGATGTGGAGGTTTGTAAATATTTAGGGTTATAAAATTTGTTGATGACATTTTCATATACTCTTGTTTGACGGAACTCCCTTCTTCTCTCGCGTGTTTGCTACTAGCCTAAGGCATTGGCCCTTCTTGAATGATTGGGAAATCTCTTGGAGTTAATGGTCAAAACTAGTATACTTTGCCTTCGCTTCGAAACTTATGTTGTGTGGATACTCTATGTGATTTCAGGTTTGAAAATCATTTATACACAACTTTTTGTGTTAATTCTTGAAATCCGTGGTTTCCTTTTCTTGGGCCGATCAACTCTTGTTCTTTTAGAAATATAATATTTTAGCCTATGTGTTTGGTACCTTTGATAAATTTCTAGATGGTTGGTCTATATATCAAATCTCAATCTTGTGATTGTTATTTAATTATTTACTTGATGGGAATCCTATTTTTTTTTGTTATATTGGTTATTTGCTCCTTATAGGGCCAAGGGCCATTCTCATTCGATTGTTATACTTTCGTTGTTTTTACTCCTAACTGAAGTACATGGTCTTCTTCCTTGATTGGCATGATGGAGACTTATTATAACTTGAAGTGTTGATAGTGTTTAGAGGTTTGACCCAAATTCTTGTAATAAAGTGCTTCCTTTCATGGTATTGTTAGATAATAGTTATGGTGGTTTTGTGTAGCCTTATCTTGCTCAGTTCTCGCAAACTGAATCTTGTAGAATTTTTGTTGCAGATGGATTTTGCAAGTAGATGAGGGATAGAGTTGTAGATTTTTTTTTTCATCAACCTCAGTTGAGAAGTTATTTTCTCAAAACTTTTTACGTTGTTCAACTATTGATAATGTCCAGTGGAAAGTTTAGAAGAGGATCAATGTCTTAGTATAATGTATTGTGGACTCTATCATCGAACTTTGGAAATATTGTATTTGTTTAACTATCATTGAAATTATAAGAAAATTTTGTTTCTTGTTGTTGAGTGACTTTGTTGGAGTATCGTATTTTAAGGGTTGATGTAACCTTGTTTTGTTCTTGTAAATGAGTGTTGCTACAACTTTACCCTTGAGAATAAATGTTGAGTTAAATCTTGCTATGACTTAGTAATAATGTGTCGTAAGTAAATTAACATGGGTTGTCTAATACTTACGGAAGTTAAACTAAAATTTGTATTCAAACAAAGTAACGTAGGGGTCACCAACTTGAGAGCAAGTAATTCTTTAAATAATCAAAGGTGAGACTATCATTCAAGTAGTAAAATTATATAACATGATACCCCTAGCTCCTCTAGTGAACATTATCACTTTTATGGTGAAATTTGTAAAGCAATCCTAAGGTGAAATGAATTGTTAGTTATTAGAAGATGATAAGATTTAATAAGCCAGAGAAAACAATTTGGAAATCACAGAACCTATCTCACCGCCATTTGGAAAGTAAATTTTTCTCTCTGGTAATACTCATTTAGTGAAGCCTAAGTAAAATCGTTGATAATTCTGGTTAAGATCTCTAGCTTCAATTAAATATTGGCAATAACTAATGAGGTCCTAAATATGATTTCAACTCGACCTTCTCCCTCTAACCTTGTTCCAAGGCACTTTGTTTTTCTTCTCTTAAGTGTGTTGAACGCAAACCCATGTTGTCATATGGGCAAGAACGAGTCATAGTAGCGTTAGTGTGAATAGATGGCCTTGTGGAATTAAATTACTCTTTTTTCTTGATAAATGAATTAAGCAATAAAGGCCATAATAGAGAAGGCTTAGAGAAAATTTCTCTTTAGAGTAAAAGTAAGAAACTTAGCGTTGTAAGAGGTATTGTATGAATCATATCTAGAGTCTTAGAAAACTGAAGTAAGGATCGAAAGAGGTTTTATGAAAATAGATAACCTTCAATAATTTTCTCATTGTGGCTTGCCCTATCTGTAAATGTGTTATGTGGTGGTTTCCTATGTTGTCTTGTTAAAAGAAAAGTGAATTATCCTTGGTGGGTGTGAAATTTTCCGTGCTACCTTTGTGGTCATCTTTGTATTGAGTTATCTGCGGAGTTATTTGTGACCTTGGTGGTGGCATGTTATGTCGTGTTATGTGTGAATAAAAAAAAAAGTTATCCTGTATTTTACTGTGTGTTTGTGTGTGAATTTTTGGGTCGTTACGGTCAAGTTCTTCCTAATAAAAGTGGATATCCCATATTTATAGTTTTAGGCTATAAGACCATAAAATCTGGATACTCATAAGATTCAACTATAACCATAACATCTTTGAATGATGTCATCGGTACATAATTAGATTGACCTGCTAATTGGAAGGAAAGTATTGGTTAGATATAATATCTAGTAGGGATGTTTGGAATCTCCACAAAATCTCTTATAGAAAAGAAGAAGAAGGGAGGGGTATATACAAGTTTTCCAACCTTTTGAAATGATCCCCTCCTTACAATATATAGGAATAATGAGAGAATGAGAGAGAAGGATCTGAAATCTTGCTTTAACCACCCTAAAATGCATTAAAATCACTTGTAACAATGATGGGTGACAGACAAATCCCATACCTTCATGTAATGTTTCTTTTCAAAGAAGAAAGGAAGCTCATACCTCATCATTTTGGTAGGTGATAAATATGGAATATTCCTATAAAATTATGGACAATATTTCCTCATTTTGAATTACTTAGCCTTACTAAAATTAAGAAAACCAGTCATAGTTGTGTAGAGGACACCTTTGAAATATTTCCAAAAGTCGATTATGTGAAAATCTAAGCTCTCAATCAAAATTTATGGCCATCTTAAGATGAGGGTGCCATTCTACAATAAATGTCAGTGGTTGATCTTCCTTTTCAGTCTCCGAAACTACATCACACCCTTTAAAATCCAAAATTTTAGACTTTTTGAGTCCGAACTTTGTGCCTTTCCACTTTGAAGGTTGATGTTATTGTTCATCACTCAAGATGGCTCGAAGGTTCCGAAATGTCAAACCTCTGAAGTCTAAAATTTGTACTTGATTTTGGACTACGAAATCATATTGCGTGACACTGTTCATTTTTCAAGCCAAAATTTCCAAAATTATGAGACCTCGAATTCGAAAATTTAGAATTTAGGTTTCATACCTTTTTTGTTTCAGGGTTTTGGGACTTTACGTTTTGGGGTTAGATTCTCCACTTATCACATGAAACCTCCAAAATCCTAAAATCCCGAAGTCTCGAATTTTAGACTTTGGGTTTTATAATTTTCTTCTCCCCATGTGGCACTATTCACTACAAGCTCGTGAAACCTTTGAAATTCTGAAACCCCAAGCTCGAAATTTCAAAGTTCGATTTTAGAATTTTGCTCCTTTTTCACGCTTCATTTCCACTTGATTCCCTAATTTCACTTTGTCTTAACTTCAAACAAACCCACCTCCAAAGTTTGAATTTTGGACTTTGGAGCTTCTTCATTTCCCAAAATTCTTTGCAATGTTCTTAGTATTCTTCATTGAATTTCTCGGTGAGCTCAAACGTGAGCTCCCATGGCCGAATCGATCCTCCTATTTTCTCTCCATGGGGGTTTGTTTGTCCAATTTCACATGAGGGGAAAAATTAGATAATAACATCATCTAGGGGTTACGAGAAGGTCTAGGGTCATAAGAAGATTGATTGATTTTCTTTGAACAACATTTACTTCTCCATTTATTTGAGTCATGGCATTTAATCTTTCTTTCAGCTAAGGTAGGAGAGTACAATGGTTAGTGTCATGTTAAGGGACATCACAGATTAAGCACATTTATGTGATATCTAGAGGAAACTCTTTCAAAGGATGTCTTTTGCTGCATCTGGAATAGTATATGTGTGGAGGTTATTTTACATCATTGTCCTTAGCTTTCAACCCATCTAGGGTTGAAGTTAACTGTGTCAAAATTTTGGTTTTCATATTAACAACTCCTTGAAGTTATAAGGCACCATAGGCATGTTTTGATGTTTACCTTCTTCTAATGCCTCCTCTTTTCTCGAGTAGCTCCTACATAACTTAGTGATATGTTCCAGGGTTAGTTTGTGTACATCACCTCCTCCCATGAGATGGAGGGATTCTTTGGCTTCATCATCAAGTTCTTTAAGGAAGATTGTCTTGCTTATCTCTACATTCAACTCATAACAACTTATCCTATGGAAAAAATAAATTTATCCAAGTAATCCTCCATATTTTCATCTTCCTTTTATATTATATGATATAATTATTCCCTCCTATATTTTCCACTATAGTAGTCTTGGTACTTGTCCAAAAATTCAGTCTCCATCTGTTCCCATGAATGAATAGAGTTAGGGGCCAATCCCATAAATGAAATCATTAAAGAGTCCTTGAGGGTGGAAGGAAAGAGATTGAGTTTTTGGTTATCAATTTTGTAGTCATATGTTTGGCATAGAACTTTGAATTCAAACAAGAAATGGTCTGGATCTTCTATGGACATTCATCAAAAGGTAACAATAATATACGGGGAATGTTTTTCATAGGATTTTCCTCTTCATCATAAAAGAAAATGGGGTAATTAAAGGTTCTACCCAAGAGTCTATCATCATTATTTCCCTTATCTCCCATTTCGTAAACTATTGAGTTACGGAAAAGTTGATTGAGATACATTTTAAGTTGATTTAGATTTAGTTTCACTCTCGAAGTAGTATTATCAGTGTTTACTATACGTTCTCCTATTGGAGATATTATTTGAGTGTTGAGGTATATATCCCCCTCTAGCATCCCTTTTCAAGTGCATCAATATTTATCTTTAAGGAAAAATGTAGGATCTCTACTTATTTGTATAGCTCAACTTGATTAACACCCAAAACATAAAAGTGAATAAAATATCATGTTTTTCTTATCATAGTCCTCGAAATGACAGTAAAAATGATGGGTCTTTGTAGCTTCCAATCATTTAATCAACCTATTTAAGTGTTGATTCCATTATATACTAGGGATGTGTTCAAGGCTATATGTAGAGAAGTTAATATGTAACTCGGTCACTATATTAGTTCTCTTTTTTGGAGGTTTTGTTTGGTATTGATTATCTTGTTCTATACTACTTAACTCTTTTGAAAGTGAGTAAATTTCTAAACTACTGAATATCAAAGGCTTCTAAACTATTGAATGGAAAAAAAGAGTATATAAAATGCATCTATTCTATTGAAACAAAGTTATTGACTAAAATGCTTGTTAAAGGAAATCCTTTGCCAAAATGAAATGTTTGTTTAAAGGAAATGAAAAGTAAAAAAAATTCACTAAAATAAAGAGATATAGATTGTATTCAAATAATCACCAAGTCAAGATATTAAAATGTGAACTTAGTAAATGTAAATATTTTGCATGAAGTAATAGTCCTCCAATCTCCTTAGTTAAGTGGGCCCTTTCTCTACTTTGGGATTGAGAATCTTAACACAAACGTATCCTCAAAATATCATATATTGTATTGATAAAAAATGAGTTTGTTACATACTTCATAGAGGAACTAAAAATAACTTCTATCTATTGTATGTTGTAATACTAAAAAGAAAAAATAACTAAGAAACAATCACGAGAAGGTGTCTTATAGACACGACTGGTTACAACACATGCCAAAGCTATAGGAAACCAATTAGAAATTCATAAAAGTCCCATAACACCCCATAACTTTTGCTTGAAACAGGGTCGTAGTTTGTAGCTTGTGATGGTTCAATAGACAAAATAGTGCGGTGGTTGTAGACTCGGTCTCCTTTGAATGTAAATGTCAAAAATGGTAGAGAATGCACCTCATCATCCTACATATGTCACCAAATTACTCAAAAAATTCATTAGTGGGAGTTTCATTTGTCATTAGTTCTCTTAAGACAAACTAAAGTAAATGCATTACTTTCTACTTTAGATATAACTATTTAGAACATTCCCATGCATTTATTAGTGTTTATTTGGAGTAACGTTTATAGTTATATAGATGCTATAATGAGTTGGTTTATGGACTCAACATATCCCATGCACTTTACCTTTTACAAGTCCTCTTGTAAACTATTTGTGGCTTGATACTGTTCAATCTTCTTTTCCATGTCATACTCTTCAAATTGACCAACATATTGTTTCTTGGTGACCTTACACCCTTGGCTTTCAAAATTAATTTCTGCTGATGCCTTAAATATTTCATTTGATTGAGGAGCACTATTTTTCTAAGTAGTCATTGGGATGAGAACTAGAGGAAGCATAACGTGCATCCCAACCCATTCATCACTATAGTCATTGTTCCCTTTTTAGCTAACCATGGAATAATTTCCATAAGTGCATCTCCCCTTCTCATGCTCGATCTGAGATTATAAGGAGAAATCAATTCTCTTCTCTTCGATGGTAGATTCAAAGTGTCCCATATTTTATCACATTCTATCATATCATGGCCAAATGTTTTCTAAAATTAAGCCTCAAACTTGTGGACACATGTTACCAATATATCATAGGTGTGTTTACCAATTACGGCCTGGTAATACAAAGAACTTAAATATTTCTTCATCGAAACATCACTATGATGCTAGGGTCGAATTTAAAAACCAACAGTTTTAGTGTGCTATGTAAAGATACTAGTTTTCTCTTCCCACATAATCGAATTTCTTATCACTGAATGAAAATATTTTAACTATATTTTACTCTCGACAAATTTATGAAAAATCGAAACATTTGGAACCAAGATGTTATGGAGATAAAATTCACACAATAGGTTTTGTACATCGGATTACAACTCGGATAAATATGTAAAAAGGTTTTCCATCAAGAGACTCATGAGGTTGTCCACAAAAATTCTATGTAACTAATATGAATAAAATTGCTCTTGAAGCAATAGACTATACTCGAAGATGATTTCTACAAGCTAAGAGTTTACAAGATAAAGGAAAGAAAAACTCAACAACCATTTCCATTTTTTTCTTTTCTTTAGATATAGATTCAACCTCTTTCTTAAGTTTCTTATTTTATTCTAACAGCTATTTATTTTTAAGAGAGAATTGAGCTCAACGAGATGATAAATAATCCCATGCTTTCAAACCAATGTCTTTTGTCTCTTTAAACTAGTAACTTCCATTATCAAAAATCTATTTCTTGATTTTCTTCTATATTCTTTTGCACAAATTCATTTTGAAGAGACAAATGAGTTTCTTCCATACCTCATTTTTTTCTTTTAGAGTATAAATTTCCTCTCAATGTTGCCTTAAAACCTCATCTTTGTGAAGAATATCATATCTTTGTGATCCCTCACATCCAATTTCTTGTGTAGAAGTTTCCGTAGCTACCGTCTAGATTTTTGGAGTTGCAGGCATATTTTCTGGAGCTTCCAAACAAGTTTCCAAAGTGCCTCGGGAACATGGTTCTATTCTTCAGGAATTGATATTGTAAATTCAATATCTTTTGATTGATCTCTTAGGGTAGAGGAAGTCTCGTTTTAACACACGCTTCTAAAATCTAGGCTGCACCTTCATCGGATAATGCAGATCTAGAAACTACATCCTTCCTTACTAAACTAGATCTTATTTTTCTCACCAAACTCATAAAAGGGGTTTTTATGATATCCCTTTTCCTCAAATTTATAGGCTCGGGGGCTGTTTTGTATTTGTTTGTAGAATCCTAATGAACACATGGGTAGACTAAGAAGCGGATTGATTCTTGGGCTAAGAGATGAGGGCTGGTTTGGAAGAAATTTGCATAGGAGTTCCCTTGACATTCTTCTTCCTAAAAATTTATCCTACAATCATATTTTACGCTTTCCTATTAGGTTTCCTTGAGGCTTGGTGTGTGAAAAGAAAATGAATAATCCCACAGGCACTTAATTATAGCGTCACCATCTCCATTTTTATACTTCTTCCCCACTTTTATGATGATATTGACTAGGTATTTGGGGAGATTGATTTTGAGTGCATGGTTTTACCTTCCTCGCTTCAAAATGGGTCAAAATATTCATGGTATCTCTTCTTAATGGTGATTATTGTCCATCACAGATGAAATACCTATTTACCCAAGAAGCTACCTCCTTCCAATGTCCTAACAAGCTTTCTTGGGGATTAACTATTATCTTAGGAAGAGGTTCCCCCTCCTCATGAAAAATGGCTATCAGATATTTGAGGGGGGAGTTAGTGAAAACCTTGAGTCTAAAATCTAGAAGACCAGAGATTGTGCTAAAAATTTGGCTATCTATCTCAATCCTTTTCCCTCCTACTCTAGAACAAGTTGCTTCAAAATTTGACAAAAACTCTTCAATCAAATCTTCATCAAACCCTTCAAATTTTCAAATGAAATTCAACCAACCTGCATCATGAAAGACCTAAGAGCTGAAAATATTCCTCAATAGTGGTTCCAAAAATTATTTCTTTGACTTCTTCTTCTTCCCCATCGAACAAGTTGGTTTGCAATAGGAATGGAAAAGGCAGTGAGGAGGTAGATTTTTAGAACAATGGTGATGGCTTCTTGGAAGAGGCAAATTAGTTTTGTGCAATTTCAGTATCTTGAATTTGAACTACCTATGAATTAATAATAGCATCATGGTGGCATGAAATAACGGCGGGGTAAGTGCACCGATCTTCGGGGCCAAAAGGGGGTTTTAAGTGGATGTTTTTTTTTTAAATAAAAATTTTCGACTTGTATGAGTTATTTGAAATAGTTACACTCAAAATTGGAAGATGTTGTAAGAACATGAATCTTAGCATTTTGACTCTATTTTCTAAGCTACTAATTAATTTTGAAAATGGTTAAGTTTAAGGGGTTTAAAGAACTAAAATACCAACTGGTGCTCTGATTTTTGTTAAAAAACATAGCAGACAGTCAGTCGGTCATGCCTCCCCATCATTTTTCGATCCTATTTAGTATTTGTGAAAACCCTTCGGTAGAAAGATATATAGGAGCATATAATTTGTGCTACATTTTTAAATATTTTTAGCGAGTATTTGTTTTTATGATTTTTCTAGTACAAACATTTTAAATTTTGAAAAATAAAAGAGCTCCGACCATGCCCCCCTAACTACCTTAGAAAATATTGAAAATTATTTATTTTAATATGTATAGAATAAGTCCTAGTTTGTGCCTAATTTTTTTATTTACTTTCGATGAGTCGAAAAAAAGATACACGAAAAAAGATAAGCATTTAAAATCAGTAAAAATTAGAGGTATAAAAGACATAGTTTGAAATAAATATAAATGGAAACCTTAGAATAGTCAAAAAATAGAAAAAATTACATATTTAGAAAGAGGATAGTTTTCTTGACATTATAGGAATTTTGTTAGAAAGATGGAGAACATTTTTGTAGGATTTAGCATGGTGGAATGTGATTTTTTGCATATTTTGTCAAAAACACGAAGGTTCTTTGTGTTGTTGCGAGGTCAAGGCACAATTTTGTGAAACCAAGTAAATTCCAAGCTTGTAAATTCTTGGTTTGGGGGCATAATAAAAGGAACGTGTACGCATTTCATAGAGTATAAACATTATGTGTTCTTTTGGCATGCTTCTATTTACAAAAATAAATGTTCAAGTATTTAAGAAATAATAAAACAAAAATAATAATAAATGAAAAACTTATACTTATTAATTTATATATTTTATTATTATTTATATTTTTATTTTTAGTAAATAAAAGATATTAGGGTCACTCTGCACCTTATGGAACTAGTCTCATAGCTCCATGAGTCACAATTTAGGAAATAGTTTTTTATAATCTAATTTTGTCAGTACATAGGTAATTTTAAGGATTTCAGCATTCAGCCTAAAGCTTTTAGTGTTCAAATTCTACAATCGATGTCTATTTTGGCAATGAATATAATAATTGTTTAGGTTTTCGGGACTTTTGAATTGTTTATTGACACTTATATGAGTGTTAGATGTGTTAAAATTATGTTTTAAAACCTCAAAACTCTCAAAGGAAACAAAAACTTCTCAAATATACGCACTCATGACATGCCTTATAATATGTATAACAAATTAAAACACATGTGTTGGACATAGTGTCATTGGTGTTGTCATTGATGTCAAGTTGTATTGATAGAAAAGGGTGTCTAGGTGGAATAAGAGTCATCATGAGGTGTCGATCATCAAGAAGCATGAATATTGATTGGTAGTGCCCTAGTTTTATGTAGCGAAGTATTGCATCAAGGTGAAGTGTTGGTTTGGAACCAAAATGGGTAGCTTCACTATTTTGAAATTCTTCACAACACCTTCAAGCCTTAGAGAAAAATGGATGTCTCCAACATGTAGAGGATTTATGTATCTTTCCAATGCCTATTTTCCCCCTTCTAACTCCTTATAGAGCTCTTAGAATCTTCCTGAGAATTTAGGTTTCACCATTAGAGTGTTTGTTCCCTGCACCTAGAAAACCCGATGTTGAGCAGATAGTCCTTGAATGATCAAACCTTTCCTAAATATTTGTAAATTACCTTCAACACTTTCAATATTCCCCGACATCATCTCTGGATGCTTAAGATCTTTCCTAAACTCTCCCGGAGGGTGTTTTAATATCTCTAGAAGGGTCAAAATACCTAGCATGGAAATTGAAAATTTTGAAGCATGACAACTAAGCCCTTAAATGAAATAAGGCTTCTCAATCACTTGTGTATCCTTCCTCGGTGATGTAGGATCATCTCTTGTTAATAATCAATTTTGTCTTTCTTAGGTGACTAAGGGTATATTGGGTCTACTTGAGATGGTCATAGTGTGTACTAGTCCATTTAGACTCCATAGGAAAGAATATGGAGCTTCCCTCCAAATATATAATTTGAATATTTGAATTAGCTCTAGGTATGTTATAGGATTAGGTTTTAAGTGACACAATAATCTCATATTGAGATAACATATTTGGAGCTTAAAAACTATTTTGAAAGCATTTTCATGTGTAAATATCTTATTTTGGATTGTCTTCATATTTATAATGGTGTTTAAGGCTTCATGGAACCCTCACAATGTCTAGGGAATGGAAAATAGATAGAAATACTTACTCAAATCAAACTATACCTTGTTTTAAATTTTTAGTAGTATGTAGCATGAACATAATGATTTAATGGAATCCTTGAGTCTATTTAAGGCCATTGATCACAGGTAATTGGTGTTGCCAAAGCCAAGAAAAGGTAATAATCCATCTAAAGGAGGATTTCTTAAATTAAATTTGTATTCACAATCCTAACTTTGTGTGCTTAGTCTTAAGGGCCTAGAGTAGAACATGAATTGTAATAGTTAATAATTATGCCTTGTGGAGTCCTTGATAAAGAAGCATAGAGAGAGTAAGGGTTTGTATGAAAATCCTTATGTGAAAGAGGAAGAGTTGAGTGATTTACATTAGTTATTAGGAGAGGGTTAAGTATAGTGAGGTGAGTGAAATGAAGATTGAGTAAAAGTCAAGGTGAAGGTGAAAAACAAAGTTGAGAATATTGTTTAGAGCTTAAGAAAACAAGGAGTCTTACAAAGCCAAAATTTGAAAATCTAGCAAGATGATGGATAAATGAGTAATGGAGCATTGAGGTGTTCTTGAGTTAGTTGTATGGGTGTGTTGAAAGGTGGATGTAAGAATGAAACGGTGGAAATCCATTACACCCTTACTTTTCTTTCAAACTCTAACTATACCTACTTGAAACAACGGAAAATGAGAAATTTTAATTGGGAAGCTGTATTTTGAGTCAAATTTATATAAAGAGGATTGCAGGTATTCTCGTATCATCGGCTAGCCTATCATGAGTTCAACATTTACCTTGGCTCAAAGTAAAGTCATAATAATATAATTTAGTGTGTTTCAGGTTTGTAGGGAATAGTGTCTAAGGTGATTGATCAATTCATTTAGTTTTGATGATAGAAAACTTCCTCCAAAGACCTAAAAAGGCCATTTTTAGCCATTATATAGCTAATTGAACACCCTTAGGAAGTTTTTAGAGAAAATATAAAGAATTTGAGGGTGATTTAAGAGAGAATTGAAGATGTCTAAGTAAATTTAGGAACGGTTAGGAAATAAAATCTCATTATAGAAAAATATATTTAGGGATCATTCCATGAGTAAAGAAATGCATGAGAATCATGAATTTGATTCCATTAAAGGATGATTTTATAGCTAAGAAAGGTGAGGGGATGATCTTTATATGGAGCACCCTATTTCTAAGAATGAACAATCATTTGAGTTCACTTGATATAATTTACTTGTTACTATTCATAAAAAATAATTCAACACCTAGTAGTGTGATCACACCTTAAAGAGGAATCACATTAAAATCACCTCATTTCCCCATAAGATAGGAATCCCATTCAGGGAGAAATCCTCTATCTACCAAGTGAGGATATCCTTTTAGTAAGAAGTAGACAAACATCATAGAGTTGATTCATGGTCACTAAAGTGAATTATGGAACAAATTTAAAAATTGGAACCAATTAAAATAGTGGTAAGGCCAAAATAAAATTTGGTAGGTCAAAAAAACCTACAAAATGACTATATGTTTTTCTGAAACAAAGACCGACTACAATATATATGCCTTGAAAGCTTTAGGTCCTTGATAAAATCCTAAAAATGAGCAAGTATTGACTGGATTAGATTTTGAAAAACTATCTTCTAGATTATAATTGTTAGAGCTACATGACTACTTCCATCAGGTGCACAGTGACCCTAATTTCTTACATTTACTTAACATTTATTTTAGTAAATATGGCTCCTTCAAGCCCCCCAAAATTCATACAACTCAAAACGTGTAAGCATTTTGTAGAATTAGAAACATGAACATGATATAAAATGTATGAGTTTTAGATTCATGAATCACCAAACCAAAATAAATAAAACATGTATGAGTTATTGCAAAACATATTTACATTTCCCTTATTTTCACATTTGTGTCTACATTTTGGCCCCCCAACTTGGTGCACTTATCGATGGATATGACTGATGTGATTGTTGAAGGTGGCGGGATATTAATTCATTCACATAGTTCCCACACTTCTATCCTTGTCACTCATGCCATATGTCATCCTTCGAAAAGAGTGACACCATGCGTTCTTCATTATTCATTACCTCTTATCTCTCCAATTACTCCTTTAGATTGTTTTATTTTTTAAGAAGTGCATTGAGAAGTTCAAATATAGTTAAGACATTTGGAAAAAAAGTAAATACATGTCACCTACCAACTTAATGTCCTTTTGACCTTTGGCACTCCACCTCCTATGTTTGAAGATAAATTATGGTTAGTATACATTTTTATAATTTACACTTCTAGCCTTTATTTGCATGCATACAAGAAAATATATTTTATATTTTTAGATATAGGGGGGAAGAAGACTATAACTGAATTATGGTCTTCTTCCTTAATTTGCATATTACTAACAAACTACTCATGTTTGGAAGAGTTGAAGTCTTCCACTGAATGGAGTCTCTCACACTGTTGCATGTCCTTAATGAAGGTTTCCTTATCTTGGGATTGTTGATACAACCTCGTCTATGGCCGTTTACTAATAAAGTTATCATGTCAACATCAATTGGAAATAATCTCATAGATCCGTCGTCATATATATTTTTAATTTGGTAAGGTCCTAACCATCTTTTCCTCGAGTTCACCTTTCAAGTTATGGTATTTGGAGTTAAATAGAAGGGCCTAATATCCTTATTTGAATCTTTTTTATCTTGATATGAGAATCATGTCGGACCTTCCTCCGATCTTGAAGGATCTCAATTTGCTGTTGTTCTTCCATTTGCATCTCGTCCAATTCATTCAACTACATCACCATGTCTTGTTGACATTCATCCAAGTCAATTCCTATCTTTATATTGTTATTCTCCACGTCCGTAATTCAAATTCCCTTTGGTAGAAATGGCTTCTTCCCATATACTAGTTCATATGGGGAGAAACCCGGTTTGTGGTTTCCCAAGTTGTGTTATATGTCTAGACTACTTCGGAAGTCTTGGCATAATATTCTTTGTATATGAATTTATAACTTTATTCAATATGTTTTCTAGTTATCTATTGGTGACTTCCACTTTCCCATTGGATTGGGGTGGTATGGTGATGATTTTCTATGCTTTATTTAGTAAATATTAAAAATCCTCAATCATGTTGGACATGAACTGAGGACCTTGATCAGATACTATGGATCTAGGAGCTCCTAACCTTAGCATGATCTTGTGATACAAAATGTCAACTATTATGTATTCATTGGCGAGATGCTAGTGTTTGAACCTCATCCCATTTGGTAACATATTTGGTGCACACTAGTAGGTACTCTTTTCCATAAGATGGGGGTCTATAGGTACAAATAAATCAATCCCCATTTCTCAAATGGTCCTAAGAATTGTTGAGGATTGAGGGGAATTTCAGAAGACAAAGTAGGATTCCCAATTCTTTGACATGAATCACATTACCATACATATTTCTTGACATCTTTGTGGAGAGAGGGCCAGTAGTACCCAACTCCAAGGACCTTATGAATTGTCCTATTTACCCTCCATGTTCATCATGGAACGCTCTCAGTATGTCATATAATTCATCTTCTCAAACACACATGTGAAGAATCATGTCAAGAAAACATTTAAACACAATACCATTTCACTACTTATATGTAGCATTGTTTCTAACTAATATTTTTCTTTCTTTACTAGTAAAATGATATGGAAACTTCCCTATAGTTAGATAATTAGAAAGATAAGGAAACCAAGGAGGACATGATTATATTGTAAATAGGTTCTCATCCGGGAAGTGATCATGAACTTCCTCACCTTATCCTGAAACATTAAATCTTAAAAGAAAGTCAACAACAACAATAGCCTTTCCATAATATCAATAATGACCAAGTTAAACTCTAACAAAAGAAGAAACCACACGATAATTTTTCTCCTACTACCAGTTTGTTCCTTAAGTATCTCATGGATGAATGATATGTATACACAAAAATATTATAACTAGTAATGTAGTGTCTCAATTTTTAGAGAGTAAACAATAACTTGTAATTCCTTTTCTTTAGTGTTGTATTTTTCGTCTGTAGGCGTTAGTTTTTGCTAATGAAATAGATGGCATACATTTGTTCTTCCTCATCTTTCTATCTAAGAAAAACTCCTTTGCATTGTTGAAAGAATTAGTGTGAATATGAAAAGGTTGGCCCTAATTGGGTGCTCTGTTAGAATTTGAGGATTCTAATAAATACATATTTAATCAACTTAAATATTATATAATGTTACAATAAATATTTAAATAAACATTACATCATAACATAAGTAAATAAATAAATACTTACAGGAAATAAATAACATATGTGACATAGTATTTATAGTGGAAAACCCCAAAAGGGTAAAAACCACTTTGAAAATAACCTTTTACTTTAGAGAAATTATTTTACATCCAGTAATATCACCGCCTCCTTAAAACCCTATTTACAAAGGGTAAAACCAAATCACTTGATTTACACACCTTTGATATATTTCTCGAATATATCAAATGAGGACCTAAAATTCTTTTTGTATAAGGTGATTGGGTATGTCTCCGACCCACATTTTCAACCTAAATGGTTGACACATATACCTAGGTGAGTGTTTTTAATAAATAAAAACATAAATGATTCACATTATTAAATAATTACGTAATTTATATTACCTAGGTATGAATATTTAATAATAAAAAGGTATTTCATATTATTAAATATTTAACCTATATAATAGTGATGAACCCATATTAATTAAGGGTTGGTCGGACGCTTAATCATTATGTTCCAACACTCCCCTTAATGTTATTTGGGATAACATATGCCACTAGATTACCTACATGTGGTACACTACAGATTTACAATCCTTAAACCATAAAGGTTTTAGGATAGCATATCGGGTGAAGGAATTATAAAACCTTCATCATACTCAATTTACTTTTGGTACAAAAGATTTGGAATCCAAAAGATCATCCCATGATCAGTGGCTAAGTATGATTTGTGATTTTTACATATTCTCATAGGTTCTCATAAAAGGTTATTGAACCCAAGCATATAGGATCATTTTATAACCAAGGACCTCCTTAATAAAATGCTTGTACTGGATGTTTACCAGTAAAATCAATAACACTAAAGAGTTTACTGAAGACCTCCTTTAAGATATTTCTACACTTCTTGCTAAAAAATAATCCGATGAGGTATACATGCCCGAAGGTCTTTGTACACTTTCTCGAAGGTATTGTTTACAAATTCCTAAAGTTCTTTTTACAAAAACCAAGTTCCATTAGGAGGTAACATTGTCATACACACTGCCCCTTAATGGAAATTTTGACAATCCAAGCTTTTCACAAAAGTGACAAAACTTTACAGACACTTAGGGGCTTTGTGAAGATATCAACAACCTGATCTTTAGTCGGCACAAACTTGAGATCTATCTCACCACTTAGCACCTTCTCATGGATGAAGTGTATATGTATCTCAATGTGCTTCGTCCTCTGATGTTGTACTAGATTATGTGCAAGAGCTATGGTGCTTTGGTTATCGAGAACAAAGGAACACTACGTGGATCCTTCATCTTTATCTCATTGAACAACCTCTTTAGCCATAGAGCCTCTTTTTCATCTTCTATTGCACTTCTATACTCAACTTCTGTTGAAGAGATAAAAACAGTTGGCTACTTTTTTTTGCACCAAGTAAGGACAAGCTGCACCAAATTTAAACACATAACCAAAAGTATATTTTCTATCCAATACATCACCAACATGATCAGAATCACAAAATCCATATAAGTTAGCATTTTCATTCTTAGTATAATGCAACCCATAATTTATTGTACCTTTAATATATCTAAGAATCCTTTTTACAAGATTCCAATGATCTCTATAAGGTTCCTGCATAAACCTAGAAGTAATTCCTCTTTGCACAGAAATATTTGGTGCAGTGATAGTGAGATATATCAAACTACTAACTAACTGCCTATATAAAGTAGGATCAAATTTTTCACATGCAGGTTTATGATCAATTTTCAGTCCAACTTCCATAGGAGTAGAAATTGGTTTACAATCAATTATGTCAAACTTTTTCAGTACATTGGTTGCATATTGTGCTTGAGAAACAACAATAGAATGTTTATCTTGAAATACAATCATGCCAATAAAATGATGTAAGAGACCTAAATCAGTCATTTCAAAGTATTGTTTCAATTTTTCTTTAATTCTACAAATTAAAGCAGGATTATCACCAATCATAAGAAAATCATCAACATATATACAAATAAGGATAACATGTGATCCTTCTTTATTAATGAATAGATCATTATTAGAAGACTAATTAGAAAATCTTAACTGTTTAAAGAAAGAATTAATTTTCGCATACCAAGCTCTAGGAGCTTGCTTTAAACCATACAAGGATTTTTTCAATTTACAAACATAGTTTTCTTTACCAGTTTCTTCAAATCCTTTAGGTTGAGACATGTAAATTTCTTCTTTTAAATCACCATTCAAAAAGGTATTTTTCACATCCATTTGGTGGATTTCCCACCCAAATTGAGTGGTAATTGCAAATAAGGTCCTAACAGTACTCATTTTAGCTACAGGGGCAAATGTCTCAACATAATCAATACCAGGTTTCTGAGTGAAACCTCTAGCAATAAGTCTATCTTTATGTTTGTCAATACTACCATCTGTATTATATTTTACTTTGTATAACCACCTAGACCCTATAATACTTCTTTTCTCTAGAGGTGGAACCAACTCCTAGGTTTGATTTTGAATTAGGGCATTATATTCAGCTTGCATTGCATTGATCCACTTCTCATCCTGAGAAGATTCTTCAAAACTTTACGGCTCAGGTTCATACAAGGTCATTAATGCATGGTATGTATGATGGCTTCTAATAATTTTCCTAATATCAATAGGATTAGAACTCTCTAACACAAATTGAGCCCATTTTGGTTTCTTAACTAGGGAGTTAAGAGATTCAGAAGCATCTATAGTATCAACACAAGAAACATCATCATGACCATTTACTATATTCTTAATATCAGAATCATAACCATTATTAGAAATATTGATAGAGTTAGGAACATCTTTACCATTATCAGATGAACAAAAGTATTTTTCCAAAACCACCACATTGCGGTTTTCAGTTACTTCCCTTTTACAGGGTTGTAAATCCTTAGACATGCAAAGTGTTAATACCATATCCAATGAAAACACAAGAGAAAGAAGTCATATCAAGTTTCTTTCTTTTATTTTTAGGAATGTATAAAGAAGTAGGACTACCAAAAAATTTAGATGAGAAATATTAGGTTTTTGATTTGACCATTTTTCTAAAGGAGTTGAAAGATGAATAGATTTGGTGGGAACCCTATTTAGAATGTAGACTATTATGTTCATTGCTTCTGCCCACATAAATTTGGGAAGACTAGCTAGAATGAAGCATAGTGCGAGCCATATCTAAAATAGTCTTATTCTTACATTCTGCAACACCATTAGATTGGGGAGAATGAGGAGAAGTTAATTCCCTTTTAATACCACAATCAATACAAAAATTTTCAAATTCTTTGCTAACATATTCACCCCCATTATCTATTCTAAGTCTCTTAATTTTATAATTTGAAGAGTTTTCAATAGATGCTTTAAATTCCTTAAATTTCCCTAGTACATCAGATTTATTTTTAAGAAAATATGACCAAATCATCCTGTAAAATCATCAATGAAAGTAACAAAATATAAAGAACCATTTAAAGAATCTACTTCAAGAGGTCCTCTAACATCACTATGAATAAGCTCAAGTGGGGAAGATGAAATTTCTTCAAGATGTGAGTGAAAGGGTTTATCGCTTTGTTTTGAGTGTAAACACCCTTCAAATGCATAATGAGAAGAAGACAACACATGAACACTTTTCACAAGATTATATCTAGCCATTTCATATAAAATTCTATAATTAACATGTCCTAATCTTTCATGCCATAGTTTTGAATTATTCAAACTTTGAGAAACAAAACAGGATGTAGAATGGAAATCATAAAAAATATATAGACATTTTCTTTGAATTCCTTCAGCTATTATATTATCATTACTATCCTTGATATACCAAGTATCTTTCAAAATTTGAATAGCCAAACCATCATGAGTTAATTGAGAACATGATAAAAGGTTCTTTTTGAGCTTAGGAACAAATAAAACATTATTCAACACACCATTAGCAAATTTTACTTTCCCTTTCTCTATTGCTTCTAAAGATGATTTATCACCAAGATACACACGTTCATTGATTTTCACAACATCAAATAAAGAATTTGAAACACCAGTCATATGATTTGATGCACCTAAATCTAGAATCCATTTAGAATTAGAGGAAGAATACAACGCAACATATAATGCAATCGTTTTAGGAATATCATTAGAGCTATCCTTTTTCCTTAAATTGTATTTTGAAGAAACAATTTGTTTTTTATTTTTATGGATAGGTTTCTTAGTTTTTCAATCTTCATTTTTATGTCTAAATTTACCACATTTGTGACATTTACCACTAAAGCTAACACACAATTGATTAGAAGAAAAACTTTTCTTATCAACAAAAGAAGATTTATATCTAAATTTTTGATTTGAGAAGGGCTTGTGAGGTTTGAACTTTGAATTCTAAGAAAGAAGTTCTGAGAGGAATTCTCCTTAGAGTCAAAGTTCATCATCACTTGCTCTTCCTGTATCAAAAGTGAACTCAAGGTATTTAAATCAGGTAGATCATTTTCGTTTTGATATTTAGAGCTCAAGATAGAAATAAAATTCTTAAATCTTTCATGTATATTTAACTGAACAATAAAGTAGATTAATTTTTCACCAATTAAATCACAATTGCATCCATCTAATTGTGCTTTAATATTTTTAATTTTGGCTAAGAAATTAACTACTTTTTCATCTCCTTTCATAGGATTTGTAAGAAATTCTAAAACTAATTTAATAATTTTAGATAAACGCGTACCTTCATGCATGGATTCTAGTTGTGTCCATACCTCTTTCGGATGTTTGATATTACCAATGTGTAGAAGGTACTCATCGTTCACATTGCGCAAAATCATGGAAAGAGCCTCCTGCATTCGTTGTGAGAATGCATTCATGTTATCTACAGTTGCTTGACAACCGGTGGGAGCAACCTCAGATCCAGAAACAATTGTCTAGAGTTTCCTTGCCATAAGTTCTAATTTGACCCTAATCTTCCAAATGTTGTAGTTGGTCCCATTCAGGATCTAGGTTTTGTCAAGATAGAAATAACTAGATGCCATTGTTTTCCTGAACCTATAAAACACACCCCATTATAATATACAATGTACCACAGAGTTAGATACATTTTTATCAAAAATGCAACACTTTTAATAGAAATAGATCTAAATTTTATAGATCTACATAAAATATTTAATCATAACTAATTTTGTCATTACAATGCATATTAATTAACCTCACATGATCAAAATAATAATCTGCAATATAAAGGGCCTTGCATTATACCCCAAACTTATATATATATTCTAACCATATACAAGTGAAGAATAAACCCTTAAGAATCCAAAATAACTTCAAATTTCAGGAAAAAATAATGTAGACAAAGATTTGGCCAACTTAAATTTGACATCTAAATGACTATCATACTACCTTATGTTTGGTTTGTCATGATGGTCATTTGACCATCAAATTTAATGGAGTCAAAACTTGTGTATTTCCAAAATTTCTTCTTCTATATAATATTAAGGAGGTTATATTTTAATACATTATATTAACCTATTATAATTTATAATGTAAAAATATATTCACTTTAAAAAAGAGGTATATAGTTTATATAATGTAAATAAAAAACAACATATAGTCTATAAAAAATTATAAACTATAGTATATATACTTTTTTAAAAAAATAAACACATATAACCCTTATTACGGGCCCCTCATGAAAAAAATATTTAAAACATTTACCAGGCCATGTAATTTTAAATTCTACATAAACCTTAGAATTTACAGAGGAGATAACATTTTTCACACATCCAATGGAAAAATTCAAATCTTATTTTGATGGAGCTTTGTCTCCTCCTTCATTTACCATTGACAAAATTCAACTTGCACATATTAAAACTATAGAAAAAAATATTTCAAATATTTTACCCTTACCTCTACACAAGTTTTCATGGAAGGTAAGAAGTTTCCAAATTTTCCACCTGTGAATTCACCTTGATTCTTCACAAAGTAAAACTTTTAGGTTGCACTTATTTTAAATGCTCTTAGGGTTGGTTGAAAAAACCCGTACAATTTAAATAAATACAATATAAAACATTTTCCCTCAATTTATTTAATTTACCTTTACGGGTTGGTTGAAAAAACCGCATAAATTAAATAAATAAAATATAAAATATTTTCTCTTAATTTATTTAATTTACCTTTCTAGGTTGGTTAAAAAAACCCGTACAAATTAAATAAATAAAATACAAAACATTTGATCTTAATTTATTTAATTTACCTTTTCGGGTTGGTTAAAAAACTGGTACAAATTAAATAAATAAAATACAAAACATTTGATCTTAATTTATTTAATTTACCTTGCTCTATTACCATGTTAGAATTTGAGGATTCTAATAAATATAGATTTAATCAACTTAAATATTATATAATGTTACGATAAATATTTAAATAAACATTACATCATAACATAAGTAAATAAATAAATACTTACAGGAAATAAATAACACATGTGACACAATATTTATAGTGGAAAACCCCAAAAGGGTAAAAACCACTTTGAAAATAACTTTTTACTTCGAGAGAACTTATTTTACATCAATAAGGTCACCTCCTCCTTAATACCCTATTTACCAAGGGTAAAACCAAATCATTTGATTTGCACACCTTTGATATATTTTACGAATATATCAAATGAGGACCTAAAGTCTTTTTCGTATAAGGTGATCATTTATATCTCTGACCCACCTTTTCAAGCTAAATGGTTGACACGTATACCTATGTGAGTGTATTTAATAAATATTAACATAAATGATTCACATTATCAAATACTTACCTAATTTATATTACCTCGGTATGAATATTTAATAATAGAAAAGTATTTCATATTATTAAATATTTAACCTATATAATAGTGATGGACCCATATTAATTAAGGGTTGGTCAGACCACTTAATCGTTATGTTCCAACACTCTCAAGACTGGGGTAGTTGTTAATTTCTCCCTTTTAACTTCAAAATCTTGTTAACATTGAGGATTCCACTAAAAATATAGTCTATTTTTAGCAGAGAGAACATTGGTGCAACAATCTTACTAAATTATTTCATGAACCATCTTGAATAACCTGCGTATACGAGGAAAATTTTAATGTTTCTTTGATTTGTTGGTGTAGGTAACTTAGTAACAACTTCTATCTTTTTAGGATCAACTTGGATACCCTTAGCAGAGATATGATGACCGAAAATAACCCCTTGATCAGCCATCATCAAACATTTTTGATGACTTAAGGAGATTTGGTTTCGCTCAAATCTTACTAATAGTTTTTCAAAATTGCACAAATGCACCTCAAAGGTAGACCCATGGATAGTAAAATCATCCATATAAACTTCAACATAGTCATTGGTAAGGTCTGCAAAAATAGCTAAAACTACTCTCTAAAACATGGAAATTGTATTACAAAGTCCAAATGGTAGAAATTTTTATGAAAATGTACCCCAGGGACAAGTGAAAGTGGTTTTATCTTCATCGGTATGTCTTTATACTAATTTGGTTATATCCACTAAAGCCATCTAAGAAGGAGAAGTATTTCTTACCTGCCAAATTGTCTAAAACCTAATCTATAAAAGGAAGGAGAAATTAGTCTTTTTGGTGGCTTTATTAAGCTCCCTATAATATATAGATATTCTACACTTACCATTATTCTTGGGAACTATAACAAGAGGTGATACCAACTGAATATCAGATATTGGATAGATAAATCCTACCCTCAATAGTTTCTCTATTTCATCTTTGACAATGTCTCTTAGTGTTGGTTTAATCCCTCATTGCGGCTATATGAATCGTTTGAAATCCCCAGTATAAATATGATGAGTGCATATGCTTTGATGAATCCCTTTCACGTCAGTATAATACCAAGAATTTTTTTTTGAATGATTTCTCATGATGTCTATGACCCTAGTCTCTTAGATGTCTTCTAAGTTGTTACCAATAGTCAATTATTTTCCTATCTCAATAGTTACTTGTTTAGTGTCTTTCAAAATTTCTTGTTCCATCTCGAAATCATAGAGTTTAAGGGAAAATCATGAGGGTGTAGTGTGTGAAGAATAGTCATGTTTTCAAAAGATACAATCTTGGCTAAAGGACAATGAAAATTAGTTTATGTGTGGCCTTTATGGTAATCATAGGTCTCTCCACAACCTTCAATATGAATTTCAATAACTAATATGATATTATTTTCTAAGTTCAAAGAATTCACTTCGTAGCCTTCATTTTAGTTTTTGTAGCCACATTTTTAGTTTCGTAGTTGTGATATATTCTTTATCTAACACTTTGGGTATGTCTATGTAATTTCTTTCATATGATTTTTACCTTTGTAATGGTGGCGATAACTAGGACTCATATTGTTATTATCTTAAAAACCCACCCACACACATTCATAAACATCCATATATGGCTAAGAGGAGGAGGATAAAGAGAAATATTATGTACTTTTTTCTCATTTGAAATAGTTATTTTTCCTAACCTATAGTCAATGTACGCAACAACATGTGAGCTAGCCTGTGGTCATCCTAAGATAATTGGATATCCCATCTATTGAGTTTTATGTTGTAAGGCCATAAAATCTACTTGTTACACTTAGGATTCAACTGTAACCATTATGTCCTCAATTATTCCATTTGGTACAACAATAGATTTATCTTCTAATTGGAGGATAGTACTACTTGGCTATAATCTGTCAAAGACAACAAATTGAATGTATCTATTTTTATGACATTGATGGCAGCACCAAGATCCACCAAAACATTATATATTGACTATCCATCTACATAAATAGTAATGAATGAACTCCAAGAGTCCCCATATTTTGGTCAATGAAGTTTTCTAGATACAAGGTCAACTATATTTCCTTCTACTTTGACTGTTTTTGGGTATTTATTCTTCCTTCCTGGTGTCTTTATGAAATGGTTCCTAATGGTTTGGTTTAATTCAGGAATGTCCCTTATTTCTCTTAGAAGTGGGACCTCTATATTGAACTTTTTAATCTATTAAACTATTGTTATCTCTTCCCCATTCTTCATTTCTTTTAATCTCTCTAGGAAAGGAGTTGCATGCACATTCTTGTCTTTCTCCCGGTCATCCCTAGTTTCTTGTGTTTATGGAACATATTTGGTTCTCTCCCTTTCCTTAGGTACCTAAGTAATAACTATTGGAGGATTTTTCACTATTTTTCCAAATCTCAGCTACAAGTTATTAATGACATTAACTTGTATTGTCTCACCCTATGTTGTTTTTCTAATTGAAGCAATTTGTTGAATTTTTGGGTTTGAGATAGGTTAGGATGGAAGTTGAGTATATGTTGCTTGCCCTCTTTGGTGATTTTTGTGTGGTGGTGACATTAAATTTTTTTATTGTGTAAACCTTGTTGGATGATTATAGTTTTTCTAGGGTGAGGATTGTTGATTTGGCCATGAATGTGCATTGGGCGATGGTGTCTAACTTTGCTGATTATATGGAGGCATCCATGGTTGTAGATTTGCATACACCATCTGGTTTAATGGTTTCAATCAGGTTTTCCCCAAGTTGGTGAGAGGGTCTAATTGTGCCATGACATCATCCATGGGTTCGAGTAGGTCTAGGGGAATAAGTAGACTAATTATTTGATCTTTGAACAAATTTACTTCTCCATTTGTTTGGGTCACAACATTTAATCTTTATTTCAACCGAGGTAGGAAAGTGCAATGACTAGTGTCATATTTAGGGACATCATAGATCAAGTATATTTCTATGATATCTAGAGGACACTCTTTCAAAGGATGTATTTTCTTGCATATGAGACAATACATGTCTAGAGGTTCTTTTGCAACTTTGTCCTTAGCTTTCAGTCCATCTAGTGTAGAAGTTAACTATGTCAAAAAAATTTATTTCATATTAAATAAATTATTTAGAAGTTATGAGGCACCAGAGACATGTTTTGATGTTTTCCTTCTTCTAATGCCTCCTCTTGTTCTAGAGTATCTCCTACATAACTCAACAATATGTTCCATGGTGAGTTTGTGTACATCACCTCCTCCCATGAGATGGAGGGATTATTTGGCTTCATCATCAAGTATTTTAAGGAAGACTGTCTTACTTATCGCTGAATTCAACTCATAACAACTTATCCTATGGAAAAAAATAAATATGTACAAATAAACATCTAGATTTTCATGTTCCTTTTGTCTTATACGAAAGAATTCTTCCCTCTTATCTCTTCCCCCGTAGTAGTCTTGGTACTTGTCGAGAAAATTCAGTCTCTATCCTGTTCCTTGAATGAATGGAGTTAGGGAAACTTCGATAAACCACCTCGTAGTAGAATCCTTGAGGGTGGAAGTAAAGATCTTGAGTTTCTAGTTATTTGTTTTGTAGTCATATGTTTGGTATAGATATTTGAATTCAAGCAAGAATTGGTTTAGATATTTTCGGACATTTCTCAAAAGGTATGAAGAATGAATGGGGAAATTTTTTTCATAGGTACTTCCTCTTCATCATTTAAGATAATGGGTTAAGTAAAGTTTCTTCCCAAGGTTCTATCATCATTTTTTCCATTGTCTCTTATTTCTACAAACCTGTTTAGGTTCTAGAAAAGTTGATTGATTCATTGTAAGTTGATTAAGATTCGGTGTCACTATTAGGAGTATTATTATGAGTGATTACTATATTTTCTCCTATTGGGGATATTATTTTAGTGTTGTGAGGTATATATCTCACTATAACATCCCTTGCTTTGTGTATCAATATTTATCTTTAAGTCAAGGCTTATGATCTGTAATGGCTGCATAACTTAACTTCAATAACACCCATAACATTAAAAGTAAATAGAAAGACATGTTTTTCTTATGGTAGTCAATAGAAATGGTGCCAAAAATGATGGTTCGATGTAACTTCCAATCATTTAATCAAACTAGTTAAGTGTTGATGTAATCATAGACTAGGGGTGTGTTCAAGGTTGTATGTAGAGAAGTTGATATGTAGATCAATCACTATCATGGTTCTCTTTTAGGGGGTTTCATTTGGTATTGATTCTCTTGTTATATACTACTTAACTACTGAAAGCGAGTAAATGTCTAAACTATTGAATATCAAAAGCTTCTAAACTATCGAATGGAAAACAAAGTATATAAAATGCATCTATTCTATTGAAATAGAGTTACTAAATGAAATGCTTGTTAAAGGAAATGCTTTGCTGAAATGAAATGCTTGTTTAAAGGAAATGAAAAGTAAAGGAAATTTTCTAAAATAAAGAGATATAAGATTGTATTCAGATAATCACCAAGTCAAGATATTAAAATTGGAACTTAGTAAATGTAAATATTTTTCATGAAGTACCAGTCCTCCAATCTCCTCAGTCAAGTGGGCCCTTTCTATACTTCTTAACACAAATGTATCCTCAAAATCTTATATATTATATTGATAAAAAATGATTTTGTTACATAATTCGAGAGAAAATGGAAATAACTTTTATCCATTATCTTACGTAATAATGAAAAGAAAAATTAATGAAGAAAGAGTCACAAGAAGGTGTCTTATAGACACGACTAGTTACAACACATGCCAAAGCTATAAGAAACTGATTAGAAATTCATAAAAGTCCCATAACACCCCATAACTTTGCTAGAAACATTGGTCCTAGTTTATAGCTTGTTATGGTTCAGTATTCAAAATGGCATAGTGATTGTAAACTCAGCCTCCTTTGAATGTAAATGTCCAAAATGGTAGAGACTACACCTCATCATCCCGCATATGTCACCAAATTACTCAACAAAGTAGTCGATCCGAGTTTTATTGTTCATTAGTTCACTTAAGACAGAATAAAGGGAAATGAATTATTTTCTACTTTAGATATACCTATTTAGAACATTCTCATGCATTGATTAGTGTTTTTTTGTAGTAAAGTTTATAATTATATAGATGCTATGATGATTTGGTTTATGGACTCATCAAATGCCTCAATATCCATGCTAGCAATATAGGGTACTAGAGGCTCTTGTTGGATCGACCACAAAACTTCGTTATGAATAAGAGGTTTGGGAAATAGGAGACCAAGTTAGGTCCATTAGGTAAGGGGGGGGAGTTGTACCCTGAAATCCTAGGTTGGGATGATTTATCATTTGAACCATGTTAGTTTGCATTTGGAGAATTTGAGTTACAATAACGGTTTGTTGTTGGATCATTTTGTCTATGAGATGGAGGATAAGATGAGTAGGGTCAAAAATAGAGGTATTCTTAGATGATTATGCTATAATATCCTTCATTATATCTATGCTACTGTCAATTTTCTCATATAAAAAGTCAATAATATGCTTATGGATCAGCGATTCGGGTCCCCCTTTTATTGAAATTTTTTATAAAGGAACTTTTTGATATCGGTGAAAGATCATATGTATCATTAATCGATACTCTTCCTCTTCATTACCCAAGGTTTTATTATTGTGAGTGTTATACTTCTTTCTATTATCTTCTACCACACAAAAATCTATCTAGAAAGGAAAAATGGGTTTTGGATGATTAGTTTCGGAAATGATTGCACATTAGAATTAGAGAGCCCTAGACCTAGATACTCCATGATGGAGTGATGATATCACCCAAAAAAAGATTGTAAATATTGGGTATAGACACACACTTGGCCTGTAAAAAGGGTTGCATAGGGTCAAAGACATGAAGGATGAAATATGGATAAAACACACAAGA
Source organism: Taxus wallichiana var. yunnanensis (assembly GCA_018340775.1). Lineage (NCBI taxonomy): Eukaryota > Viridiplantae > Streptophyta > Pinopsida > Cupressales > Taxaceae > Taxus > Taxus wallichiana. The sequence continues at coordinate 440,005,007 of CM031243.1, forward strand.
TCAACCTTGCAAAGAATTGACACACATACCAAAGGCATCTCGGAAAAATTGGGTTTTAGGATTTTTTCTGAATTTTTAAGGGATGAAATAGGATAAAAAATGGATTATTTTAACAAGTTGTGCTTGATCGGGAGGCACAAAATAAATTTCACATAGGGTTCACAAAAGGATATATGATAGGAAAAAATGTGTGTAGACAACATGCACTCTTATCATCTTTTTAACTAGGGTATCAAGGCAATGAGTAAGGGATACACTAAGAATGACATACAATGAATAAAATTCAAAGAAGGTACATGGACTGCTAAGATCACATACCTAAAGGTGAGTAACCCTTGCACTAGACAAATCTAGGGTTTTCAAGGCCAAAGATTGAGAAAGAGGAAGGAACCCTATTATGGTATCAACACTATGGGGGTGATCAACAACAAGATAACATGCAAAATCTATGCTAGTTGAAGTAAATCATGTAACAAAAATAAGGAGATGAATAACAATATGCTAACCTAACATGTGTAAAATGACAAGTTGAGTCGGAGAAATTACCTATTGGGGAAGTTCAATGATGTATATATTTCACAAAGGACCATACATCAAGAGAGAATATATTTTGGGAAGGTAATGGGAAACAAATAAGTCCCAAATCACTATAGGTGATCCAAGAGTGTAAGAAAACTAATATAGCAAGAAGAAGATCCAATCCAAGAGTCAAGGTGCAATAAACCCAATATCCGAGTGAGTAGATGTAAGTTGGTGCAAAAGAGCAGAGAAAATAGAAATTTCATGTGTATCTATCTATGTGCTATGTGATTTGTGTTAAAATTTATTTTTGGTATTTATATTGATGCCATCACCTACGGGTGATTGCATCAATGAGGAATTTGAAAATGAGCAGGCGTAATCGACTATGGGAGATGGTATCTCGCTAAGGATGTGAAATAATAAGGGGTTTGTGTAATGTGTCGTGAAGAATAAAATAAATGCAAGGAAGAAATAATATGGTCATGAGAAAGTAATATGTTGGAAGTTGTGAAGGAAAATAGGAAGATAAGAGAAAAATAAGTGCATAAATTGGACCAAAATATATTCTCTCTTTATGTATCATCCCTAACCATATCATTACACGAATAATCATATCCATATCTTGGATGAGCCTCTTAAGGAACCCTTTCCCAGAAATATATGCATTAGCAACCTATAACATGAAAGAGAAATTGTTAGTAACATATTTGAAAATATAAAACATGAGAAATTAGGTGTATAAACCACCCAAATCTCTTACTTGAAATCTCCATTTCAGAGAGGATGTGTTTCACCATGGTATGAGGTACACATGCTATAATCCTAGAACCGAGAATATACAGTCTAAAATTTTTAGTTGATTTCACCAAAGTAAAATATTGTTTTTCCATAGTGGACTATTTTAGCTCGGACCCCCTACAATACTTTACTTGAAGAAGGAAATAGGTTTTTCATGTCTTCCTCATCTTTTTCATAAGATAGAAGAAAAAGTGTTCTCAAAATAAAAATAAAACATTAGAAACTCATTTTTGTAATCAATACTATCCAACACGGGGGTAATCTTGAGTGCTTCTTTTGCTCCCCTTAAATCATCGGTTGCCTCATCACCCCATTCAATGATGTGATTCTTCTTCAACATGTTGGTAATGGGTAAAATAATCTTAGAAAACTTGGAGATGATTCTTCTTACAAACTTAACTTGTTTAAAGAAGGATTAGATACCCTTCCTAGACTGATGGATAGGCACCTTATCAATTTATTCAACTCATTCATGGTCTATCATGACCCCTTCATGATACATGATGTGTCCAAAAATCTTGTCCTTTTGTACTCTAAAATGTAACTTCTTAGGATTTAATGAAATTCTATACTCTTTACATCTGATCAGGATTTTCTCTAGGTGCTCCATGTGATTGCCTCTCTTTATGGAAAAGTAGTAATGCCGTCCCGATAGAAAACAATAAACTCATTGATAAATCCATCAAAGGAAATATCCATGGCTATATGAAAATTTACCTCTTTATTTATCAATCCAAATGACATTCTAAGATAAAAATAAGTGCCCCATAAAGTTTTCAATGAAATTTTATATTGCTCTTATTCCTTTACCACAACCTAATTTACCTAGAGAATCCATCTAAAGTAGACAACATTTTAATCTTGTGAAAAAGGTTATCCATGTTATAAAATGGATAATTATATTTAAGTGAGGCTTTATTTAAATTTTGAAGTCACCACATAGTCTAATATCCCCATTTTTCTTTTTGACTAGCACAAGATTGGCTACCCATGATGAATATCAAGTTGGTTGGACAATACCAACACCTCTCAACTTCTTCAATTACTTGAAGATTTTGGTTGCAAGGATGGGAGTAATAGGTATATGCTTTTGTCTAAATGGATTGGTATGAGGCTCTAATGGTATCTCATGTGTAAATAAGTACTATCTATAATCCTTTAGCTCATAATAACACCATGCAAGGAAATCCTGATATTTTTTCAATAGTTTGGCATAGGTTCTTCTTTCCTTTTCATTCATGTTGCATCTCAACCAAAATTTCTTAGGATCATGATAAGTACCCAAGTTTCATTCAACAACATCTCTAGGTATTTTTGGTAGATCTACCCACAACACTATCAACAACATTGTTGAAAGATGACTCAAGGCTGGTCATCTCTCTTAGGATCACATTAGTTTTTATTTGAATTAGTTACTTCCTAAATAGGGTCTCTTTATCATTACACACTTCTATAATATGTTCTAAATCAATAATGTGATATGTACATTCAACTTGATCACTCAAGAATCTCTTAATGTGTGAGTCATCATCAAAAACTTACCAATGATGGATGTTGTTAGGCATAGATGGTGTAACCAAAACCTCAAATAAAAATTACAATATGAGGATGAATTATCATTATCATACTATAAGGACAAGACTGCTAGCCTATCATCCACTACATTTTGACTCCTCTTATGATACTTAATATTAAAGTAACCAAAACAATTAATCAAATCCCATACCATGTTTCAAGATCTTGCTTAAACCTTTGATTTCTTGTTGGGTATAATTTTCTAGCTTGTTTGACATTCAACTCAGATTCACATCGACAATTAGGTCCTTAATTCTATGCCTCCAAGATATTCTTCATCCAAGCAAGATTCCCTTATTTTTAGTAATATTGTTTTTCGCATAAAACTTAATTTAAAAGAGAAATTTAAAGAACCATTGCTTAAAGAATTAAATAATATACAAACACTATTTCTATAATTGGAGCATGCTCCATCAAAATTCATTATCCACTTTGAGCACTAATGTCTTCTAGCTAGGCATCCATATCTAAACATAGAAAATCAAAATCAGCATTACAAATGAAATTATCATGGTCCACATCGGTAAAAAAAACTCATACGAAGCATTCATAGGGTCTTCTATGAGGTTCAACATCTTATATTCCTTGTGTAACTTGACCAAATTTCCTTATAAAGATATTGAAGCATATGACATATCCATTTCAACACTTCCCCTACACTGGCTACCCACTTTCTAGATAATAACATCCCCCACTTAGCAAGGTAATAAATAATGAAAACATTAATTGTCAAAAACTTCCCTAGATATTTAGCTAGTTGCACAACCAATCCTTTCACATAAACAACCACACATACCTCTCTCGATTTCATGACAAAAACTTCCCAAAATTTTTTTACCTTGATACCAAAATCATTCAATAATGTTAGGGGCATGATATTATATGAAGCACCAAAATGTATAACATATAATTATGTAGAAGAAAACAATTCATAATAAGGGTAGTGAAGAAGAGATCTACATCCATTTGAGTTTCAACAAGGCATGTACCTAAATAAATGTGAGGAGGTAGTTCTACAACCTCTTCATTTTATCCTACTTTATTATCAGAAATGGTAGGATAAACTACTTTATTAACAACAACATTTCCTTTAGCAACTACATCCTCCTTGAATGCTAAGTACTCAAAATCTCTCTTTTTGTGCTTAGGGATCCTTATGATTCAACAAGGGAACTATTATTTGTATCTGGATTAGCATTTTTGCCATGTCACATGTATTGTACTTTGGGAGGGATACATTAGAGGGAAGGGCTATTGTTCTTCCATATGGGATGAATTACTTCACAATAGAGGTAGTGGTGGGAGTACTTGATCCAATTTTTTTCAAAACGCTTCTTATTTGGCACATTTTTTCTAGGTCCATATTTAAGAACATTAGATAATATAGACATTTTATATTTAGTACTAGGTGTAGGCACCTTGATTTGCGTATTCCTTGAATTATACTCCTTTTCTGAGCAACCACAACATTTATCAACAATTCCCTATCCTATTTTGAATAATCTTCCCCATCATACTTCTTTATCATTAATGCACTTATATATTTAAAATCATGGTTAGGAAGTTCAAAATACTGAGCCATATCAATATTAGAATTGAATTCAATGGGGAGGGAACTAACCTTTTCAACACAAGCCCAAAAATCAACCACGTTTTGAGAACATGCTAGATCAGTAGAAGATGCACCTTGTTTAGAACCTCTTTACATTCTAAGACACATACATCACCATAATATGTTTCATCGTTACTTATCTTCATGGGGTGGTCAAAAGGCACATGGGGTGAAAAATTCTTATCATACAAATAAATGGTTTGTTCCTCTTCTACAATAGTTACCATTCCTACCAAAGGGTCGGGTAATACCTTATTATCTCTAAAATCATGTTGTCTATCATTATGAACCATATGCCCCTTTCCTCTGTCATCACCCCTATGATTTCCCTTGGGTTGATTTCCAAATCTATTAGGTTGAACATTCGATGTTGTGCTTGAGGGTTGGTAGGAAAAATATTATGATCGCTCGATAACTTTTAGGAGATATATTTTACAAATCCATCTAGAGTTTTAACAACCTAGTCGGGTAAGTGCACCAAGTTGGGGGACAATTAAGTGGACATCAAATCCTGAATTTTACATTAAAAATAGCAAAACATCAAATTTAGTCTTCCGCGGACTTGAACCATGCCGAAAAGTAAAAACAATGTCATAAAAATGGTACCATTGTATAGGGGAGACTATTAGCTTTGTATAAATACTAATTTTAAAGTGAATAGAAGAGGATAAATATCATTTTATAATTTTTTACTAATAGTAGGTCTTTAAGACACTTTTTCCTGTGAATGTTTATGTCTACGTTTAAGACTGAAAAATTTGTTTCACTTATCATAATGTGATAAAAATTATACCATCCCAACCGTGGTGAAATTATATACATGTTCAAAAAAAAATTTATTTGATTTCAATATTTTTTATGAAGTTATGACGGGCAAACGGAAAGTGCTCTGTTTTCTTTATGTTTTCATACCACTTTCACGGAAAAAATCATAAAAAATAAAATATTACTCAAAAAAATACAAAATAAAATCCATCCCAAGATAGATAGTGGAATATAACTTCTCACCAAAGGAAAAAAATATATATCAATTTTTGGTCATCCAAATTGTGGGCAAACGGACTATAATCTTATCAGCGTTTTAAAAAAAAATACCAAGTCATTGAATTTTGAGTGTTTAATATAGCTAATCTTGTCCATTTTTTACAAAAATTAGTATTTTAGAAACTAGATTCCGGATGCTACGATTCATATTAATATAATTTTGTCTAATTTTGAGTGTATGTATTTCTAATAATCCCTACAAGTTGATATTATGTTGTTATTTGCAATATGATGTCCACGGATGACCCTATATTTGTCCATCAACTTCCTGCACTTACCCAGTCAAGGTCAATAAAATTGCTTCCCTTAGGTTTTCCAAGTTGACTAGTTTTACACCATCTCTCTTAGGAGGTTTATTATCATGATTGATGTTATTTCTTATGTGAAAGGTCATGGTGAAAGAATTCCTAAGAGTTTTGGGATTATTTTTCCTCGGTACTAAGTTTCCTTCTTATCAAATGCATCGAGTATTTAATAAGACAAAACAATCACTAGGTATGATATTATTTGGAAATATTATTAATTTTTGTTGAACCCGGTGTTGAAGTCCTATTATTCAATTTTTCCCTTAAAAAAATTGATCAAACATGAACTTACATAGGAGGAAATGGAGACGTTGGTTCAGTCGTGCGAGGTCACATTCGATCCAGAAATCAAGTTGCGGGCGGGCTTGATGATGGAGAAGTAGGGTCAGAAGATGAATGGCCATGGAAATGTTGAAGAAAATTGATCCCAAAGCGAGTCGACTCAAAGCAAAGAAACAGAGCTGTGGAAGGTGCCATGTGTCGGCTCGAGTGTACTTTCCAAAAGGTGAAATGAATGAAGAGACCCTAGGGATGTGCTTGACCCCCACATGAATCTCAGCACATAGAAGGCTCGTGGAAAATGTCAAGTGTCCCACTATCACAACTTTAGGAGATAACTACAAAGGTCCCATCCAAAAAGAGGTTTTGGCATTATAAATAGTGGGGCCCTTTACTCACCCAAAGGAAGCGAGATAATTTTCACTGAGGCCCGAATTGGCTAACTACAAAAGGGCCAATGAATCCTCCACATGTCTCATTGGCACAACTTCAAAGGTAAGAACCAAAAGGAAGTCCCCAAACAAGAACATGATCTCCACGTATCATTTCGGTGTAACTTCAAAGGTAAGACCCAAAAGGTAGGTCCCCAAATGAGCGCAAGCTCTCTACATGTCTAGAGTCTAAAAAGGTAGAGTGGCCATTGAAAATTCTAAGAAAATTCTACAAGCTAGTGGAAGCCTCCACGTGTCACTCAACGTACCTTCAAAGGTAAAATCTAAAGGAAGGTCCCAAATGTGTGCTCACCCTCCACGTGTCTAGGGTCGATGTAATTTCGCTGCCAAATAGGAGGGACTTAGCCAAAAGACGAAGAAAGTAAAGCAGGCCCGTGGATGATGCCAAGTGTCCAATCGACGCAACTCCAAGAGTGAAAGGATGAGGGTGAAATATTAAGACATGTACGGATGCCATGTGGATCTTGCACAAATAGAATCTTTTGAATATTGTGAGCCCACGTGAAACTTCCAACCTCGACCTTCAGACAACCATATCTTTTAGCTGGGAACTCAGATTTGAGAAAAAGTGGACTTTTTGGAAATCTCCCAACATCTGCTACTCACCTACCCCCATAATGAAAAATAAAGTCTGCCATTTCTAATTTTGTCAGGATTTTCACCTACCACTATAATGAAGTATGGGTTTCCTTTCTTTCCTAACAAGGAACGGTAATGGAGGCATGGGTTTTGCAGTAGAGCCCATCATTGTTGCAGGAGAATTCATTGCCCTCTTGGGGTGGTTGAACAAGAATTTGGATTTTTCTATCTCCTTCTCTAATTCTTCATATATATTATAAGGAGAGGAATTTTAATGAGGTTGGACATCTTTTCGTTTGTACCCTCGCTTCTCCTCTTGTCTGTAAGTGGATTTGTGGAGTTCAAACCTCCTATTAAAATTCTAATGCAAGTTGTGACTCCTAGCCATTGTAATGCACTTTGTATCAAATTTTGGAGAAATAATGTATGTTGTGGATAATTTTCAACCCTCTCTTTAGTTGATTGTCTCCTTCTTGATCTCTCATTACTGTCCTAGTTATGTGCATGGTGGTTGTATTGAATTTTTATGGTTTGTGTTTATTTGCAAAGCGGGTGTTCAATATTCCTTTGGTTCATCACCCTTGTTAGTTTAGATTTTATTTCTTGCATCTCCTTAACCATGTCTCCTCATCAAGTTAGAGTATGTTTTAGAATAAACCCTCTACAATATGAATGTGTGCACTGAACAGAGGAATAGGCACTGCCTTCATCCAGGAGGGCTCTCCGATTCGAAAAGTACCACACTTTGGGAGAAGCTCCATGTTATGTAAATTACATTAGATGCCCCACTCAAATTTGAGGCCATTCAGGGGTGCTGTAATTTTGCACCGATAGTTTTGGCATGCCAGGTGGGACTAAGAAGTCTTCATTTTTATTGCATCAAAATTGATGTGCACTTGTTGTAATTTTCTAGCTTGTAAAGAGCTCTAAAATTACACATCAGTGACTCCAAAAAGGGTAGAATCCATTGGTTTCATGCGGTCAACAAGTCAAGCTTGAGTAGATTTAAGAGATGAAGGATTGTTTCTCTATCTAAATTTATCCCTAGAAAGAGAAAGGAGAGGAAGAAGAGCTCAAAGGTCTCCATCTCCACAATCAGAACCTTGTCAACACCTCCACCTGGTAGGCCTTTTGTTCAATCGAATAGAGTTCTTTGACCAATCAGGATGGCAAAACCCAACCCATACATCAACTTCACTAGCATCAACTTGTTGTTTCTCAATGCAAAAAACCTAGTTCTAGTTGTAGCGCTAAAGAACATTCCATATTTTACTAGAGAGAACTAGAAAACTCCAATTGATCATATCCAGGACATTGCAAACATTTGTGTAATTCATGATATTTCTGAAATGGACATTTTTATCAAGTTGTTAGTATCCTCCTTTAAGGGTAAAGCTTTGCAGTGGTTCAAAATTTTAACCGCGGGATCCATCTAGAATTGGGACCATTTATGCATAACTCTCCACAATCAATTTGGAGAAAAAGGAGATAATATGTCTTTATTGGAGCAGTTGACAACAATCAAGAGGGATCCTAATGAGTAGTTGACCAACTTCAACTTTAGATTCCAACAAATGTGGGATAGAATTTTGTTGGTTATGATACCAAAAGCTGAAGGTGTTTTCATATACTTCCTTAAAGCTTTAAATTCTGATATTTCCATGATGATTCAATCCATGGGAGGTATAACTTTACCCACATCCTATAACATTGCTATTAGAGCTGAGAATTGTCTCATTTAGGCCAGTAAACTTGCACCTAGGCCACCTATGCCTCTATATCTAGAACTAGGAGCTCCAAGCACTAGTCAAACACCCACATTAGCTCCTATTCCTGCTCCAAAAATCAGAATTTGACTGAATCTTCTACTTCATCTCCTAGCACCTCAAATGAGCTCCAAGAAGTCATGAAGCAACTACAAAACTTGGGTAATGAGTTGGTGACACTTAAGAGGTAGCAAGCTCAAAATTACAAATCATATCAGCCTCAAACTCAACCAAATAGGCCTCCATATCAGCCTAATAGGCCACCCATTCAAGCTATAAATCAGAACCAAGTAAGGCCTCCTACTAATAGACCATTCTAGCCTTACAATCCTAATGTTCCATCAACATCTAGAGCCTTGGTACTAGTGCAATATGACTGGTGTTACCTCATAATATAGCTGGTGTTACCCATGCAATCAGGAATATGACTGGTGTTACCCATGCAATCAACCCCATAACCAGTCAATGTGTTTCAATGGTGCTTTGAATCAAGCTCTTATGGTGACAACAACTGGTGTGGAACGAGAGACAGGCCAAGAAGGAAATCAGCAACAAGAATCAAATCAATAAGAGGCACCTCCAAATGAGACCACACTTTTCAATTGGTAGGTTGAAGATTTATGTGGTATAAATCAAGCCCCTTCTCAAAGTGTAGCAGCCAATACATGGTCCAAGAGAAGGAATATTGGAGAAGGAAAATCATCAAATTAAAATGATTCACAACCCTCTATTACTCCACAAGGTGTTAGCAATCCAAGTGCAGTCCTTAATGAGCAAGGTCATCCCAAGCCACCTTCCAGACCATCCCAGGTGTTGGTCGTAACAACCCTTGTACAAGAGAATATTGTGCAAGGAAAGGGGCAGAAAAGATATAACTCATCTCCATTCAACATGATTGAGTAGATGAAGAAAACAAATGTAAACATCTCGATGTGGGAGTTATTGGCTATTCTAGGACAAAGAGACCTATTGTAATTTGTTATGGCAAATCGATCAACATCAAATCAGCTACCCAGTCAACAAGACAAGGTACTTACCAATGTAGCTCAACAAGGAGCATCAGGTCAATGAGGTCACCAAGGTAAAATTCTAAATATCCCTCCATTCTATATCTCATTGATCATTAGAGATAAGTTAGTGCATAATTACATGATTGATTCAGGAGCAAGTAGCTCAGTCATGCTGAAACAAATAGCTGATCAGTTGGGTCTTCAATATGAATTCATCTCCAAAGGTGTGGTGCAATTGGATGGGACATCGGTAACAATAGTTGGAGTAATCAAATATTTGAGCCTCACATTGCATGCATGTCCTAATGTGACCATCTTGTAAGATGTATCAGTCATAGAATTACCACCACTCTTTGCATTGTGCTTGTCAAGGGACTTCACTACCAAAATTGGTGGATATCTATCTATAGATTGGTCACACATGCTATTCAGAACAAGGTATGGAGCCAAGGCAACCATCAGTCAGAACCAATTACAAAATTTCACATTGAGCCTCATGTGCCAAGTCCTATCAACACAAATTTCTCGGTCTTGATCGGGGAGGAGTGTTCACTAGATCTAGAAACAGGTACCAAGGTTGAGGGTATTCCGTATTTAACCCTATATGAATGGGTGAAAAAATGCATGCATTGACCCATATAAGGAAATTGAAGAATCTGAATTGGGTGTATATTGTGTATATGGAGAAAACTCACCCATCCCTAATATCACAAAGCTGAACAATTAGGATGACAATGAAGTATGACAACTATATTTTGATGGTTCAAGAAGAAAACAAGGTGTTAGAGGAGGTGCAATGTTTGTTTCACCACAGAACGTCATGTATTATTCAACTTTTCATTTCAAGTTTTCCTATTCAAACAACACAGTTGAATATGATGCCTTGATTCATGGACTTCATTGGGCCAGAAAAGAGGCATAAATAATTTTCAAGTATTTGGGGATAGTGAGCTAATCATGAACCAAGTCAGGGGAAACATGCTGCAAATAATGACCTACTCAAGAGCTAAAAAAATAGGGTATGGGACCTAATTGAGGATTTCAAAGCTTTCAACATTGTGTCCATACCTAGGAAGAAGAATGAAGCTGCAGATAGGTTGGAAGCAGTTGGAGAAACTTTTGATGTGGTGGATAGCATCAAGAGAGACAAAACATAGCCACATATCCATGTGATTGTAAGGCCAGCAGTTCCAGACAATAACACAAGCTAGCAGGTGTTTGAGAATGATCAACAAATCATTAATTTCTTGCAAGAAGAGGCTGAATTCTCAGCTAGGAATCAAGATAAATTGGAGCAGCAGTACGAGGATCAAGTAGTGCAGCTACGGACCAACAAGCTTCCCAAAGGTCTAGTAACATTGGAGTCAATATTCAATCCTAATGACTAGTTTCAAAAGAGAAGGCTAACATATAGGTCAAGGGAGAGGATTCAGATCTAATCTCGGTTGGGGAAGGTAAAACACTTCAAATTGGTAGGGTATCCACTAAGAAAGAGAGATATGAGTTCATACAACTTTTCCAAGAATTTCCAGATGTTTTCTCTTGGAGTTATGAAGACCTACGAGGATTCAATCCAAAGTTAGCACAACATACAATAGAACTGGATCTAGATGCTAAGCCCATCAAGAAGAAGCAAAGACTAGTCAACCCACACATTGAGCCTCTAATGAAGAAAGAGATGAACAAGCTGATAGAGGCAAGCATTATATTCCCAATCAAGCATTCAATCTGGGTTGTAAACTTGGTACCCGATCAGGAAGAAGAATGGAGAAATCAAGTTGTACGTGGACTTCTGAGACTTGAATAAGGCATCTCTCAAATACCATTACCCACTAAATTCAATGGAACAAATCTTATAGGTAGTATCCGGCTAAGAAATATTTTCTCTCTTAGATGGCTACTCGGGGTATAATCAGATAATGGTGAAAGAAGATGATCAGTTCAAAATGGCTTTCACCACTAAGTGGGGCACCTATGCCTATAGAAAGATGCCATTTGGATTGTCTAATGCCGGAGCCACTTTTCAAAGGGCGATGGAAATGACATTCAAGGGTTGATTAACAAAATAGTACTAATATATCTTGACAATATCACTGTGTTCTCCAAAAATGTAGTTGATCACCTCTTTCATCTGAGACAAGTATTTCAAAGATGTAGGAGATTTGGGGTATCATTGAATCCCAAAAAATGCATATTCTTGGTTCATGAAGGCAAGATCCTAGGCCATATTGTGTCAAAGGAGGGATTAACAATTGACCCAGAGAGTTGAAGCAATTTGAGCATTACCATTGCCAAGTCATAAGAAGGCTCTTTAGAGCTTTCTAGGAAGGATCAATTTTGTCCACAGATTTGTACCAAACTTTTCCACTCTTGTGAAGCCAATAACGTAATGTTGAAGAAGAGTATATCCATTTAGGTGGACAAAGTGAGGGTAAAGCAATTTTGAGGCTATATTTGAAGCCCCAACTCTCGTGAATCCAAACTTCTCTAAATACTTCATGCTCTATGCCTTTGGTGGTGGGGACACAATTTCTGCAATACTAGTACAATGGAACAAAGAGGGATCTAAACAACCGGTTGCCTTCTTTAGTCAAAGTTTGGAGGACTATGAAGTGAGATACTCCTTCGAGAAGCATGTCCTTACAGTAATCAAGAGCTTAAATAAGTTCAAACACCTGGTCTCAAATAACAAAATTTAGTTGTTGGTCTCTCATACGGGGGTGAAGGATTTACTTTTGAATAAAGATATGAACTAGAAACATGCAGGATGGATCACTCATGTCATGGAATATGACATTGAAATTAAGGTCACTAAGTTCCATGGAAAGGGACTATGTGAATAGCTAGCCTCGAGTCAACAAGTTGATGCAAGCAATGGAAATGAAGTTGTCTTGGTATTGTAGGATGGTCAAGGGAAAGTGAATGATAATGTGCCTATCCCTTATTGGACTCAAAATATGATACACTTCCTACAAATAGGCCTATGCCCTCCATAAATGAGAAAATAAAAGAGGAGATACTTCAGATTACAAGCCATTCCATATGTGCTTGTTGATGGTGTTTTTTCAAAAGGACATCAATGGTGTTCTACTAAGATGCATTGAAACAAGTCAGATTGAAAAGGTGTTACAGGAATTCCATGATGGAGAGGCTGGAGGTCATTTTTCTCCATGGGTAAAAAATCTCAAGATAATGAAGGTGGGTTATTATTGGCCCACAATGTTTAGTGATTATTACACTTGGATCAAGAAGTGTAAAAATTTGCATTATTCAGGAAAGGAAAAGTTAGCAACACTTCCATTACATCCAATCTCATTTAACCAACCATTCATGTAATGGGGATTGGACTTCATCGGGGTCATCAATCCAAACTCAATCCAAGGCCACAAGTGGATTCTCACAGCAACAAACTATTTCACTAAGTGGACCGAGGTGGTAACACTCAAAGAAGCAAACAAGTCTAGCATACTAGACTTTTATGAAGGGATAGTGACTAGGTTTGAGTACCGGCCACTATCATATTAGACAATGCCTTAGAATTCCTAGGTTCCAAGATCACATAATGGGATGTCAATAATGGAACCTACTTGAGCACCTCTTCAAACTATTACCCGCAGGGTAATGGGTAGGTAGAGTCCACAAATAAGAATTTACTAAGAATCATCAGAAGAACTCTTGATGAAAACCAGAGGACATGGCATACTAAGCTCAAATCAACATTGTGGGATTATAGGATCACACTAAAGAGGTCAAAAGTAATTCTTCCTACAAGTTATTCTATGGGAAAGAATCATTATTACATATATCATTAGAACTACTTGCATTGGAACTTATGAAGCAGTTGGAATTATCCGAGTTTGAACCGATGGAGGCTAGATATGCAGAGCTGATGGAATTGGAAGAAATCAAGGAACATGCAGTTCAAATAATGGAAAAGGATCAAGCCTTAATTAAGAGATGGTTTGAAAAGAAAGCAAGAGTAAGAATTTTCAAGAAGGGGAACTAGTTCTGAAGTGGGATGCCGATCGGGGAAAACCAGGGGGCATTCCAAGTTTGATGCCATTTGGAGTGGCCCCTACATGGTCATAAGATGTAAAAGTAGCAATGCCTTCCAATTATCTACATTGGATGAAGAGGAACTTTTGATTCCGGTTAATGGGATCTATCTTAAACATTGCTACTGAAAGGAAGGTTTCACCCTTGTAAATATTAGCCTAGGGTTTTAATTCCTCTAAGTGCATGTGCACATTGTCTTGTTATAGTTAGGTTTCAGTTTTCCTAAGTACTTCAAAGCACATGTTTTATTACTCAGGGGTTGTGTCATTGTCCATTCAAGTATTAGAAACAGGTGAAAGATCCAGGTTAATAAAATTTTCTACTCTCAGAAATCTCACCTTCAAGATTTTCTTATGAGAATTGAGAGTGCAAGCAATGTGAGCGGTAGGTTAAGAGCCAACAAGTTACAAGTAGTCGGGCTCGAGGTTTCAGGAACAAGATTAGTACCAAGATATCATTCATGACTCTATGCCCAATGGATACTTCAAGGCAACTGATCTTTTCACCTAGTAGGCAGGTGATCCCGTGAGTCACCAAATTGTTATCCAATTTTTCCCCTCGGGAAAAATTGATCAAACATGACCTTACACAAGAGAAAATGGAGAGGTTGGTTTAGTTGTACAAGCTCACATTCAATCCCAAAAATCAAGTTACGAGCGAGCTTGATGATGGAGAAGACAGTCAAAAGATGAATGGCCATGGAAATGTTGAAGAAAATTAAGCCCAAAGTGATTCAAATCGAAACAAAGCAATAGAGCCGTGGAAGGTGCCACGTGTCACTCAACACACATTCCAAAATGTGCAACAAAAGCAAAGACCCCATGGATGCGCTGACCCCACGTGGATCTCATCACATAGAAGACATGCGGACAATGCCCAAGTGTCCCATCGTCGCAACTTTAGGAGCTAACTACAAAGGTCCCACCTAAAAAGGGGTCTTGGCATTATAAATAGTAGGGCCCTTTACTAACCCAAAGGACTGAAGCAAGAACTATTCACTAGAGGCTCGAATCAGCTAAGTATAAAAGGGCCAACAGAATCCTCCACATGTCTCATCACTTTAACTTCAAAGGTAAGACCCAAAAGGTAGTACCCAAACAAGCAGGAGCTCTCCACATGTCATCTCAACACAAATTCAAAGGTAAGACACAAAAGGTAGGTCTCTAAATGAGTGCATGCTCTCCACATGTCTAGAGTTTGAAAAGGCAGAGTAGACCATTGAAAAGTCTAAGAAAAGTCTACAAGCCAGCGGAAGTCTCCGCGTGTTGGTTGATGCACCTTCAAAGGTAAAATCCAAAGGCGGGTCCCAAACATGCGCTCTCCTCCACGTGTCAGAGAGTCTAACGTAGTTTCTTCACCAAATAGGAGGGACTTAGCCAAAAGATGAAGAAATTAAAGTAGGCCCATGGATGATGCCAAGTGTCCAATTGGTGCAACTCCAAGAGTGAAAGGGGGTGAAGTATTAAGATGCACGGGGCTTCCATGTGGATCTTGCACGAATATACTCTTTTGAATATTGTGAGCCTACATTAAACACTTGAACTCAACCTTCAGACAGCCATATCTTTCAGCTGGAAATCAGATTTGAGCTAAAGAGGACTTTTTGGAAATCTCTCGACATATGCTACTCACCTACCCCCATAATGAAAAATACAGTCCACCATTTCCAAGGTTGTTAGGCTTCTCACCTACCACCATAATGAAGTATGGGTTTCCTTTCTTTCCCAACAAGGAACGGTAATGGAGACATGGGTTTTGTAATAGATCCCATCATTATTGCAAGAAAATTCATTGCCTTCTTAGGGTGGTTAAACAAGAATTTGGATTTTTTCTATCTCCTTCTCTAATTCTTCCTATATATGGTAAGGAGAGGTATTTTTCAAGAGTTTGGACATCTTTGCTTTGCACCCTCCCTTCTCCTCTTGTATGTAAGTGGATTTGTGGAGGTCAAACCTCCCATGCAAATTGTAATGCAAGTTGTGCCTCTTAGTCATTGTAATGCACTTTGTATCAACTTTTTGGAGCAATAATGCACGCATGTGGACAATTTTCAACCCTCTCTCATGTTCATGGTCTCCTTCTTGATCTCTCATTGCAGTCCTGGTTATCTATGCATGGTGGTTGTGCTTTGCATTTTTTATAGTTTGTGTTTATTTACAAAGCGGGTGTTCAACATTCCTTTGGTGCATCACCCTTGTTATTTTAGGTTTTATTTCTTGCATCTCCTTAACCATGTCTCCTCGAAAGTTAGAGTAGGTTTTAGAATAAACCCTCTGCAATATGAGTGTGTGCACTGAATAGAGGAATAGAAATTGGCCTTCATTCGGAGAGCTCTCCCGATTCATAAAGTCTCACACTTTGGGATAAGCTCCATGTTATGAAGATTACACCTTTGGATGCCCCATTCAAATCGAGGCCATTTCGGGGTGCTGAAATTTTGCACCAATAAGTCCCGCACACATGCATTGGTGTTATTTTTAATATTTTTGAATTCAGATAATAGAAACCTTGGATATGTTATATCACCATATTAAACCCTAAATTGATTAGTTATTTCTTCCCAAGAATCGGTTGATCAATCGGGAAAATATTTAAGCCATTCATGTACATATTCTTGTAAAGTGTGTACAAATAATTTCAGATAGACATCATCAAATTCAACCTCATATTCATCCATTATATTTTGAAATAATTTTAAATAATGATCACTATTGATTGCATTACTAATTTATAACTTAGGAAGTCTCATTCTCACCAAATGTTGGACTTCATTAGGATACCCTCCATACCATTAAAGTTTATTGGTCTATAGGTATTCACTCTATAAGGATCTCTAGGAGGGGATGATCCGTATTATTTCATCTTGGTACTTCAAATGGAGGAGGGTTAAACCACTTCTAGATAGGAAGCCTCTGGGATAAAGGTATGTGCTTAGGATTATGAAGGCTACTAGGAGATACAAACCGAAAACCAAAATCTCTATTCTTCTTGGTAAACAAATTAATAGTTTTAGGAAACGTTTGTGTAATATAGGGATATGGGTTTTTCTAGAATAAGGAATCTACAAGGAAATAAAGTTTGTGGGTTTTAGATCTATTATATGTGTGATAATAATCCTCTATTAAAGGGATATAAAGCATGGTATATTGAATACCTTTATTCTTTGAAATTTGACCACTTACGGGTTTTAGATCTTCCTTCTCATTTTTTAAAACTTTCTAACTATGGGAGAAGCTTATTTGTTGGGTAAGATTTGAAAGAGGATTATAGTCCTTTTAGATTTCAAAGTAGAGATTTAATCAATAAGTAAAATTAAACAAGATAACACTAGTTTGACAAAAATTACCATGAGGAGTCGCTAGTAGAGCCTTACACTCTAGACGTACAAAATTTCCTATGGAAAGAAGTAACATAACCCACTTCACAAGAAATCAAGAACTAACACTTTATATATCTCTACAAAACTTTGAAATAATTTTGAAAATATATGTAAAGATGTAAATATTGTAATGCACACGACAAAATATATAAATATGAATTTAGTTTTGCAAGAGAAATCGTAGCTAATGAAACCACACATAAAAGTATTTTCCATGCCAAAAATGTGATAGATCAAAATAAAGTATTCCTTAAAAAACCACGGTAAAAATTTCGGGACGGAAATGAGACAATTCAAGTCATTTGAAAAAAATGCCACTAATGTGTTGGCTCTCAACATTACACCCCAGGGGACTAGACATAAATTATGAGATAGAATGGCTTAGAGAATGATGGATTTGAGGAAAATTAGTTGAAGCCGGGGATATATCAAAATTTTTGTAGAAACCAGTCTCGGGAGATGATCGGGAGGCATCTCGCTAAGGAGATGGCTTAACCTTTTTCTTCTAACTCTTCCTAAACAAAGGCGACTGAATGAGGGAGAGATATTAAAATTTTGTCTCCTTTAAAGTGGGGGTAGCTTAATTTGAGATAAGTATAACCATGGATATAATACCCACTCATGCAATATTTATGACACAAGTATTACACATACTTAGTACAACAAACATATGTCATTAAAGAAATATTACAAATCATTCAAAAACATCATCTCTACATAAGGAATAAGTAAAATATGTTGATGATTCATGGAACACTAATATTCACACACTAAAGCAAATAAATTCATGATAGACAATGGTAATGCAAATTTTCAAACAAACAAATGTAAAACATGCAAATATGATGTGCTTGTGGGTAGGATGGAGACATACTTTCAATCAGAAAAGAGGGGTAGTGGATGATGAAAAATTCATAACACAAAGATCTAATAAATGTCTTGACAAACTAATCCCAAAATGCATAGAAGACAAAATCAATCTAACATGACCTTAAAAGGGTCATTTGCTTCATTGATACCTAATTCTTGTAAATGTTATCATTCAAACTACGGGATCCCCAAAAAAGTAGTTGAGAAATATTCCTAATAAAATATTTATTGATTCCACTTCATATGCCTGAAATACACTTAAAGGATGGAAGAAATCATTTCAAAGTAGTATTACGGAAGGATTTTATAACTAAAACTAAAAATTGCAAAGTATACACTACAACATTTGATTTAAGCAACAACCAAGGAAATACAATAACAAGAAACTAGATCTATGTTTTTAATAAATGCAATAAACACAACTTTGTAGTAAATTTCATTTTCTTTTGATCTATTTATGTACAAAATGAAATCCAAGATTAGATGAAATAACTCATTCTATTCCTACAAGTTTTAACAAGGGGAGATGCATAGGATTCCCTCAATTCTTACCGATGGCTATACAAAGTAAAACCACCTTGGCATTTATAACTTGGGAAATTAGAAATTCGATAGTTTTTTACAAAAAAAATGTTAAAAATATGGGGAAGTTTACAATTTTCTTATCCATAAAAATTATTTAAACATCAACCCCTAGAATGAGGACAAGACCCCATTCTTGTAAAATGTTTTCCTTAGAGGAATATACTCAAATACATCCTAAGGGGATGACATGATCTTTCAGGATAGAACATCCTTAAGATTTCCTAAAGAACACAAAGAATATTCCCTTTAACAAACTTTCCTTATCCCTTTGAATTTAATCATCATCACGTGTATGTTCTTTTGGGGAAATTTTTTACATATCTCCATCTGTTATACAAATTTCTTGTTCATAATGAAGTTAATGCACTAGATACTAAAGAAATTAGAAACTTGGAAATGAAGGAGGGTTTATGTTACCTCGGATGTGATACGAGTGCTACATGGTTGATTCTCGCTGCAACTTGATATACCTGTAAAAGCGGAAGAAAGATGGATTAGATAGACACATGCGGGGTTTCGAAAATGTGGTTCTAAGAATTGATTAGCTTCCTTTTGAAAATTCCAACCCGCATTTGTTTAGAAAGAGTGATGTAAAGGATGAAATTGTAGGAGCATGCAGAAACATGAATATAATTGAATCTAGAAAGATGACAAAAATTGATCTAAAGGTTAATTATATGAAAATAATTGTAAAATGATTGTTACTTGGTCTAGGTCAATGGTGACCAAAACTATGAAGAGGTAGGTTGAAAATGACTTAAAAGGGCAGATATGGACTTTAAGTAGAATATGTAGAACTTAAGGGTCTAATTGCCAACTAGAGGATGACAAAAGCATGTGTATATTGTGAGTAGTGTGAAAGAAGAAATAAGAGGAAAAAAATCCAAGAAATGGCTGAAAAAGGCAATAGAAGAGATATGTTTGACAAAATGGACCTAGGTTGAAGGTAATCGATAGGGTCGTGAGAAAATGTAACAAAATTGGATAAAGCTAAGGATTAATGGATGAGAAGGTTGACCTACGGGAAAAAAGGCTAAAGGGGAAGGTTGTTGAAGAAGCTTTAAGTGTTGTTGTTGATGGTTTGAACCTGCAAGAGATTAGATACTAGAAACACCCAGATAATATGATAAAATCTGAATAAAGCAACACGATGATAATGATGAACCTAATGACGGATGATTGTGAGTGATGCAAGAATGCTGAAAAGATGTCTATAAGATCTATAAATGTTTCAGGGATGTTCCAGCATGGGGAAGGATGCTTAGCTTGGAATAAATCCCAAAGTTACAAACATATGAGGATGAATAAAAATATATCAACTAATTTTATAGGGTCGATGATGACCAAGTCGGGTCGCCACCAATTGCGGGGAAAGTTTACCCATCGGGATGTTTTTTTGCTTTTGACAGGATTTAGAGCTTCTTAAATAATAGAAGGATGCTTTAAAGCACTTAGGTGGGAAAGAGATGAGATAAGGGTAGTTAGGGCATAAAAATAGATAAAATCTAGAAAATCAAAGGGGATGTGTGTGTAGGATAAAAGAAATAGAAATAGAAGGTTGGTTAGGGAAATGGATGAGGATTAATTAATTAATATGAATTAATTAATTAATAGGAATAAATATTAATGTGGATGGGATAATTGGGCATGTGAGATGTTAAATGATTAATTAATTAATGTCACTTAATTAATTAATGAGGATTGGATGGGAATTTAATTAAAGGAAAGGGGATGATTAAATAAATATTCAAATGCAGGCTATGAGGGTATAGATACAAAATTTAGGTGTCTATATTTTGCCCTTTTTGTTGAGTGGTTTGGGATAGCAAGCCATGATACAAAAATGATGAGATTTGGATAAGGATAAAAGAATTGATGATGATCTCCCCCTTAAATGGGGGATCGATGATTTCAAGTGAAATCGATAAAGCATTTTAAAAAGGTAAATGAAAAAGGGTAAGTGGGTGAAGAAAAGATGGGTAAAATGATTACCAAGGAAGGATGCCCTAGGAAAAAGTACCGCAAATAAAAATGAAAACTATGGCGGTGACTCTAATATCACATCGGTAGAGGACCATTGCGGTTTCATGGAGATGGACTACAATGTTCTATGGACCAGTGAGTGGGTGAAGATCATTGCAATATGGATGCAGGTTGGGATGACCAACAAGTCATATGAAAATAATCAAAGTATGCATAACTATATGTGAAAAGTATGTGAAATCCTTCATACACGAGGAATCAAGCGAATAGGTATGTGTCCACAAGGGACAAGGATGAATGATATGGTGCCCAATAGGACACAAAAAATGGTCGATAATAAAAAATAAAAAATAGAGTGATGAAGTAATATTCTCCAAAGGAGGAAGATATGGTTGAGAAGGTGGAAATGAAATATGCCCCAAGTGGGGAAAGGTATGGTTGCAGTAACGATAAAAAGGATAAAGTATGCCCCAAGAGGGGAAAAAACGTGTCCACAAAGGTGTACTTTGATGAAATAATAATGGTTCTGAAGGACGACAATGAATATGACCACAATAGGTGGACTTGATATAATGAATGTAATGCTCAAATGGGAAGATAAGTATGGACTCACTTCCATGGGTCATAGGAGACCATATTCAGCTAGAGGTGGGATTTATGAGATGGAAGATCAATCAAGATTTCGAGAAAATGGCATGAGAGGGGTGGATTGGTATGTAGATCGGCTTTTGAAGTAGGATGTTGATCAAATTAGGTGGTAACCATTTTGGGATTTCAAAGATGGGCCTGGTGTGGATGTGGAGCTAGTGGAGATGAGTAGAATGAGATAGGTGTAGGGGAGATGATTGAAGATGATATAGGTCATTCATTTTGATAGGGTGAGATCAAAATTTGGATTCATTTAGTCATTCCCTCAAGATTTAATTTTTTATATGAGGGAGGAGCTGGATAGAGAGCTACCACATCCTACTATATGTGACCCATTGGAGGAGGATGTTGCACCATGAGATGATGATGATGATATTGGAGTAGGAGTGGGGTAATCCAACTGGAAAATGACAACATTGGCGATTAGGGTGGTTGAGGAGGGATGAGAGGAGGAGATAGAGGATGTGGAGGGTGAGAATGAGATATACCTAGGAGGCGGTGGAGATAGAGCGGGAGAGGATGCAAAGGTGGCATGCTTACGTGATGAGCTATATTAGATGAGGGTAGAAAGATACTGACCTTGCAATAGTAGGAAAGCAGTTACTCGGAGAGAGAGACTAAATTATTCGGAGAGAGGGACCACTATCATAGGTAGAGGGAGGCCTACAAGGCCCATTTTGGAGATTTCTATACTATTGTAGCAATAGAGTCGGCCAAAGTGATTTCGAGGCATCTCCATAGGGATTAGGAAAGATGGCACCCCCTGACATGATTGGGATGGATAGGTACTTAGCGTTGGCGGCGAGGAAAAATATTATGAGGATATTGTGATCCATAAGCTACCTCAGATGTTGAGATACTAGGAGCGTATCTAAAGGAAAGCGGAGGTGGATTTGGGACCTCGAGGAGTACAACAAGTGTAGCTTAACCATAAAAAAAAGGGAGGCCGGAGGGTGGCGATGACGTGCAAGGTTCAGGTTATGTACCTACCCCGAGGGAGAGGACTTGAGAGCCTTAGATATTCACTTCACCAATTTTGATAGCATCTCTACTTTGAGGAGCCCCTGGAGGACCTGTGATGTACTGATATACATTTTGATATATGATATATGGTTTATTATGTGATGTGATGGATTTTAATTTTGATGTGGTGATGATTTTAGATTATATGTCATGATGATAGATTTTAGATTAGATGTGATGGTGATTTTAGATTGTATGTTTGTTTTATACTTGATGATGATGGTGAAATAGATGTATGATTAGATTGTTATCTTAGATGTGCATGTGTATGGATGATGATATAAATGTGTAATGTGGTAACATGTTTTATATTTAAATTTGATCTTGATTATTAGAATTTACGTGGATAATATGGGATGGAATCAAACTAAGAATGAATGTGATCAATGATGGATGTAAGTTTGGATAAATGTGTTGTAAGATAGATAAATAGAATATAAGTGATATAGATGAAGAAAGATATATGTTGAAAGACATATGCAACAAGATTAGGGTAAAAAAATACATAACAATAGGTGTGAACAAGACTACATTTTAGTGAGGAACGCACGAGGAAAATCTGCCCCAAATGTATTGGAGGTAAATAAAAAGGGGATCCCGATAACACAAGGCACATGCAACCAACATAAATGTTAGAAAATAACCAATGATATTTATTCATTTAAAAGGTCATAAGGAAACAATGCATGTGATGGTCTCATTAACCTAATGTTGACATCACAAAGAGGTTTGAGATGAAATTTTTACAAGGAAAGATGGTTCTCCAAAAGTGGCATTCCTTACACTATGCCCCAACTATGGGAAGGGGAAAGAGAAAGCTTATCAATGTGCAAAGCATTCCTAGGATGCTGATAAAATGGAAGGATGAGCAATGTAGGATGCCTTCAAATGCCACAAGGAGTATCCATCCTTCGAGGGTATGGTCTACTTTATGTCATATATAGATGGAAAGAATACTAAATGATATTCATCCTTCGAGGGATCCGTCTAGTTATTTGAGTTTGATTTTGATTTTATGCTTTTGATTATTTGTTTTTTGTGTTTTTCTTCGCTTTTCTTTTGCATGAACAACTATCCTTCAAGGGATCAATCTCTTTTTGAGAACTTTGATTTTTATTTAAGCATCCATGAATTTTGATTTTACACAGGGGAGAAATAGGACTAGATAATTAGTCCTATTAGGAGGGGATAAAGAGTGTACAAGAGACACCCATGGACCCTTTGCATGGTTACAATAGGTTAATAAGAGGATGATGGATGTAATTATCACCTGGTTCCCACAAAGAGGAGAACCTATCCATAAGGAATATGATACGGGTATAGTTTTGGTGCCCATATTTAAGGTCACATATAGGAAGTGATAGAAGAACACATAATTCCAAACCATCACGAAGAGCAATGGTTTAGGATAAGATGGAGGAATGATGCAAGGATATTACTAAGGGAACATTGGTAAATGTGCTAATAATAGAATGGTGCATAAGTTCAATTCATTAAGTGGCTCCACTTCTAGTTTACCTTCAAGGAACCCAAATGATGGGATCTCAACCCATACTTGTGCCTAATAACATATGATATGATCCATTTAGGGGAAAACTTTCCACGTGACCTCCATTCTAGAGTAGTGACATTTTGATTTTATTTGAAAAATTGGTCACCAAAACTAAAGTCACGTTAGGAAGATTGGACAAGATGAACAAGTGAAAATAATTGCATGTGTTGTTTATTAAGGAAGTGAATGGTATGCATTTAAGACAAATAATTTTTCCCCTATAGGGATAGTATAAATCAGGATTAGATGAGATGATTTAATTAAAGATTATGAAATAGGCTCGCAATGATTGGTTTTAGATAAAGTGATGGTGCTTTCGAAGGGAAGTATAGATATGGCCATGAAATTGGTCGTAGAAGGAGAAGATAGAGAGTATGTTTGGATAAACTTTGATAGATGATATAGGATAATGCCCAATGTGGAAAGGAAATAATCTATGAATAGAAAATTCCTTGAAATAAGTTCACCTAGTGTGGAAGGATGAATTAAGAAGAAGGATGCTAAAATATCTATAATGGGGGTCGATGCTCCCCAATGAAAGAGATGTGGATAAGATAGTGGATGTTAAAGGATATAGATGTTAGGAAGATGGTGTATCAAGGTGAGAATAGTTTTGATGAACAAGGGAGGACCCTCATGAAGAGGAGTGATAGGAAATGATGTAGATGGGTGAAGATACCTAGGAAGTTGAATGGATGAATATGTGGTAAAAGGGATCGGATGGGCTATGGATGAAGCAATAGATGGATAAGGGGACTTGTCAAGGAGGTCCTATCACTCAATAAGATCATGGAAAATAGTATGAAGGGCCTTACAATTCTTGGTGTCATGGCCGAAGTGTGATGATAAGCACTAGATGTAATAGGGATCAAACCATGAGGGCTTCAGATGGTTTAGGTCAAAGGCCCTGATAGGTGGGAGTGTGATGGAAGAAGTTTGAAGAAAATTTTGAGGACCTCCACATATGATTCAATGTGGGCACCAAGGAAGGTTCTATAAGATGGTGTGGATGGCGATGGTGAAGGTGGATTGGGTCGAGGTCTAGGTGGTCTAGAAGAAGATGCAGTGGTGGATGATTTAGGCCTGGATGGCTGGATAATTGGAGGTATTTTTATGAGGGGATAGCCCTAGGAGGGAATCAGACTATTTGGATTTGGATTGGTTGATTGGTCATGATGGAGGAGGGGGTCCTAAGATAGAGGGATGCGGCCCTAGGATGGAAGATGTAGATTTGGTCTTGATTGGAGGGATGTCAATCTTCTTATGAGGACGCTCAAGGGATCACTGTGGAAGGACACCCAAGGTTTTGGATTTGGATTGTGGAGGAGTTCCCTTGGTAGGGATAACAATGATTTCGACAAAGCGGATCAAAAGGTGATGTAGTGGTGGATGGCGGGAATAATTTTTTCATGATTTATTCCAAGGAGGATGGGGATTAGTTCTACATGGGAACATCTAGTTGTGTTGATGAGATGGGATGATCACCTATGGTAGCTGCAAGCGGAAGTGCTCTCTAAAATTTCTCAAATGATGTAGGTGGTGTAGAAGGAGATAATGGGGATGTGTTAATGATAGTTAATGTGGTAGGTGTGAAGAGCACGTACAGAAAGAGGAACCAATATGGAATATAAGGGTATCGATAGGAAAAGGTAGAAGAGATGTGGATGGAGGAAGAAGGTTTGATGTAGTGGATTGAGTAGATTTAGGTGTGGAATCAATAACAAGAGTATATGTGGATATGGAAATAAAAAGGGGTGTTTAGATCATGTGGTTAATAATGTCTATGTGAGAGGGGGATGATATAGATGATGGATGAATAAGTGTAGAGATGAGGGGTTGTGTGGGAGAAGTGTACATGACTTTTGCGTTTTCTTAGATGTTCTAAGAGGAATTTTGGATATAGATGTAAATCCGAGGAAGATGCGATGGGGATGTAGATGTAGG
Source organism: Taxus wallichiana var. yunnanensis (assembly GCA_018340775.1). Lineage (NCBI taxonomy): Eukaryota > Viridiplantae > Streptophyta > Pinopsida > Cupressales > Taxaceae > Taxus > Taxus wallichiana. Next base: position 440,030,989 of record CM031243.1, read on the forward strand.
AATGGTAGATGTTGGAGGAATGGATGATGTGGGCATGGGTAAGGAAATATGTGATAGTGATGTCAAGGTATATTGGGGTGGATTCATGGATGTGGAAGAAATAATTGTAGTGATAAGTGTGTGTGGGAGAGATGTAGATAATGGTCTAGGAATGATAGGTGTGGATAGAGAGATAGGTGTAGTCAAGGCTAGTGTGGATGTGGTAAGAGTAGGACTAGTTGTAGATGAAAGAGAAGCAGTGGAGGTTAAGGTGGTAGGTAGTGGGATTGTGGATATAGTGGATGTGAGGATAGCCCTTGAAGGGGTGGTTGGCACAATATCTAAGATAGGGGTAGATGATGAAGATGGTAAAATAGATGTGGGAGAAGATGTCTGATGTATGGTTTTGATTGAGAATGGGTTAAATTAATGTGATGTAGAAGGTGAAGATGAACTCACTTTGGTGGGGGATTAGGAAATGGCTATCTAAAAATGTCATGTGGTGAAGATGGGATTTTTTGGGGGATGTAAGAGCATGGTGATAAGTAGGATCATGGTAAGATGACGAGGATGGGGAAATAATGGGAAGGTCTGATATAGAAGGCTCATAAGGGATGTCCCTAGGTGAGACATGTATGTTGGATGAAGGGGAGATGTCATAAGGTGAAACAAGATCTGTTGATTGATATCTATGGAGGAAAAAGCTATAGATGAGGTTATCATGAGGAACATTCATAAGTGAAGTGGGTACGGTGATGTCATATGACCTAAGAAGGGTATGAGGAAATGCAGACAAAGATGGAGGGGTATAAGCATAAATGGTACGAGGTGATGGGGACAAAGGTGATGTGGATAAAATAGGGGCTACTGGTCGATGCGATCGAGAAGTAGAGAGCCTACGGCAGAGATAATCATAGATACGACTAGAAGAAGGTATTGAAGCAACCAAGGGTTTGGATGGGGTCATGATGGACTGTTGAGACATACTTGAGGAAATGTTTGGTTCTATTATTAAATAGACAATAAAAGAAAACAATTCCTATTTTTTATATTTTTATTAAGAATGTGAAAAGAAAATAGGACTGGATAACAAAGGACCTAGGAGAAGTTGAACTATGTTTGGTTTTAGGTTTTTTGTTCCTAGGGTATGTCGAGGTGGCTTCTGTTGGGTGATCAAATCCAATCAATCGCCTATTGGGAAAGGGAATATTTTTATGTGTTAATTTGATTCATGAGGTTTTAGGTCATGTGTGATAAGATGTGATATGTAGAAGGCTAAACCCCTATTTAAGATATATGAGAAAGCAAGATGCAAGAAAAAAAAGTCATTTTAAACCTAAAATGAAGTGTGATATTAGATGAGGACATAGAAAAGAACGAGAAGTTATGATAAAAATGGAGAAAATAGAGAAAAAGAAAGGAATAATTGGATAGTGATTTTCCTAATTATCTGGACTTTTTGGTGATGAGTGATCCAAGCCACAAACCCAACATGAACAAGAAATAAAGTGGAGCCTCACACTACAATATTAGTGGAAGATATAAAAAGAAAAGACAAAAATGCAAAAGACCACCTAAAGGGTTGTCCCATTGGGTGTGCCAGGAATGTTGTCCAAATTTCTCATTCATAATGAAGTTAATGCACTAGCTACTAAAGAAATTAGCAACTCAGAAATGAAGGAGGGTTTATGTTACCTCAGATGTGATATGGGTGTTAGATGGCTAATTCTCATTGCAACTTGATATACCTACAAAATTGGAACAAATATGGATTAGATAGATATATGCGAGGGTTGACCAACACCGTGGTTTTAGATATAGTAAACACAACTTCATAGTAAATTTAATTTTCTTTTGATCCATACATGTACAAAATGAAACCCAAGATTAGATTAAATAAATCATTCTATTCCTATAATTTTTAATATGGGAGATGCATAGCATTCCCTCAATTCCTACCAATGGCTATATAGTAAAACCACCTTGGTATTTATAACTTGGGAAAGTAGAAATTCTACTGAGGTTTTACGAGAAAAATGCAAAAATATGGGGAAGTTTGCAATTTTCTTAGCAGAAAAATTATTTAAACATCAACCCCTAGAATGAGGAGAGGCCCCCATTCTTGTAAAATGTTTTTTTGAGAGGAATATACTCAAATATCCTAAGGGGATGACCTGACCTTTCAAGCTAGAATATCCTTAAGATTTCTTAAAGAACACAAAGAATCTTCCCTTTAACAAAATTTCCTTATCCCTTTGAATTTAATCATCATCACGTGCATGCTATTTTAGGGAAAAACCTTTTACCTATCTCCATATCTTATCCAAATTTATCGTTCATAATGAAGTTAATGCACTAGCTACTAAAGAAATTAGCAACTCAGAAATGATGGAGGGTTTATGTTACCTTGGATGTGATACGGGTGCTAGATGGCTGATTCTCGCTGCAACTTGATATACCTACAAAACTGGAACAAAGATGGATTAGATAGATATATGCGGGGGTTTCCGATAATGTGGTTCCAAGAAGTGATTAGCTTCCTTTTGTGGATGTCAACCCCCATTTGTTTAGAAAGAGTGATGTAAAGGATGAAATTACAGAAGCATGCGAAAAAATAGGAATATCACTGAATCTAGAAAGATGACAAAAATTGATCTAAAGTCTAATTAGATGACAATAACTATAAATTGATTCTTACGTGATTTGGGTTGATGATGACTCGAGCGTGTAGAGGCGGGTTGACGGTGACTGGAGGAAGATCTAGATTATAAGATGAATATGTAGACTTGAAGGGTTTGAATTCAAAGCGGAGGATGACAGAAGCTTTGTGTATATTATGAGTAGTCGAAGGAAGGAACTAGAGGTAGGAAATTCTAGGAAATGGCTGAAAACAACAACAAAAGAGATATGTTTGATGAAGCTGGACTGGGTCGATGGTGACTGATTGGCTCGAGAGGTGACTGTAATAGAATTGGATAAAGCTGAGGATAAATGGATGAGAAGGACAATGTGCAAGGAAAAATGCTAAAGGAGAAGGTTGTTGATGAAGCTCTAAGTGATGTTGTCGATGGTTTGAATCTAGAAGAGATTAGATACTAGAAACACCCAGATAATATGATAAAATTTGAATAAGGCCATACGACACCACATTTTCATGCTTGATTGTGTCCTACTCTACATGGATGAATTTAAATAAACATGCATTACATGGATAAATATTTCAAGTTGTACCACCATCGTCATGCAACATTTCAACCATTATTCCCCATACCAACATATTTACTGATTAAGCGAAAAAAATTTGAAGTGTAAAATTGCACGCAATGCACAAACTTAGCATACACTAGCCTAATGCCACATGTCCATTATGGATTATTTCTAAAATTCTACATGCAAGTTCATAAATGGAAATCCATCTTGTATCAACATATTTAAGAATATTTATGTTGTTAGTCATTCCAATTTTAAATTTCTCTAATTCTAGAAATATTTTTATATTGTTATAAATATATACATGCAATTCAAAGATAAGCTCTTCCACTTTTGCAACACCTTCAAATGTGCTAACTATTTTGTATGTAAGATTCAATTTATAATCCATGAAACATGAATTGGAATCATGTATTAGGAAAATGTGGTTTGTAGTTGAATGCAAAGATGATTTTCCTTCCTTTGTATTATTGATGCACAATATGTACAAACAAATACCAACTTAATAGAAATAGTATAATCATCCATCCCAACCATATACATCAAAATTGAAATAAAAACTTGAAAAGGTTCTCTTAATTGTAAGTTTCTATCATTTTATGTTTAGAGATAATAAATTCAGTTTCGTTAAATGGTTCTCAATAGTATAAACATGAATGAAAACCATTGATGTGTTTTCAATCAGTTACAACCTCATCAATAGACAATGAGATAAATCACATTTTTTTCTTTCAAATCCTCCTTCTCAATCATTGCTAGACATTTTTCCATTTCCCAACCACTGGTATCTAACTAATGTGATTCGTGGAATAATAGGGAATCCATTATGTTGAAAAAAATTATAATCTCAAAAATCAAAAATAGGTATACCATTTTTAGAAAGCGGTAAATAGCTCAAAACCGTATATTCTTGGCACACAGACTTGGTGAATAACTTTCGTAATTGAGATGTAATTTTTCTTGCTTTCTCACAAATATATTGTAGACATTTTTGTTAATTTTCATACTTGAATTGATATATTACATACATGTATTAATTTTCATTTTTCCATCTATGTGCTCATTTAATTGGACCATCTTTTTACTTAACCGATACATATATTTTACCACAATGTTTCTCAATTATGTCCATCTCACTCATTGAAATTTGGGTTCCTTTCAAGTTTCCAACTATAAATTTTACATTTACATTCTATTGAAGTGTCACTACTTTTTCTAGATCTAATAGTTCAATGATTGGATATTTATATGCCTCGTCAAACTTAAAAGACCTTCCAATTGTCCATATACTTCTCTTTCTTCACACAAATTGAATTATGTTGTATTATGAATTGAAATAATTGTCGACCATGGTTTGTAGAAATATATTCTATTTGTTGGATCTCATCATTGAGAATGTCATCTATTTTCCTCTTCCTTGTCAATGATAGTAGAATTTCCAATTGAAGTTAGTGTTTGATGAAATGAAATGTCTTCTACTTTTTGCATATCGTAATCATGAATTTCATCCAATGAAGGCACATAATAAGGATAATCCTTGATTGAAGGCATGCCATAATCATAAATATTCGAGGTGATGAAAAGTTAGTATGATTAATTATTTCATGTGGAATATCACTATCAATGGGTTCTGCATACAAAAAGGTTTTGACATTTGTATTATTAAGTATATTATTACAATTTATATTATGAGAATAAATAAGGCTTGATTATGTAGTTAATACATAGTACCTACATTTGTTGTGGATGTCAGTTGCATCTGCATGACCCATTTTTGGATGGATAAAATTAGATAAAAGATTCACTTTTTTAATGGTTAGCCATATTTTGATAATGAATTGAGGCCATTAAATATTTATTTGATTTTGGAACTAAACTCGGGTGAGGTTTTAGAGAATCGTCTAGATTATTGATCATCTATCTATATTATGGTCATACATTTAGACTCCTTATTCATGCATCTGGAATTTTTAGTTGTTTGTCTAGATTATGTGGCCATCCCATTGGTAGTCATGTGTATTTGTCTATTTTATAATCATTTATTTGATTCAAGCCTGATAATGAAAAATCACAACATTTTTACATGTGGGTACATGGACAATTTTGTGGCACCTAGATGAATGTCATGTGAGCGGACGATGGCATATAATCAAATTTTATAAGTATATATTGGTAAACATTCCCATTTTGTGTTTCAAGGATGTGAAAATATACATGCATAAGTATGCTATTTATTTTAAGCTCTAGGTGAAGTGACTTGCAAAAGTAACTTGTATGCCAATATTTTATGTGAAATCCTCCAAATCGCTCAATGCAAATTTAAAAATAAAAAGATTCATTAATTAGAAAAAACTCACCACTAAAATTTTCCCGCACTAATGGCGACATCTTTGGTGCACATGGGTACCCACAATCCACCTAAATTTATTTTTCAGTACTTCCTTGCACTACGATAGTTTGAGGGCTTGAGAAGAGTTTACAAAGCCATTGTGAAGGTGGTTGAAGAATACCAACACACATTGACACAAATTTTTAGGTAGAAAAAGTAATTAATAATTTTTGATATAGATTCAAAGCACGTCCAAGATTCTACATAAGGGTTAAGAGTGTATGGATGTTATATAATGAGTTATGCAATAAATAATAACAATAATAATAATAATAGGTTTTACAGTCCACGATGCCTGGATCTGCCTATTTTTGGGTCTACAAGTGGCTTATAGCATATGGGACTACCTCATATTCACATGCGGGAGGTAACTAACTTTGCTACAAATGAGGTGTACATACCCCCCCTTACAAAATTTGAACTTGTGACCTCTACTTCAAGAGCACATATTATTCACCATTAGGCCAACTCAGGTGTACCATTTCCATGCAATAATTACTAGGATCAATTTTACGTCACAATTTTTTTTAAAAAATAATTTTGAGTTCCTTATCTTCTTATTCCAACACTCATACATCCTAGAGTCTTTCATATCAAAACAAAATAATCTACGTGCATTCTTTCCCTTTTGTTTTGGAATTTTTTTGGGTCAATCGTCACTTTGAAAATCAACATTTTAATTTGAGAATTAATTTTGGAAGTTAATTAAATCATAATATCCACTTGTAACATTATTCATCATTTTTATGTATGTTAATTAAAACATTCCAAAATTTAAAAAGTGTGAGATTCACTAAATAGGTGAAATAATTAGGATAATAGTGACAAAATGATGAGGGATATACACCCAAGAATCATAAAATTGAGGATGTGTTACCTCATCTAGTATATAGGGTGTATGTTTAGTTGGGTTAGCTATAAAAATAAGGAATAGAACGGGTAAAATAAGGGAAATAAAAGCCTCTTCTTCTTGTGAAGTAGAGGGTAATTTTTTTGTTACTATTACATTTTATGGAATACCTAATAATAAATGAATGAATGAGATCCAACACCACAATGATAAAAATATTGTTGAGGAGAGGAGTTATAATAACATGGTCACTACTTTTGTTCCTCTTGAATATTGGCTTCTATTATTCATTAATATATGATAATATTAATAATTCTTTACATCATTCTCCTAAGCTTCATGCCATGTGAAATATGGAACATATTCATCTAATCAATATAAAATTGAAATGATATGAGTTATAGGTGTATATGTAGAGTAAAATAAGGAGAACCAAGGAGAGTAGGGATCTGTGTAAGGGAAAAGGTGTGTTTTGGATTAAGCACTTGGATGTAAGGATGACCAATAATGGGCTAGGTAATCAATTAAACCAATATATAATTTGGATCAAACTCTACATTAGTTAAAAATAATAAAGGATTAATAACATCATAATATATTTATTTCTTGGCATAATCCTTCAACTTCTCTAGAGTAACTCATCTTTTGTTTCATCATAATGTGAGAATAGGGAAGAACAAGGTTTAGATAGGATAATATGGGCGTTATGGTTAATGGTTGATTGTGGGGATTATATAAAATATTTATAATCAAAAGTATTAATATGGGATAATAATAGTCGGTTGTATTGTAATGCCTCCATATTATTGCCTTGGTCATTTCAAAACAATTACGGGTCTTCATGAAATTAGTCCCCATCATACACAAGGGTTATTATATATATTAATGGATTTAAAAACATTTTTCTAGGAATAAAATTCGGAAGGTGATTGAAGGGGAAAATAATAATATATGGCGATGGATATTTCATTATCCGTACTCATTCCAAAATGGGGTAACATAGAAATGGGGAAATGAGAAATTGTAGATTTTGAAGGCCATAAGACTTGATCTTAAAGTAATATTATTAGAATAATCATCATTTGAGCTAAGGTGTTTAGGTGATATGTTCTTGAGAATTTTAAGTTACACACTACATGCTCTAAGGTATTTTAAGTGGTAGTATAAGTATCATTACTCTTCTACTAGGAAAAAGGTATCTCGTATATAGAAAATATCTTATAGAAATTACATTACTAAAAGTATGCAAAGGTCCATAGGTTTGTCTCACATGTATTCTTAAACATGAATCATGTATAGTTAAAATTGGAACATTGAAAAATAGATGAGGAAATTACATGCATATGATGTTTCCATTATCATATAAGAATACTTTTATATAAATGTGAAAGTTTAATATCGAACAATCACTCAAATTGTGCAAGGGTCATGCTAAAAGGTAGCCAAATGAATCCCACGGGGTGAATTAAACTTTTTCATACCCTTGTTATGTATTGAGAAAGTTTTTAAGATTATTGGTTGAGAAAATGCAATCAAAGGTATATGAATAAAGGTCTTAAACATCTATATGAGAAGGAATAAAAGTAGGTAAGTTCATCGTATGATAACTAGTGATATATAAGTATATGAATATATATACATATACAATGATACGATAGTAAGTGATATATACTACCTTCCCATAATGATTTACTAGTTTATTATGACCTCACATTATTAAATATAGGTATAATAAAATAATTAGGTACTATTGTGAAAAGGAAAGTACATTAAATGATATATATGCCACCTTTTACTCAAGTTAGAAAAACCAGCCACACACTAAAGGACCTAAATCTCTACATTAAGGACAAAAAGGGATTTTGGGATTTTTAATAGGTACGAGATACACAAAATATGATTATATCACATGCTTTTTAATTTCGATTGAATATTTCTCTTATGCTGATTTTTTTCTTTGATTTAATTTTTGATTTTGGTATTTTTAATATATATATATATATATATATTTTAATTATTGGCAAATAGTTTTTTGAAAGGGACTATACCCTTGTTTACAAAAGAAGGCCTAGAAGCCAGAATAAGCAAGAGAACCAGAGAGAAAAGGATCAGAATCCAAATGTTACAATGAAGTTCAAAGTAGCCAAAAAATAACTACCAAGACGAAACAAAACAACAAAATTACTACAAAAAAGTAGTAAAGGGTCCGCAAAAAAATAGCAAAAAAACAAACAAGGACAAGCAGAAGCATCTACAACTACTTTTTAGTAGCTTTTTCAATGATGGTTTTGATATTCTTCCAGGATTTGAACATACCCAAAGTTTTCATGTGGGCAACGTCATTATAATCCAGCTACTCCACGGTCTTCTTACTTTCCTTATCATTACCCCAAAGAGTTGCCGGAACTCCGCTTAGGTTGGAGACACTTTTGACGTGTTGCTCAATGAACTCCTCAATCGCCCTAAAGATGGCTATGTTGTAATCATGTTGAGTTTTGGCCTTCCCTAAATGGGAGTCTAAGGAGTGCAGTTTCTTGTAGATATCCTCAATTTGGCTGCTGTCAACATCCTCCTCCTCCTCCTTCTTCCTCTTTCCTTTCTGTTTTGCCAAGTTTTTAACTTCATCCTTCAACAATTTCATATCAGCCTCTAAGGCTTCCAGCCTTCTTGAAGGGCTTTCCAATTGCACTTCTCGGGGCTGGCACTGCTGATATTCAGGAGGTCATGAGCAATTTCAAATTCATGAGAACCCTTCTCCACAGCAAGAGTCTCAAGGTTAAGCTTCCTAGAAGCCCTGGTAACCGGTCTCCGCGAGGAAGAGGCTAAGTGGGGGTGGGAGCAATAGAAGGGGGAATGGGAGAAGAAGCCTGAATGGCCAGCAGGGGGGTGACAATGAGCAGTGGTGGGGCAGAGAAAGGAGAAACAGGGCTGGCAGCAGCAGAGCCCGGCAGAGGGGGAATCGAGCTAGGGGAGGATGGGAGACCAGGAAACTTGAGGAGACAACATTTGTGCAGCAACAAAATGAGCCCTTGGTGCAAAGGAACCACCCGGGAATGCTTTTGAAACTCTAGAATGGAGTGTTCAAGAGAGTTCAAAGCAAGTAATGGGGGAAACAAACCAAACGATCCCTACGAAAGTGATTAAGAAAAATAAGGTGTTTCGCAGGAACAGTGACAAACCTTCCTTCCAAGGAGATGAACCATATCATCATGTGGGTTACTTCATCATAAGGTGGAGGGATCGAGCTAACAAGTAGGCCCGCTGTTATGTAGGTCAGCTTCTCCTCTCCCTCTACAAATATCCTCTCTTCAGCATCTTTATCGACCCTTTTGTTGAAGAATCGGAAGCCCTCCAAGCCAAGGCCGGTCGCTTCAGCAATAATTTCTTCATTGATTAAGACCTTCTGCCCCCCATATTCCACTATCCTCTCCTTCCAATCCTTTGCAAAATGCACAGAGATGCTCTGATCATGCCCCTGAACCTTTTCCATGAAGTTTGTTATGCCACCCTTGCTAAGAATGTTCCACAACTCAATATTATCTTTCCAGTCTAGGTCCACACTAGGCTCAATTTGACAAGGAGGACCCCCCATCTTCTTTTCTCTGAACTGATTGCAACAAATTCCTAACTGATCTCTAAAGCCAGTCCACTTTTTGCTATAGTAATCCGCACAATATTGGAAATGAGAGCCGTTGCTTTTCCCACGATCGGCTGCATGTCTGCTAATCTGAGCATGCTGAAAAACGCATGTGAGAATAGCCCGCTCCCTATCATCAATCACTTTATTACCGCCTTCGGTTTCCATGGAGGTTTGAATCCACCTTTTAACAGTCGCAATGTAGCCCGCATGCATGATTTTCAAAACCGTGTATCTCCACTTGAAATTCCCCATATGATTCACACTATCTTGATTATTAGACGTGATTTGCATAAACCAATACTTTAAATCAACATATGTGGGAGTATTTCTGAAGTTGATCCACACCCAAAAATCATAACTCATTTCTAGATATTGCTTGCATATGGAGATCCACCTGAATGCTGTTTTGAAGTTGTTTAGGGATGTTATTATTGTCCCAAACTATAAGGTTAACATTAATGCCATAATTTTCCAGCACATCCACCAATTTATTACCCTCCCTGTAGGTATGCATGATCCTGATGTTATTGAAAGTATGAGTAATACTTATGGACTTTGCAATAAAATCCTTGATGCTCCAACTTGGAGATGAGCACTATTTAAGAAGATTAATGATATTTAGGGAGTCTCCTTCAATAATGAGGTTCTGAATATTTTGTGTCTGGGCAATTCTTAGACCCCAAAGAGCAGATAGAGCTTCGGTAAAATGATTAGTTTGAATTCCCATTTTACCAGCATACGTAGCTATCAGATTTCCTTTATGATCCCGTATCGCTCCTCCCCCTGCCACAATCCCAGGGTTTCCTTTAGAAGCCCCATCAAATTTCAACTTATACCAATTTAGATCAGGAGGATGCCATTTAATCAAAGATCTATCAATGCTATTCCCAAGATTGTTCCAGCTATTAATTGATCCTATCTGCCAGTTAGATAGAATATATTCTTCATTTTATGGATATCTCATGTTCTTGGGGGTTTAAATCCAGCAATATTCTCTTTGATACCATTAGAAATTTTACCAATACTAATCTTGTAGTTTTGCTTTTTATTTTGAAGATAATATCATTTCTATCCTTCCATATTCTCCAGATTAAATGAGGGATAGCCACTTCCAGATCCTTTTAACAACACAATGCCTAAAGGGTGGGTTCCATTGAGTCCAAAGTGATTGAGATCCTTCGGCAAAGCACTCCTTTGTATATATTATAAATTATGATCTAATGGGCATGAAGGATGAAAATATATATATATATATATATATATATATATATATATATATATATATATATATAACCTAACTAATACACAAGAGAAACTAGAAATAGTGATTCCTAGGTGTAGAAAATAGAAGACACACCTTGCACATAAGGTATGCTAACTTAAAAACACAAAAATATAAAACAACAATAATTCATTAAAATAAAATATTATAAAAAAGTAAATAAAAATATAAAGTCCCTTAAAAAGATTGAAAAAGATACCTCATCAATAATTTACTTACCCTCACCCACTCACATTTTATTTTATTCACTCACCTACCCTTTGCGCCCCAATGCATGATGGAACCTTATAATCTCACCTTTATATGACTATTACATCCATAAGTGTCACGATATTATATACATTCAAAAATATTAAAAATCATTCACCAAAGCATCATTCTAACCCCTTGAACCTTTGTGAACTTGATCCCATACCTTAGTTTTTTACTTGTTTCCTTGCATATTTCAATAATGCAAGTTTTGGTGAGGTGAAATCGGATCATAGAAAACTATTATAGCCCACTGATATAATTTTGATGAAATTTCCAAATAGGTTGCATCCATGCCAAGGCATCCAATATAACCTTCTTGCGATTTTGGGTGAATCGCGATTGTGACTACTTTTGGTGAGTCATGTATATCATTTATTTTTAATTATTCTATATTAAAATATATTTTATTTCCTTAAAAGGGTTAGGGATCTTACTACGGTAGTGTAAACATTGAGTTTCCATCAACCCACCTACTTTATCTTATACACACATTATTTAATCTAAAACATATCATTATGTCATTATATTAAGTCTCACTCACCTCATCTAGTAAAAATAATTTTACACTATCATAAATTACCATTTTACGCATTCTAAACCACCTCAACCACTTCAAAATCACTTAACCATCTTAAAACCAATAAAACTCATTTTATCCTCATATCCTAACCTCCCCAACTTGGCCATAACCTCCTCCCAACTATTTTCCCTCACCATTTACCGATAACCTCATATAGGAAATGATTTTATCCATTTGCTAAATGTTTTTCATAAAAATCCCGGATCATCGGTGATCCTAACCGATCACTAGCGATTATAAATAGAATTTTTCCTTCTCTCTCAAGGATAGTTAGAAATATTTTCTCAATCTTGCACTTAATTTTAGACTCAATAGTTAATCCACATCGTTTCTTGAGATCATCAAAGACCGTATCAACTTAAAGCTCTCACAAAACCATCTCTTTGATAGTATTTTTATCAATCGTCTCTCGGGAAGTTCAACAACTACTTATCAGATTCAATCAACTCCATTTGACATTTGGAGGCATATTTTGACCTATATTCACACCAAAAGGTATTCATCTATCATTATTTTATTGTTTAGTCTGTTTAAAACATTTAAAAATAATAATAAAAATTATCATTTGAAGGCTTTGTTGTTGTTTTAATAAAATTTTTCATTTTTACAGTAATCATTAACGATTTTCTTAAATCACCCATGATTATATATAATCTATAGCGATCCCCCTGAGTCCATATTGATCCATGTCAATGTATATCCATTAATAAATTTATCACTTTAATCTAGAATTTTATCAATCTTTTGGCTTTAACTTGTCCTCTACAAGCATAGATTTACTTTAGATGGCAGTTCCTGGCTAGTAACATCCTATCACAAGCGTAAATGACCTTCTTATAGTAAAAAACCCCTTCTTATGGGAAAACAAATATCATTTATGGTTGACATTGTGTGCAATATGATTTTCCACCGACATGGAAGACATTGAGGATAAGGTCAAGTTTCAACACGACATCTAGTAAGAAACTAAATACTTTTGAGTACGATTACTTCAAGTTCATTCAGGACTACATACACCCTTACTTGGGTCACCTTTGAAGTTGTACATAACTTCCCATTTAACCTTGATTTGTGAAGATTCTTATCCATTGTTTACCCATCTTTGAAATTTACATATCTCTATCATTATCTTTGTCAATCTACTTAATTGTATCAAAGAGAGATAAAGTACTCCAAGGAAGTCCCTTTTGATTCCTTGAATCAACCTTTATCGAGTAGCTCATTTATCCATCTATCTAATATTTTATGTTCAAAGCATCTTTAATCTGTAGTTTTCTTTTCGGCTAAATAAGAAGGAGATCTTATAGCGTCAACATCGTCATCCATTGTCACGGGTGTTAGAAAACCCCACCGCCGTTTGAGGTCGGGCTTTTTTTTAATTTAACTTTATTAAGATAAAGTTGGAAATCAAAAACTATTTGGTATATTCTAGCCTTCCCGGTGGGACCTTGTCCCTTTCCTTTCATTTCAAAGCAATTCATTTTAACTTATCGGTTCTATACTTTGCAATTGCTAACGATCCAATCAAATCACCATCAATTTTGGTAAATCTCCATCATTCTTGTGAATCATTGATGATCTATGTAGACTATTTCTTATTTCTCACCACTTAGCCTCTAACCTGTCAATTCTATTTTTGTTCCCTATTTTTTCTAACCCTTACAAGTTTTTCTTTGGGATATTTTACTTTACTTGTCTGCGATTTAGTTGTGCTTTAAAAAATGTAAAATCTAAAATTTAAAAAACAAAGCATTCTACATGGGCATATATTTCCTTCATTTTTATTTGAGCATTACATTTTTTTGTTGTCCTCATCAAAATCAATATTTATTTTGGATTTAAAATGATCCTTTCATTATATTTGGGCACATAGTTTAATTAAGAGGTTAACGGATTGCATTCACTTAACTACCTACACAGATAACCAAACTATATCAAATAAAACTTGCATCAAAACATTCTTGCATAGGTGGACCTACTTGGATTTCATCACCAAGGGGAGAAGTTGACTCGGTGTTCTAGCCAACTATTAAAAAATGGTTTTCGAGTATATTTACCAAGCACCGGACTACCTTATCACTATGGCACTATGAAGTGAGGAGGTAGCCCTTAATACTAGGACTCGTCTCGACACAAGCCTCGCATACCTTCGGGTATATTGATATTTCTAGACATTAATGCCACCTAAAACCATCCTTAGATGACCATTTCCTAGGACTTTGTTAGCCATTTTTCACATTTCATTTTTCTTCTAATTAATCAAAAAATTAAAACGAATTCATTTTGTGTGTGATTTGTTTTCTTTTGCTTGTAATCAATAATCTAGTTCCATTTTAGGTGATTGTTTACTTTCATGGTTACTACAAGACAACAATCCCATCTCCAAAAATCCTAAAATATGACATCAAAATTTCAACGATCTATTTAAAAATTGAAACCAACATTGAGTACACCTTGCATCTACTTAAACAATGGCGAACATCTCTATCACCATGACCAGAGAAGATCAAGAACCTCCACCTTATTCCGAGAAGTCAATTTTCCTCATCAGAGATACCCGATCCACAAATTCCTCATTTATTTGATGGCAAGGATCGTGTCTTTTCTAAAATTCTAGAATAAAATCCCATTTCTCTCAATGCATACCTTTTTGCTCAAGGTTTTCATCGCAAGCATTCACACCTAGACCACGACCTTACGTACCTTACCCCTTATGTGATTTCTCCAACTTATTGATCCTAACCATGAATAGGTCATCCAATAGGTACACCATTATCCTCCTATCAGCCAATCAGAAACATCGAATGTCGTAACTTCATCTCTATTAATGTGGTCTCCTCACAGGATATAACTAATCAAAAATCCACCTCTTCAACGGATATTTCATTGGCTCCTCATCATCCTCAAATAATACCAATATATCTTCATCCAAATCAAACCCTTTAGTATCTTTAACCATATAAAATCTTCACCCAAGTTCAATATCCATCTCGAAAAGTATACATCTACCTCCTCCATCTCAACAATCTACATTAGTCATCCAAACTATGGTTATGTTTATCCCGACAACCAATCATTAACACAAGTTCAATTTCTATTGTCCATACCTCATCAAAAAGTCATCTACTATCCATACTTCCTCCCAATTCATACCATAACAATCTCAATTTCTTATTCATTCTTTATTCCTTTTAACACATAACACACAAATCTCAACCACGCATTCACTCATATATTCCTTTCTAACATCTACCTAAACAATCTCGACTATTATTGATACACACATCCAACCATTTTCAACACATATCTAAATTATCAAAACCCCTTATAAACACATCCATACCCTTCAAATATTAGAAAAACCAACCTTCACATTGTATTGTTACAACCCACTTATAACATTACCACGATTACTCCTTTCTAGAAAAACATACCACAACCAAATCAATTCTCTTATAATCTACCTAGTTTTTCCTCATCCAACACAAAATAACAACCAACAACTTACCCTCTTTAGGATTTAATAAACAAAATATCTAGCCTTGAAGCTACTTCTATGGGCCCTAAATACACATTATCCTATGGAAAATATGTAACGATCCCATTCACTGTTTGTACCATACAAAGCATATAATCTTCATTGGGAACTTCCTAAGTTCCTTAAATTATATAGAAAATAAGACCCTCAATGACACCTTCAGGACTTCGACATGCCTATTATCTCATAAGAAAGGAACAAGACCTCATGTTGAGGACATTACCCATGTCCTTAGCTAGCCCTTCTTTAGATTGGTATAACAGTATCCCACAATATTTTTTGTTTTCATTCACACAACTTGCTCAAATATTTCTATAAAAAAATTCAATAAATATCACATGTAAAACGCTATCACCGACATATAAACAATCAAACAATTTAAAGACGAATCTATTGCTGACTTCATCACCCATTAGAGAGGTGTTATCAACAAGCTATTATTTTATCTCCACAGAATGAGATAATTGAGTTATTATCTTGCTCTTATGCTAGTAATATTTCATTGACACTACTGATTAAATCCTTCCAAATGTTTGATGAAGCCTTAAGTATGGATTGCAACATGAGCTCTATGCTCTCAAAGATGGTAGATTAAACTTATAAAAAATAAAACAAAACCTGATTTTTGATCCAAACCATATTTTAGTCATGACTAATATAAATCATCATCTAATGCAGTTGTCATCAAAACCACACCCAAATAACGTTCATAATTCTCTCATCGTAACTACACTCCTATCGGTGAGTCTTATAGTGCAGTCTTTAATAAACTCTTGGTTTCCAACATGATCACTCTTCCTCCTATTCACCCCATCGATACATCTATCTTAAATCCCTCTTAGTATAGAGATAATGATTATTTATAATACCATAGGCTCAAATTCCATGTAATCAAAATGTTTCCTTCATTCTAAAACATCCTTCATGACATAATGTACAAAGGTGATATACAATTAGATAATCCCAATGCATCTCAAAAGCAAAATTTAAATGTTTTTAAACAACCTTTTCCAAATCACTCCCTATCTAATAGTCAACAAAATATTAATCACATTAAGACCCAACATACTATAAAAATGTCTAAGAACAACTTCTTGTGATGCAAGAAACACCTATCACATTATCCTCATCTGAAATAACACTAGTGGCTCTACCATAAAAATAGTTCACATTGAACTAGCCACACCCGTAGATCCTACCATTGGGAAGAAACCACTATTGCCCACAGAACTTCATCCTAATCTAAAACACTCATAATCTCTTCACCAGCTCTATAAAATAAACCTATCTTACAAATTTTGAAAAGCTTGTATGATGACCATGCCACCTAGAATTACCTAAACACCTTACAAAAACTTATCACAAGACCACGACATCATTCATCTAAAAAGACAATGATACTAACACATCATTGCATCAAAAATTCAATGAAAAAATTAATCCCTTTACCTTCCATTTTAGGGCCACATCCATCATCCAAATTACAAGAAAAAATCACAAATTCTAAAACCTTTTCATAAGCATCCAATCGTACTACAAATGAAACAATTCCTCTGATGCTCCTACCATCAGAAAAATAACCACTTCCTTCAAATTATGCCTCAAAAGAACATTATCCATTACTCCTTGAAAGAATCCTTCAACAATATGTCATAACATTACCCATTCTTGATTCATCGACTCTCGAGGGTGGAATCCTTCTGTCATAACTTTGAAGCCTCTTGTGATTATGATCACATACCAGGACACTATACAAAAGGTTGTAAATACCTTCAAGCTACTAACAAAAATCTTACTAATAAGTGAATTATCCCATCACAATTAAAAACTTCACAACCATCCCAAAGCACATCTATGAGAATTATATTTAAATTAATATTTATACCCATAACCATTGAAAACAAGAAGTTTTCTAGCAAGGTCCCTCCTCACAAAATTGATGCAAGACGTATCACCACTATAGCACGTACCCATGGACCTTACACTTATGATCAATAAAAATCTAAAGTATCCATTCCACTTGATCCCAATTCATCAAATCCAACACCTCCTACTTAGTCCAAGGTTTCCTTTTTATTCATTCCTCATACACAATCCACCGGTGGGGTTCAAAATTTCATCACTAACTAATTTTACCAAGCTCTAGACAAGATGTCCCTTTATGATCTAGTTCAAACCTCAACTTCAAACCTATGAGCGATGATTAAAGCACTTTATTCCATATGAGTGACCTCAGATGATCCACGAATCTTTGAAAATATAGTAGGTACACTCAAAATATCCACTGTTATCTCCTTTGACAGTTCATAAATACCATCACTACTGGCTAGAAGAGCACAATCTTACCCTCTTCATCGCCACTCAAGTGAACAATATCCTTGTTAAGAGGGTAATGATTTGTAATGGTTATAATATCAAAATAATATCATCATATGAATTTAGTCAACTACAACAATCTAACACCATTATTGCTCAAACACTAGTTGTATTTCGATCCTTAAATGACACCATCATGCCCATAGTGGGAACAATAATCTTACCTCATGAAGTCGGCGTCAAAACCCTCCCGAAATATTGTATTTTGTAGAATGAGAGTTAAAATACAACATACTATTATGCTAACGTTGGATAAGAGCTATGTGTTATATCCGATGAACACTCCATCGATGTCTAAATGTAAACACGAAGGTAATACCTTTATGATTCCCACAGATCCCAATCCTTTTAGAGATTATAACATGATGTACCATCTAAATGATGTAATTTATACAAAAATGATCCCAACATTCTTTTAAAAAGTATCTAATAGTTCATCCATTCCATCATCCAAACTATAAGATGGCCCTTCCTTTAACGACATCATGCAATGCCTTTCATTCAAGGATTACCGCCTCCTCATGCTTAATTCACTTCCCGCACAAAATACATATGGAAGACATGATAAACAACTCGTGTAAAAAATCAATGTTGTTGATGTCGTATCCTTTGGTCCCTCACATCTAAAAAAACCATTTATATGGAGGCATCCATTGCCCTTCCACATGTCCTACTCATAGATGTCATGTCATGCCATTCATATCAAAATTTAAATTATTATATAATTAAGTTTTCACAAAGATGTATCTCGATTGTTTTTCCTAGAAAGGATTTGGATTTATATGTAGAAAATAGGGAATCCATGACTTAATCATCTAAAATTCCCTTAAACCACATGAAAAATAAGGGATAGGTTATCGAAACCTATTTCGAATACTCTACACATGCCACTTCTAAGACCATCATATAATCATAACTATCTTTTGCACCCATGCATGACAACCTTATAGACATTGATGACACCATTTCCATGACCCCTAACATTTTTTATTAAAAACTATCACATTATTGATCACTAACTTATCAAACTAATCATGATACTGAAACCCTTCCTCTCATCTAGTCTGGAATGATAAAACAAGACTCACTCATCATTAACATTCTTTAATGTCAAGATGAATGAGAAACTATCTCTCACATGGGGGTGGAGGATCATTTATTTCAAAAATACTTACCACCTGAAACTTTAACTCTCCTCAACGAATCCATTATCAAAATTAACATAGGGACCCCTTAAGATCCATATATAGTTAAAGTTAGTCAATCTTTAGATCCAAAGGAATTAAATTAATTCATCACCTTCCTATCCAAATATTTTTAAGCCTTCACTTGGTCATATAGTGATATACTAGGTATCTATCCCAACATTGTTTTCCACAATATTGTTATTTATCCTAACGTAAACCCGTCAAACAAAATCTACATAGGATGCACCCCCGCATAAATATTCTCATTAAAGAAGAGTTATAATGTTTTCTCTCCACTAATTTCATCATACCCATTGAATACCCACAATGGGTCTCCAACATTGAACCTATAACAAAATATTTAGTAATGTTATGTATCTACATGTTATCTGTAAAATTGATGAGGGAAATTTTGCGAGATAACCATACCAATATTTCGTTTTAGTCCCCAGAAGAAGTCGATAACATTCAAAATGGCCTCGAACTCCCTTCTCAAAATCAAGTTTTAAAGTACTTTGTATTTTTAGCCTTTTTGAACTAGGCACAAGAAATGTTGTGTCAACACATTAAAATGTGTGCCCCTTTGAAAATCATTTGGCGCAGAAAATGACATGCCAACATCAATAAGGTTGCACCCTTAAGGTGCTAAAAGTTGCATGTCAACATCATCAAACCTGTACCTAAAATATGTGCCTAAGGCATAAGAATCAGCATGTCAACATAGCAAAATGTGCGCCTAGTAAATTATCCTTAAGGTGCTAGAAATCCTCATGTTAACATCATAAAAATTGCACCCCTCTATACCCATTAGTGCTGAAATCCTCATGCTAACATCACGAAATGCGCGCTAAGGCACTGGAAGTATTATGCCGACACTAACCAACTTGTGCCAAGGCACATTTTTACCCATGTCGACACTTTGAAAAGTGTGCCAAAGAAATTGGGTGGAATAATTAATGCCAAGTTTTCTATAAATAGGCACTTAACACCTGTCATTTTCACAAATTGAAAATTGTGAAAAATATTCTCTCCGCACTGTCGCCTATCCTGTCATCACCCACGTGTCATTTTTTGAGTTTGTGGACCCCAAAGTCATCCTTCATCCTTTATAAAACTGGGTAAGTGGATTTTATCACTCTTGTTATTGTTTATGGTTTTGTTTCTTGGTTATTGTTAGGTTTTAGGGTTGTTATAAATCTAAAAGGTTAAATCTAAAAATGAAAACCTAACAATCCATAACCATCTGGAAACCCCTTTTCCTCTCCTTCCAGATCTACAAATCTGGAAGGCCCTTCATCGAAAAACCTAAAACCACATTCCATACCAATTATCTTATTGCAAAACCTCTCTTTACCATTTGAAAAACCAAAAAAGATGAGAAGTAATCTTAGAAATTGTAAAGAAATACTTAAAAGCTTCAGTGCACTATTTTTGCATGTTGCAATCCCCACGATCATGCTATGGCGCACTTCACACTCGTGTAACACACGCTTTTCCCACGCGTAACCAAAACACTTAGCAAATTTTGTGAGGCATGGGCGCACTTCTTTGAATAGCAACATTATATGTTGTGTGATCCTAATCCATGCCATGCGCTAAAACCTTTGGTGCACTAATTCCCATTGTAACATCTTCCATGCCCATGCCTTGGCACACCTTGAACTCGTGTAACACCAAACCTATCTATGCCCCACCAAAGCACTCTTCTTAAAGTGCTAGCGCCATTTCTATAACACCAACACTGCATGTCATGTGTTGCTTACCACGCCCACACTTTTCCTTGGCGCTAAAACCTCCTATGCAACACTCCTCAAAAGTGTGCCCTTTATAATCCTTTGGTGTAGCTTTTCTCCTATCAACACAGGCACACCTTTTTGCATGTTGACATCCCCAAAAGTGTGCCCAACCTTTTTAAGCCTCTGTAGTATGTTGTGAACTTGCACCTTGTGCCCTAAGCCTTATAATTGCTCATTCTTCTTTCTACAAGCTTTTATTATGAATAACATGACGGTTGACATGGATCTTTTGTGTTGGACCTCCTTGATTCTCCTTGTAGAACAACAACCATCCTCGAGCTCACACATGTCTTCGTCAAGCAAAAATCCAACCAAGTCTAAAGGAAAAGCAAAGTTGACAGAGCAAGAGATGAAGTATAAATATCAAAAATTCAGGATGCCTGACTCATACACAGAGAGTGATCTCGATATCAGAGACTCTAAGCTTGGGACACATTGATATGGAGGACTTCTGGGCAAGAACCAACCAGGAAACTAGTGGCCCCTGGATGAACAAACTTGTGGGAAGTGGATTGCACTTTACAGCTGGGCTACCAGTAAGTGTTGTGAATAACGAGTTCATCATGTTGGTGGCTTGGTGCTATAACAAGGACACAAGATGTGTCTAAGATAAAGAGGGCAAGATGGTCATGGCCAGAAGTCGGTGACCATCCACCGTAGTGACTTTAATGAGGAACTAAGTGATACAATCACCTTCTGAGTAGATTATTTGGGCTTCCTGATGCCCATCACTTCCATAAATGGATGTTGAGGTACTTAGAGACCATGAGCAAAAATGTGCCTGAGCAGCGTTTTGGCTGGGGAGAAATCATCAACACCATCTCTCAGCAAATTCAATAGGTCATGACAACTGGGAAGTTCTATATGAATTCCTACGTTGTATACACTGCAACATCAGCGAGAGATTTTGTAGGCCTGGCACGAAATGGGGTATGGCCCCAGGTCAAAATATATGAATACTACCCAGAGCTAAGGCTCAAGAATAGCATCCCCCAGTTCTCAAAAATCAACGACGCCTTCTTCTATGAGGTGATTTTCCTATTGAGGCTGAATATGAGACATGGTCAAACTAGCCCTAGTGTGGTCACTATCACAAAGAAGTGGGGAGCATTGTTCACTCAGTTTCCCACATTCACATATCTTAGGGCGGTGAATTTTGAGGGTGAACCGACCAAGCTACCAAGGTATGCAGGGCCCAAGCTGATTCTCTTAGAGTTTTCAAGGCAACTAATCACATACCATGAGAGATGCATGAAGAGAAAGAAGGGAGGAACTCCATTCCCCCTTATAGTGGGCCGATACACCTGCACCACACTGGCCAAAGCATGGGAAATGTATGCCAAGCTTGAATTTCTGAATCTAAAGCACAACTTCCCAACCAAGCCTACCTTTGATTGCTGAGGTTTCCTCCCAAAGGCAAAAATTGATCCTATCCATGTCCCTGAGATTGAGGACATCTACATCGACCTGACACACAAAATAGATCTCGGCGAAAAGGATCACTCTAGGATGGCTCTAGAAGAGATCAAACACTATGGCATGGCCATCATTCCAAAAGGATTCCAAGAACCTGATCAAGAAATTGATCAAGTTTACCTTGACATGGATGGGGATGATTGGCCATTCGCAGAGATTGACAGAGCCAAGGCACAAAAGATCATTAAGGAAAGATTAAAGCACACGTTGTAGCACCGAACATTGGTGCAAATAGAATGGTCTCATCTACCTCGGGGTAGATTTCACTACTTCCCCTTTGGGTAGAGTGCCTCCAAGAATGGCCCAAGTGCTGAAAGGAAAAGGAAAGATAAAGAGGGAGAACCAAGCAAACAAGAAGAAACTCTTGAAATCCCTCCTACTACTTTTGAAGAGCAAGTGGTCAACCTGGTGTCTCTAGGTAAAGAAAAAGAAACTACCAAAGTTCCAATGGATACATCCACTCAGGATGTGGTCACAGCTACAACTACTGAGGTACCCAACATTCCTTCTTTTGCTCCTTCTCCTCTCCCTGTCGTTGAAGCATCTATTCCAATGGATGTTTCTTCTTCTCTCCCTTCCTCCGTTCCATCTCCCACCTCTTCCATCTTCTCCTCTCTTGCAGAATTTGTGGCCTAGTGTTCCCTCCATCTTATTACAGATCCCTTCTACCTCCATAACCTTTTCTCCCCTGTAGTAACTCCAGGCCCTACAAGTAGTAGCGTGTTATACTCCTTGTCGATGCCACCACCAAGAATCTCAACGTTATTCCCTACGGCCTCTTGATTACTTCCCCTTTAACTCGTTTCTCCTTCCATTCCCTTTACTCCTTCTCCCATAAGTCCAAGTTGGATCTCTGACCATTTGGGTCAACTCAAGAGAAAGGTTCCCATAACACCCATGGACTTCTCTGTCATTCTGAAAAAGGTACCCAAGAAGTAGAAAGCTATAACCTACTTCTCTAAGAGCACTCGGGAGAGAGATTCATGGAGATTACATATCCGGATCCCACCAAAGATAATAAAGATCTATCTCCTATAGAATTTACGGTGACCGAAGACACATGATGGGAACCTCATCTGAGAGTCTGCAAGGAGAGGCCTTGTCTGCAGTAGATGCCCTCTACAAGAAACTTTAAGAATCAAAAGAGGAGAAGAGAATACTCAAGGAACAGAATAAACATCTTCTCCAAGCAATGCAAAGAATGGGAAACACACCTCCTCTGAATACCGTCAAGCCTACTGAAGTTCACATTCAGGAAAAAATAAATGAATACGCAAAGATTAGCAAACAAGGCGTGGCAGTATCTTCCTGCATAGAGTGAATCCTTAGAGATAGTGAGGAAATAATCAAGAAACTCACAGGGCTCTACCAAGGTATAGATCAAGAAAACAAAGAGTTATAATTAGTAGCAGGATCCCTCTCGAGGAGTTGGACAATGCTAGATTGCAACACGAAACATTTCAAGTAATGGTCGACTACTCGGCTGATGACCTATTAAAGGTCGGTGTCATTGATCAACCACGGGTGCATAAAAAATCTCTCATCACATTGGATTACTTGGGTTGATCAAATGGAATTTATCCTAGAGAGGATAGATAAAATCAAGGATGAATCCTGGATGCAAAATACAACATGGAGCAGATGGTTACCAAGATGTCTCTAGGGATGCTTAGTGAATCATTCACCTTGAGGGAGGTAGATGATACCATCTAGCTCTTCAAGGATATCGCAACCCAAGGTTTGGTGCCAGAGGTCACTTTTGACCGAGAATCAATCAATAACCTTCTGGCTTGCCATGATTTCATTGGATACTTGATTGAGGCATGCGAAGAATACACCGGATTACCAGATAAGCTCAAAAATGAAAAGGAAACTTGCGAAGTCATTGGAGACCATTTCAAGGGTCCTGATCATAATCAACTTCAGACCATGATCAACAAGTTTATGGAATACCAAGCTCAATATCACATTGCCTCTCCCAATTAGAAGCAAGACACTCTATTCAAGCAAAGAGATGACGATGAGTAGTTTCTCTTCTTGTGTATGCTTCGATCTTTTTGTAAAAATATTTAAAAGTATGTTGGCATTTGATGACATCATCCATGTTGTACCATGGGATGTTGCCATCCACAAACTTGCCCAAAGTCAACTTTTGACTTTTTAGATATTTTGTAAATATCTTGTAAGATATTTTGTAAATAGTGGTTGGTTTCTTTTTGTCTTCTTTCTCCTTCTCCTTCTATAAATACTGGAATAGTTGTTGTATTCCAGGTGGACATTTTTGTATGAAAAATAAGGGAAGAGAGAAAGACTTTGTGCCTTCTTGTAACATAAGAGATATTAATATATGTGTTAAGAATTTGTGCTCAATATATGTGTTATTTACATTAGATCTTTCTTAAGTTAGATCTATGTTTCTTTCATTGGATTCATTCTTATTATTGTCATATGTTCATCAAGTATTGCTTTATTTGTTTATGCAAGTAAGTTTGGCTCTGCTACTACCAGCCCAAAGCATAAACCTTCCGACCTTCAGTCTTGGAATTCTTTTCTTTTCTTCATTTAGATCTACTCTCCTCCGTTCCTTCCCTCTTACATTTCTATTCACCGTCATAACTACCTCTACTGGGATGAGATCCCAAACCCCTAAAGTTAGAATAGTGTAGATTTGCATAGATTCTCGCTTGATAGATTAGCTATAAACCAATTTCACTTTGTTGTCTCAAAGAGGGCTATGCCCCGCACACTTTGTTGGCCTATTTCCCCACAACCCGCCTAACCGACAAATTTTCAAACCAACAGTTTTTGGTGACTCTACTAGGGATCGAACTAAGAAAATAATCAAAAGCGTAAAAATCACTACCAGACTACAAATTTTAACTCTTTGTTAAAAATTAAATTTTTTTGCAAAAGTGATCAAACCTAAAAATTTCCTTAGTAAAATCCATAGATTTGGACCAGATAGAGACTTTTAGTTTGCTGAGTTTTTACAGAAACTTGTATATTTCCGTAGATCTGAGATTCTGACATTTTTTAGATATTTTCAAAAAAAAAAAAAACCTTGCAAAATTTAGTTCAAAGATCCGAAAATCAGCTTTCTAAAATTGATTCACCTTTTATCCTTGTTAATCTTTGTCAGAAAACCACAATCAGTTTTTATTAAAGAGGATAAATTTTAAATATTAAAAAAGTACATGCTGCTGATTTTTGCTAGAAAAATCACAAAATCAGCAAGTAGAAACAAAAATATTGTTGTAAATTTTCTCTTAATTATTGTAGATTTGAATGGATACACTAACGGGTGAACAATTTACTCATGGTAGAAGAGCTCATGGAGAATTTGATCCAATCTTTGATCTACTTCAAAGGCACAATTTCAGTATTACTCCAGCATGATTCACATCACTAAGTTCAGTGGATCGATCAGCAAGAAGTGCCTCGCCTCCACGAAGGAGCTGGATTTCACAGGTGCCTCGACATCAATTTGTAGCACTCTTTTACTAATTAGAACTACACTCCCTACTCACGTTATTTTTCCTACTTTTCAAATGGCGATAAATCTACCTGTACCATGGGGAAATGCCATGGGCCCTCTAGCACTGCCGCATCCAGTACATGCCCTCCCTCACAGAAATCGCAAGAATTTCCCAAAGTTTGATGGGAGTGGAAATCAAAGCACAGACGTTCACATCGCTACTTTTATTATGTCATGTAACATTCTGGATATGACTCATGAACATGTGTCAGTACGTCTCTTTCTTGAGACCTTACAATGGCTCGCATCGAGAATGGTTCCAACATTTACCACCGGATCCATCACTAGTTGGGCCATGTTACGAACTACATTTGAGGATAGGTATAAGCCTTCAGAAGACACATTTGCATTACTATCAAAGATCACTCACATGAAGAAAGAGTCCAATGAAACCATGTGTGATTTTATCACCCGTTTCAATTCACTAATCAACCGTGTGACACCTGCCATGTTTCCAACATTAGAGAATCAAAAGTGTTTCTTTATGAACACAATGAGTTCAAGAGTAAGTTTCTTACTTTTACAAGAACAGATACCAACCTTGGTTCTTGCTCAAGCTACAGCCATTCGGATAGAAGACAATCTTCTTATATTTGGTGAGTTAAGATGTGAGCCATCAAAATCAAAGGCTTCAACTTCTTCTCAAGCCACCTCATCAGATCCGGCTTTCCAGAAGATGGTGAATGATTTGCTCTCATTGAAGAAGCAATTGGCTCAAGCATCGTCCACTACTCCGTACCGGGATATCCCACATGAGGAACTTCACTCCCAACAATGCCCCCCAAAGGCCGCATTTGCTTACTACTTCTCAAAGATTAGCAATTGAAGCCCCTCCGGTTAATGCCTTGGTTGAAATTGAAGAAGATGATACAAATTACGAAGAACCTTCGTCACAAGGCAAAGATGATCAAGATGTCGGTGAACCGACTGGTGACTCTACTATCGGGTATATGGAATTTGAAGACGATAAATCTGATGAAGAAGAGGGTATGTGAGCAGAAAATCATACACATTTTTACTTGTTCGCAAGGAAAAGACACAAAGGTTGCTACTAAAAAACAAAAGGAAAAGGCCATGGTAGCTCCACCACCAACGATTACTAAAAGAGGTAATCCCCTTCCTACTCAACCTCCTGTTAAAATTTTTGTAAATAAATCTTTTCCTCTTGTTTCTCCTCCAATTTAGCCTTCCTCCAATTCTATAAAGACCAATAATCCTCCTCCACAAGTGTGAAATGAAGGAATCATTCCTTTGTTAGGACAACCCTTGGTCGCATTCGATATAATTGATCATGCTAAAAAGACCAAGATTCAAATGTCTGAAGTTGAATATCTTGGCCTAACCCAGAATATCTTCTAAGGTTAACTAAGTATATCCAAAACCAAGTGCCGCCCTTCCTCCCGTTTCCTTGAAAGGAATTCTTCCCATGCCTCCTACGTCTCACATAAATGTTACCTCAAATTCGTGTCGGGTAAAATTGAACCTTTTTACCTATCTCTCACGATTAATGGTCATAAGCTAAGCAATCATATAATTGATTCGGAGCTTCCGATAATGTCATGCTAGTAAAGGTTGCCCATGCTTTGGGCCTCAAACTTACCAAACCTTTTGGTAGATGTTACTCCATGGAAAGTAAGCAAGTACCATTGATTGGTCAAATTAAATATGCATAGTTCGCATTTATGGTATTTCCTGAAAAGAGGGTAAAAATGACTATTCTCGTAGTTGATATTCTAGTAGCCTATGGGATACTGCTAGGGAGGAGCTTCTACAAATAAGTTGGTGGAGAAATTCACATGGACTAGTCCAAAGCCAAGATTCTTGTCAAAGGAGTGATGTAGACGTTGGAACCAGAGACACAAAAGAAATATCTAGTCACCAACTCTGATGACCCTAAGGCTCATATTCTTTTGAATTTTAGGGATGGGAAACTACTTCTTATCCACCGACTCAGATAAAATGGATGTTCTTGTCTAAGAAGAGGATCTCAACAAAGTGTGGACATTGTAGTTTGATGGCAGCTATGCCACAAGTGGATGCGGTGTTGGGGTTGTTCTAATATCTCATGAGGAGGAGATTTTCCCTCTTTCTTTCAAATTGTAGTTCTTCAATATGAATAATACCACCGAGTATGAATCCTTGTTACTTGGCATGCAAGCTGCAAAAGAGAAGGGAATCAAGAATCTAAAAGTACAAGGTGATGTTGAGCTAATTGTCAATTAGGTGAAAGGGATATACCAAGTAAAGAATGATTGGCTCAGAAACTACCGCAATGCAGTATGGGATAGCATCGAAGAATTTGACACTTTCTCAATCAAAGTAGTCCTGCGAGCTCAAAATGACATGACTAATTCATTGGTCGTCTTAGCATCCCTCATGCTCCCTCACCGGGGTTAAAAATAGATACATATACCATTGAGGTGGTTTTTCACCCGAGTGTGCCAGATAATTCACAGCATTGATAGGTGTTCAATGATGACAACCAGCTTATCACTTTTTTGGAGAAAGCTGACAATTTCAAAGAGCTTCATTTCGACGGATCAACTTCTACATGTAGTGAGTCCCTCACCTGTCAAGCACACAAATCTGAAAAAGAAATAGTGATACAACTTAAAGGAAATAATATTCTAAAAGGATTAGTTTCCTTGGAACAATTATTTGATAATCATTACCATTTTGTTAAGAAAAAGTGATAGGATGATCCTTCCTCTCTCTCGGAAAATGAATGCCAATCTAGGTATCGTGGAACATCCTTGTTCGTGAACATCGGAAGTGTTGTACACCCGAGGAAAAGTGGAAATTCATCAAGTTGCTAAAAAAGTACATGGATGTATTAGCATGGTCTTATGCTGATCTCAAGTCTTTCAAGCCAAAGGACATTTAACATGACATCCCGCTCAAGGATGATGTCAAGCCTTTTCATCAAAAGCAAAGGTATTACAACCCCAAGATCTCGGGTACCATCCAGGCTGAAATTCAGAAGATGTTGGATGCAAGAATTATTTTTCCAATTCATCACAGTACCTGGGTTACTAATATTGTACATATATGGAAGAAGAATGGAAAAATACGCATATGCGTGGACTTTCACAACTTGAACTAGTCATCCTTAAAGGATAATTACCCACTACCGATAATGGATCAAGTACTACAGCAAGTAACCGGTTCGAAAATGTCTATCATGTTGGACAGTTTTTAGGCTACAATCAAATTCAAGTCTCACCTAAAGATCAGTTCAAGACAACATTCACCACCCCTTGGGGTACCTTCACCTACAACAGGATGTCGTTTGGTTTAATCAATGCTAGTGCCACCTTCCAATGAGCAATGGAATTTGCATTCAAAGGTATGATGGGAAAATTCATCATGGTTTACCTAGATGACCTGACCGTGTTCTCCAAGAAATGAAATGATCATTGCAATCATTTAGAACAAGTCCTGATCAGATGCCGAGAACATGGGATTTCACTAAATCCCAAAAAGTTAGTTTTTGGGGTCACTAAAGGAAAGCTGCTAGGACATGTTGTCAACAGAGAGGGAACTAAGATAGATGCTAAAAGACTCGGGGCTATTCGAGCCTCACTTTTCCTACAAGCAAGCGGTGGTCACTCTTTCTTTGGAAAGGTAAATTTTCTCGAGATAGTTTGTCCCGATTTTCTTTGAGAAGACGTCATATATCATATATCAATATGATGAAAGGGTCCCAAACATTTCAATGGAGTTTTCTTGCTTTGTATTGATTTTCGATGTAAAATTTGAGCATTATATCCTTTTTGTATTTTTAATAAAAGAATAAAAACTGCAAGTATTGTGTGCAAATATTGAAAGAAATGAAGAGGATTCACCAGCAATTTGACGCAAGAATTGATAACGGAGTTCGGCGCTTGAGGCCTACATCTCCGGTCCGGTTGAATGGGACCGATCTATTAAAATCTTGAAAATAATTCTTTACAAAGAATTCTACAAAATTATGACCTTCTCACAGTCTTCCTCTATCAAAAATAACAGGGGTTGCTTTTTACATCTCCTCCAAATTCCACTCCTAGCTCAAGTTATGAGCATTACAATAATTTTACACAGTCCCGAATGCTATACAAATATAATATACCTCCTTTTATATTGTTTCCAAACAGCTGGCGCATTGGTTAGGCGCCTATACTTTTGGATGGGAGGTCAGCTGTTCCAATCCCCTCCACTTCTCCTCCTTCTCCTTAGGCACATTTTAAGTGTTTTATCCCACATTGTGGGGGCGTTAAAAAGGTAAGCATTTATTAATGCATGGAGGGCGGTTTGAATTGGCTTAAGAGCCACCTATATGCTTATGTGGAGGGCACATTTCTTGGGATAGCGCATGGTTTGATTTTTAGGCGCTAAAACTTAGCCAAGGATAATGCGTGGTTAGTATAAGGAGGAATTTGTGGATGTATAAAGTGGTATAATGAATATGCAATGCATGGAAATTAATACAAAAATGCGTGGAAATGGTAGTTAATAACAAATATGCGTGGGAAATTTGCATAATTTAAATAATGCATGCCTAAATGTCCCACATGCATGGTGCAAAGGCAATTATAGGAGTTTATATACACAAGTTGGTTTAATGATTAAATGAGAAGGAGGCCAAGGCACCCCTCCATAATCGAGTGTGTCGAAACTGGCCGAGGGGCCCCTAGTAAAAATAGTGGGTCCATTTGTCCGAGAACGAGTGTCCAACCGGCGTTCCAAAACCCATTTTTTTAGTGTCACACAATTCATCCACGTGTCGCAATATAATCGAAACACTTGGAGAGTGCACACACGTCCAACTCCGCACAAAACTCCAAATTTTTGCAGCTTGCCCAAAAATTTCAGTGGGCTATAACTTTTGCAAACGAGCTCTGCTTTCCTGCAAACAAGATGTCGTCGGAATCGTATAATTTTTCTCCACGCTTTAAAAATGACTGCAACTTATTCTGAGAAGATCTTAGATCGGTGTTTCTCTGTGAGGATCCTGGATCATTCCTCCCCACTGAGAAACTTTTGGACCCCAAAAGTCAACCTAATTGGTGAATAGGTGAGGGTATTTCTCCCTCACCTTTCCGGTTTCCATCCATTTAGCCTTGTTCGGATGCATGCCTTTGAACCCAACACGAAGATACTCAATATCACCCCTTCACGAAGTTCTTACTTTCCTGTCCAAAATGATGTCTTCCTGCAACTCATCAAGATACTCAGGAGCAAAATCATCAATGGAAGGCATAATGTTAGAATCATCATGATCAACAATCATAGGCGGTTCATACAATCTTAAATTCTCAACATTTACAACTGAGTAGATTTGCATATATGGAGGTAAATCCAACCGGAAAGCGTTGTTACCAATTTTTTCCAATATTTGGAATGGACCATACCGTATAGGTTTCAATTTTTTACCTTCACCGTCGGCCTTTCCTTTTCCGATGTGAAGCCAAATCGAATCACCAACTTTGAACTTGTGATCAGTTCTATGTTTATCATGCCTAGCTTTGTACTTAGCCTGGCTTTTCTCCAATTGTTCATGGACATACTGATGAACCTGTTGTATTCTCTGCACAAATCTTTTAGCCTTGTCAGAATCACTTGCACCATTAACAACAGTTTCATGTCCATAATATATATCTAATGGAGAATTAGGCAGATATCCATAACAAGTCTCAAATGGAGACTTCAAAGTAGAAGAATGTAAGGCACGATTATAAGCATGTTGCACATAATAAAGATGTTCATCCCACAATTTAGGATGTTTGTTACTATAGCCCCTAAGTAATTGTACCACTGTGCGGTTTACAACCTCTGTTTGACCATCAGTCTGTGGATGAAAAGCAGTGCTCTTTTTCAGTTTTGTGTCCATTAACCCCCACAATGTTGACCAAAATTCCCCAAGAAATCTAGAATCCCGATCAGATATGATTGAAGTAGGTAAACCAAAATGAACCCAAACAAACTGAAAGAATAAATGTGCAGTTCCCTCACCAGTTATTTGTTTAGTACATGGAACCAACACACACATTTTGCTAAATCTGTCCACTACCACATATAAGTAATCATGTTTCTTCCGTGTCATGGGCAAGCCTCCTACAAAGTCCATGGAAACACTTTCCCAAGGCCGTGTTGGAACAGGAAGAGGAGTGTAAAGTCCTAATTTCCTATTACTTGGCTTGCTTGTGGCACAAAGAACACATCCCTTAATATACCGGTTTACATGTTCATGCATTCTAGGCCAATAGCAATATTTTTGTAAATGTGCAACTATCTTACTAACACCAAAATGCCCTGAAATAAGAGAAGTATGTGCTTCCCTAATCATATGCACACGCTCATTTTCTAGAATACAAAGTTTTCCAGAATGATATAACAATCCTTCATGCAAATGATAATCTTTTTCTCCTACTTGTTTCCCACTTACTAGATCCTCATACACTTCTCTAAAATCAACATCATTTACATATTGTTCCTTATAACTAACATGAGCCAAAGAACTATGCTGCAAAAGGATAGATGCTACTACCACTGGTGGTCTGGATAACATGTCGGCAACCTTGTTTTGAATACCTTTTTATACCTGATTACAAGATGAAATTGTTGCAAAAATCCCATCCACCTGAAATGTCTAGACTGCTGCAATTTGGTTTGTGTTTGTAAGTATTGAAGTGGTTGATGGTCAGTATGGATAATTGTTTCTTTTCCCATTAAATAATGCTTCCACTTTTTAACACTTTGAACCAAAGCATACAACTCTTTATCATAAGTTGGATAGTTTCTTACCGCACTTGTAAAGGTTTCTGAATGGTAACACATTGGTCATTTGTTCTGCATCAAAACTGCCCCCATTATGTAGTCACTAGCATCCGTCTCAATCTCAAATGAATGTTGTAAATCTGGAAGTGCCAAGATCGGAGTGGTACTTATCTTCTCTTTCAGTGTATCAAATGCTTTTTGTTGTTTTCCTCCCCACTGAAAGACCTGTTTAATACTTGTCAAAGCATGCAAAGGAGATGCAATATATGAGAAGTTAGCAATAAATTTCTCCAATATTGAATTGCACCTAGAAAACTTCTAACTTCCGTCACATTTGTGGGTCTAGGCCATTTCACAATAACCTCTATTTTTGCAGGATCAATTCTCAATTCTCCATTTCCTACAATATACCCCAAGTAAATTAAAGATGTTTTTCCAAATTCACATTTTGACATCTTCAAATACAATTTCTCTTTCCTTAGTGCATCTAAGACTTTCTGGATGTGTTTAACATGTTCATCCCATGACTTACTGAAAATAAGAATATCATCTAAGTAGACAATAACGAAATTATCAATGAATGGTCTAAAATTTCATTCATAACTCTCATGAATGTTTGCGGTGCATCACAACCAAAAGGCATCACTAACCATTCAAACAATCCCTGTTTCATTTTAAAAGTAGTTTTCCAAACATCACCTTCTGCAATTCTTACTTGGTGATAACCACTTCTTAAGTCTAACTTAGTGAAATAAATTGCATTCCTTAATTGATCCAGTAAATCATCTATTCTAGGAAGAGGGTAACGATTCTTTATAGTAATCTTGTTTAAAGCATGGAAATCAACACACATTCGCCAAGTGCCATCCTTCTTAGGAACCAATATAATTGGTGAACCACATGGGGATGTACTTGGATGAATTATACCTTGAGCCAAAAGTTCCATTACCTGTCTCTTGATTTCCTCATTCTCTACTACTGACAACCTGTACATTCCGATATTGGGAAGAGGTGCATCCTGAAGCAACTGTATCTCATGTTGAACCCCTCTTTTGGGAGGTAGACCTTGTGGATCCTGAAAAACATCATCAAAATGAGAAACAATTTTTACCAATTCATCCTTATGTTTTAGATCGCAAGTCTCAAAAGCCATCTCATTTTCTTTTTCCTTGGCTTTGACCACCATGAGCACAAAACTTTTGCTTGAGTTTACAAGCCTTTTCATTTGACCTGCAGTTACCAAGGATAGATTATTCTTTTCACGGTGAGCTCTAATAATAAACTCAATTCCATCCTTTACAAGCAAATATTTATTTTCTTCCCTATAGAAGATTGCTTTACGATCATACAAATAAGGACTTCCCAAAACCACCCCACAAATATCCAAAGGAACTACATCCAATTCAACCTCATCAATAAACTTGTCTGTAATGGCAAATCTGAAAGTACAAGTTTTAGTTACCTGCAGTTTTGCATCATCACAAACCCAGCCCAAAGGATAAGGCTTAGGATGTGGTTTAGTTTTGAGTCCTAGTTTCTTAACAACCTCCTCATAAATTAGATTAGCTTGAGATCCACTATCAAAAAGAGTATCAATTTTCGTATGCTTTGAAATTACTCTAATGTGGAAAAGCTCATTTCTTTTCTTATCATCATGTATAGTTTGTTTACTAGAAGAAGATGCAACATCTGTAGTGCTATTGTTGGAAATTGAAAGAGTTGATTTACCTTGAAAACTCATAGCTGTGATTTTGGTTTCATCACCTGAATCAGAACCAAGATCATGCACTACAGTGTTTGTTTTCTTTTCTTTTCCTTTCTTAACCATCCATTTAGGCTTCTTTTCAGGATGTAATTTCCAACATTTAGACTCATCATGGTTTTTTTTACAATGATTACAAAATGGTTTTTCATCTTCCTTCTTAACAGTAGAGTTTGTTTTATGCTTACCCTTTCCTTTTCCTTGTTCTTTCGAACCTTTTCCTTCAGATTGCTTGTTCTTTTGATTAAAAGAAGAGAAAGAGGACTCCTTTGTCATTTTCCCTCGTGCTTCCAGATGGGTTGCTTGAACACATACTGCATCAAGATTAGTAGGACCTAAAACAAGTATCATATGCCTTAGATAACTATGCAATCCACCAATATATTTGAGTAGTGTTTCTTCTGTGTTTAGGGAAATTCCCAGAATTAGAGCCCTTTTCCTAAATTCTTGTGTGTATTCTTGAACACTTTGTCCCTTAGTTTGTCTTAATGTTTGCCAATCCATCATAGCTTGTTGCTTATAACCAAGAGGATAAAATTGTTGCCTAAGATTTGAAACAAATTCAGACCAAGAAGTGATTTCTATACCTTTGTTTTCTTCCACTTCCTGAAGCTTACTCTCCCACCAAATGAGTGTTGTGCCACCCATCCGAAGAGTTTCCAGATGAATCTTTGCTTCATCATCAACAATTCTCTGAACCCTGCAATATACTTCTATTTGCTTGACCCAGTTATCCAACTTCTCTGCATTTAGCTCTCCAGTATACATAGGCAATTCAAACTTGATATCTAACTTTAATGAAAGAAAATCAGATTTTAAAGAGTCTCTTTTTGGAATGTCATAACTAGAGCTTTCTTCTTTCTTACCTCTCTAGTTCCCTTTTCCCTTTGCCTATCTTGGTACATTTCTTCCACCATTTCCTTCATCTGTTGGAAGGATTGACGAAAGTTTTGTTCCACTTCCTCTCGATCCGCCATTATAGGACTTCGAGATCGTCTGGTACCAATTTTGGGATCTCCTTCAACTAACTCTCCTTCACCCTTCTTAGATCGAGACCTTGTTAACATCCAACACACAACTTGCAATCCAAAACACGTTAAACTGAACCAAAAATCAGTCAAAACCAGCTCTGATACCAATGATCTGAAAACCAAATTTAACTAGCAATTGTGCACACACACATTTTTTTGCTTTGTATTGATTTTCGATGTAAAATTTGAGCATTATATCCTTTTGTATTTTTAATAAAAGAATAAAAACTGCAAGTACTGTGCAAATATTGAAAGAAATGAAGAGGATTCACCAGCAATTTGACGCAAGAATTGATAACGGAGTTCGGCGCTTGAGGCCTACGTCTCCGGGTCCGGTTGAATGGGACCGATCTATTAAAATCTTGAAAATAATTCTTTACAAAGAATTCTACAAAATTCTGACCTTCTCACAGTCTTCCTCTGTCAAAAATAATAGGGGTTGCTTTTTACATCTCCTCCAAATTCCACTCCTAGCTCAAGTTATGAGCATTACAATAATTTCACACAGTCCCGAATGCTATACAAATATAATATACCTCCTTTTATATTGTTTCCAAACAGCTGGCGCAATGGTTAGGCGCCTATACTTTTGCTTGGGAGGTCAGCTGTTCCAATCCCCTCCACTTCTCCTCCTTCTCCTTAGGCACATTTTAAGTGTTTTATCCCACATTGTGGGGGCGTTAAAAAAGGTAAGCATTTATTAATGCATGGAGGGCGGTTTGAATTGGCTTAAGAGCCACCTATATGCTTATGTAGAGGGCGCATTTCTTGGGATAGTGCATGGTTTGATTTTTAGGTGCTAAAACTCAGCCAAGGATAATGCGTGGTTAGTTGGATAAGGAGAATGCGTGGACAGTGGTATAATGAATATGCAATGCGTGGAAATTAATAAAAAATGCGTGGAAATGGTAGTTAATAACAAATATGCGTGGGAAATTTGCATAATTTAAATAATGCATGCCTAAATGTCCCACATGCATGGCGCAAAGGCAATTATAGGAGTTTATATACACAAGTTGGTTTAATGATTAAATGAGAAGGAGGCCAAGGCACCCCTCCATAATCGAGTGTGTCGAACCTGGCTGAGGGCCCCCAGCCAGTAAATAGCGGGGTCCATTTGTCCGAGAACGAGTGTCCAAGACCGGCGTTCCAAAACCCATTTTTTTAGTACATCACACAATTCATCCACGTGTCACAATATAATCAAAACACTTGGCGAGCGTGCACACGTCCAACCTGCACAAAACTCCAAATTTTGCCAGTTGCCCAAAAATTTCAGCGGGCTATAACTTTTGCAAACGAGCTCCATTTCCTGCAAACAAGATGTCATCGGAATCGTATAATTTTTCTCCACACTTTAAAAATGACTGCAACTTATTCTGAGAAGATCTTAGATTTGTTAAAGAGTTTTCATGACTCAGCTTGTGGTGGTCACTTCTCCTCATCAGTGACAACACATAAAATCATTTGGGCCAGGTACTATTGGCTGACACTATTTTAGGATGCAGCCACCTGGGTAGCGAAATGTGAACTTTGCCAACAATTCGTTGGCAAACCAAAGTTGGCTGCATTTCCCCTCATGCCCATCATTATTGATGAACCATTCAAGCAATGGGGAATTGATTTCATTGGAGCACTCAATCCTCAATCAAGTGTAGGACACAGTTACATCCTAACAGCAATGGATTACTTCATGAAATGGGTGGAGGCCATACCTATCAAGCATGCCACTTTTGAAGTTGTTTGTAACTTCATCAAGGAAAATATTATTGTGAGATTTGGCATTCCACACAAAATCGTTGCTGACAATGCTTCCAAATTCTCTTCATGGGAAGTTATTGGTTTTTGCTATGGATACAGAATAACCTTGGCTCATGCCTCTGATTATTACCCTCAAGGAAATGGTCAGGCAGAATCTAGCAACAAGAACCTAGTAACTATCATATGGAAGCTAGTTGATGAAAACCAGTGGTCCTGGCACAAATCATTATACGATGCTTTGTGGGTGGATCGTATCACTCCTAAAGAGATCTCTCGGCATGTCACCTTTCTAGGTGTTGTATGGGACCGATGCTGAAATCCCTATCTCTCGTAGAACTTCCTGCTCTATGCTTGGCTCGAGTAATCGAAGATGAAACTTTTCAGAGTTCTCTTGAAAAGAGGATTATGTACCTAAGAACTTGAAGAAAAGTGAGTCAAATTGGTCGATAGGATCACTGAACATTAGAATCAAGTCAAGAGGTTGTTCAACAAGAAAGCTAGGTAGAGAGATTTCCAAGTAGGGGATCTTGTCCTTCTGTGGGACAAATGAAGAGAACTAAAAGGTATGCACGGGAAGTTTGACTCTCTTTAGAGAGGGCCATACAAGATCAAATAGCTCAATGGAGAGAATATTTTCTATCTCTCATATCTGGATGGAACCAAGCTCCTGTTTCCCTATAGCAGGTAGCACCTGAAGATTTTAGGAAGTAGAGCTTGCTCTCTTCTTTGTACAAATTACTTTCATCATGTGTTTGTTTTTGTCGTGTGTTTGCTTTCTATTTGTTATGTGTTTCCTTCCTCCCCTTTTGGTCACCCTTGTTTTTGACTCTCTATAACCCAATGGATAGGCACATGAAATCTGGGATTCTCTACCCTTAAGTTTCACTTAAAGATAGTCCCCAGAAAGAGCCAACTATTATCCTGTAAAATTGACAAGGGAAATTTTGCAGATAACCATACCAAAATTTCGTTTTGGTCCCTAGAAGAAGTCTAATAACATTCGAAATGGCCTAGAACTCCCTTCCAAAAATCAAGTTTTAAAGAACTTTTCATTTTCAGACTTTTTGAATTGGGCGCAAGAAATGTTGTGTCAACACATTAAAATGTGTGCCCCTTTGAAAATCCTTTATCACAAAAAATGACATGCAAACATCAATAAGGTTGCGCCCTTAAGGCGCTAAAAGTTGCATGTCAACATCATCAAACCTGCACCTAAAATGTGTGCCTAAGGCGCAAGAATTGGCATGTCAACACATCAAAATGTGTGCCTAGTAAATTTTCCTTAAGGCGTAAGAAATCCTCATGTTAACATCATAAAAATTGTGCCCCTTTATACCCATTAGTGCTGAAATCCTCATGTTAACATCACGAAATGCGCGCTAAGGCGCTGGAAGTATTATGTTGACACTAACCAACTTGCACCAAGGCACATTTGTACCCATGTCAACACTTTGAAAAGTGCACCAAAGAAAGTGGGTGGAATAATTAATGCTAAATTTTCTATAAATAGGTGCTTAACACCTATCATTTTCACGAATTGAAAATTGTGAAAAGTATTCCTCTACGCCTAGCTATCCCTGTCATCACCCGCATGCCATTTTTTGAGTTTGTGGACCCCAACGTTGTCCTTCGTCCTTTATAAAACTAGGTAAGTGGATTTTATCACTCTTGTTATTGTTTGTGGTTTTTGTTTCTTGGTTATTGTTAGGTTTTAGGGTTGTTATAAATCTAAAAAGGTTAAATCTAAAAATGAAAACCTAACAATCCATAACCATCTAGGAACACCTTTTCCTCTCCTTCTAGATCTACAAATCTAGAAGGCCCCTTGCCTCTGAAAAACCTAAAACCACGTTCCCTGCCAATTATCTTATTGCAAAACCTCTCTTTACCATTTGAAAAACCAAAAAGAGGAGAAGAAATCTTAGAAATTACAAAAATCCTTAAAAGCTTCGATGCACTATTTTTACATGTTGCACTCCCCATAGTTGCACCGTGGCACACTTCACACTTGTGTAACACACACTTTTCCCATGCACACCAAAACACTTAGCGAGTTTTGTGAGGCAATGGTGCACTTCTCTGAACAACAACATTATATGTTGTGTGATCCTGATCCGCACCACGCACTAAAACCTTTGGCGCACTAATTCCCATTGCAACATCTTCCATGCCTACACCTTGGCACACCTTGAACTCGTGCAACACCAAACCTATCTGTGCCCCACCAAAGCACTCTTCTTAAAGTGTTGGTGCCATTTCTATAACACCAACACTGCATGTTGTGTGTTGCTTACCTACACTCGTGCTTTTTCCTTGGCGCTAAATCCTTATGTCATGCGACACTCTCAAAAGTATGCCCTTTATAATCCTTTGGCATAACTTTTCTCCTATCAACACAGGCACACCTTTTTGCATGTTGACATCCCCAAAAGTGTGCCCAACCTTTTTAAGCCTCTACAGTATGCTATGAACTTGCACCTTGCGCCCTAAGCCTTATAATTTCTCATTCTTCTTTCTGCAAGCTTTTATTATGAATAACATGATGGTTGACATGGCTCTTCTATGTTGGACCTCCTTGATTCTCCTTGTAGAACAACAACAGCCATCCTTGAGCTCACACATGTCTTCATCAAGCAAAAAGCCAACCAAGTCTAAAGGAAAAGCAAAGTTGACAGAGCAAGAGATGAAGTATAAATATCAAAAAGTTAGGATGTCTGACTCATACGTAGAGATTGATCTTGATATCAGAGACTCGAGCTCGGGCACATTGATATGGAAGACTTCGAGCGAGAACCAACCAGGCAACTAGTGGCCCCTAGATGAATAAACTAGTGGGTAGTGGATTGCTCTTTGTATCTGGTCTCTAGTAAGTCTTTGTGAATAATGATTTCATCATGTTGGTGGCTCGATGTTATAAAAAGGACACAAGATGTGTCGAAGATAAAGAGGGAAAGACGGTCATTGACCTAACTACTCATCACTTTGAAATAACTCCTGGGCATTCCTCATCACAGGCAGTACATCGCCATAAGCCTAGAAGACTGCAAGAAGGCATGGGACGACAATGAGGATAAGTGTATGCAAATGATGAATGAGCTATATCTGAAAAATAAAAAGTGGTGAGCAGATGGCCACAGACCATCCACCGCAGTGACTTCAATGAGGAACTAAGTGATACAATCACCTTCCTGAGCGAGTATTTGGGCTTCCTGATGCCCATCATTTCCATAAATGGATGCTGAGGTACTTAGAGACCATGAGTAAAAATGTGCCTGAACAACATTTTGGCTGGGGAGAAATCATCAGCGACACCATCTCTCAGCAACTTCAATGGTCATGACAACTGGGAAGTTCTATATGAATTCCTACATTGTATACGCTGCAACATCAGTGAGAGATTTCGCAGGCCTGGCATGAAATGGGGTATGGCCCTAGGTCAAAATATATGAATACTACCTAGAGCTAAGGCTCGAGAACAACATCCCCAGTTCTCAAAAATCAATGACGCCTTCTTCTATGAGGTGATCTGCCTATTGAGGCCAAATATGAGACATGGTCAAACTAGCCCGAGTGTGGTCACTGTCACAAAGAAGTGGGGAGCATTGTTCACTCAGTTTCCCACATTCACATATCTCAGGGTGGTGAATTTTGAGGGTGAACTAACCAAGCTACCAAGGTATGTAGGGCCCAAGCTGATTCTCTTAGAGTTGTCAAGGCAACTAATCACATACCATGAGAGATGCATGAAGAGAAAGAAGGGAGGAACTCCATTCCCCCTTACAGTGGGCCGATACACTGTTGGCCAAAGCACATGAAATGTATGTCAAGCTTTAATTTATGAATCTGAAGCACAAATTCCTAGCCAGGCCTACCTTTGATTTCCGAGGTTGCCTCCCAAAGGAAAAAATTGATCCTATCCATGTCCCTAAGATCGAGGACATCTACATCGACCTGACACATGAAATAGATCTCAGGCAAAAGGATCACTCCAGGTTGGCTCTGGAAGAGATCAAACACTATGGTGTGGCCATCATTCCAAAAGGATTCCAAGAACCTGATCAAGAAATTGATCAAGTTTACCTTGACACGGATGGGGACGATTGGCCGTTCACAGAGATTGACAGAGCCAAGGCACCAAAGACCATTCAGGAAAGAGTCAAGCACACATTGTAGCGCACCGAACATTGGTGCAAACAGAATGGTCTCATCTACCTCGGGGTAGATTTCACTACTTCCCCTTTGGGTAGAGTGCCTCCAAGAACGGCCCAGGTGCTGAAAGGAAAAGGAAAAGATAAAGAGGGAGAACCAAGAAAATAGGAAGAAACTCCTGAAATCCCTCCTACTACTTCTGAAGAGTAAGTGGTCAACCTAGTGTCTCCAGGTAAAGAAAAAGAGACTACCAAAGTTCCAACAGATACATCCACTTAGGATGTGGTCATAGCTACAACTACTGAGGTACCCACCATTCCTTCTTCCACTCCTTCTCCTCCCCTATCATTGAAGCATCTATTCCAATGGATGTTTCTTCTTCTCTCCCTTCCTCCATTCCATCTCCCACCTCTTCCATCTTCTCCTCTCTTGTGGATCTATCACCTAGTGTTCCCTCCATCCCATTACAGATCCCTTCTACCTCCATAATTTTCTTCTCCTGTAGTAACTCTAGGCCCTACAAGTAGTAGCGTGTTAGACTCCTTGTCGATGCCACCACCAAGTGTCTCAACATTCTTCCCTACGGCCTCTTCATTTGCTTCCCCTTTCACTCTCGTTTCTTCTTCCATTCCCTCTACTCCTTCTCCCATAAGTCCAAGCTGGATCTTTGACCATCTAGGTCAACTCAAGAGAAAGGTTCCCATAGCACCCATGGACTTCTCTGTCATTCCAAAAAGGGACCCAAGAATTAGAAAGCTATAACTCACTTCTCTAAGAGTGTCGGGAGAGAGAGTCATGGATATTGCATATCCGATCCCACCAAAGAGAAGAAATATTTGTCTCCTACAGACTTTACAGTGACCCAAGTCATAATGGGAACCTCATCTGAGAGCCTGTAAGGAGAGGCCTTGTCTGCAGTAGATGCCCTCTGCAAGAAACTTCAAGAATCAAAGGAGGAGAAGAGAATACTCAAGGAATAAAATAAACATCTTCTCTAAGCATTACAAAGAATGGGCAATGCACCTCCTTGACTGCCACCGAGCCTACTGAACTTCTCAGTCAGGAAAAATAAATGAATACACCAAGATTGGTGAACAAGGCGTGGTAGTATCTTCTTGGATAGAGTGAATCCTCAGAGATAGTGAGGAAATAATCAAGAAATTCACAGGGCTCTACCAAGGTATAGGTCAGGTAAACAAAGAGTTACAAGCAGTATCGGATCCCTCTTCGAGGAGTTAGACAATGCCAGATTGCAACATGAAACATTTCA
The DNA here is from genome assembly GCA_018340775.1 of Taxus wallichiana var. yunnanensis. Lineage (NCBI taxonomy): Eukaryota > Viridiplantae > Streptophyta > Pinopsida > Cupressales > Taxaceae > Taxus > Taxus wallichiana. The sequence goes on from CM031243.1 coordinate 440,073,808, forward strand.
AGCAATGGTTGACTACTCGACTGATGACCTATTAAAGGTCAGCATCATTGATCACCTACGGGTGCATAACAAAGCTCTCATCACATTGGATTACCAGGTTGATCAATTGGAATTTATCCTTGAGAGGATAGATAAAATCATAGGACGAAGCCATGGATGCAAAATACAACATGGAGCAGATGGTTAACAAGATGTCTCCAAGGATGCTCAGTGAATTGTTCACCTTGAGGGAGGTAGATGATACTATCCAGATCTTCAAGGATATCGCAACCAAGGTTTGGTGCCAAAGGTCACTTTTGACTGAGAATCAATCAATAACTTTCTAGCTTGTCGTAATTTCATTGGTTACTTGATTGAGGCATGCAAAGAATACGCCGGATTACGGATAAGCTCAAAATGAAAAGGAAACTTGCAAAGTAATTAGAGACCATTTCAAGGGTCCTGATCATAATCAACTTTAGACCATGATCAACAAGTTTATGGAGTACCAAGCTCAATATCACATCGCCTCTCCGATCGATCGAAGCAAGACACTCTGTTCAAGCAAAGAGATGACAATGAGTAGTTTCTCTTCTTGTGTACGCTTTGATCTTTTTGTAAAAATATTTAAAAAGTATGTTGGCATTTATGATGACATCATCCATGTTGCACCATGGGATGTTGCCATCCACAAACTTGCCCAAAGTCAACTTTTGACTTTTTAGATATTTTGTAAATATCTTGTAAGATATTTTGTAAATAGTGGTTGGTTTCTTTTTGTCTTCTTTCTCCTTCTCCTTCTATAAATATTGGAATACTTGTTGTATTCCGGTGGACATTTTTGTATGAAAAAGAAGTGAAGAGAGAAAGACTTTGTGCCTTCTTGTAACAGAAGAGATATTAATATATATGTTAAGACTTTGTGCTCAATATATGTGTTATTTACATTAGATCTTTCTTAAGTTAGATCTATGTTTCTATTCTGTTGGATTCATTCTTATTATCGTCATATGTTCATCAATATTGCTTTATTTGTTTATGCAAGTAAGTTTGGCTCTGTTTACTACCAGCCCAAAGCATAAACCTTCTGACCTTTCTGTCTTGGAATTCATTTATTTTCTTCCTTCAGATCTACTCTCCTCCATTCCTTCCCTCTTACATTTTTGTTCACAATCGGAACTACCTCTACTAGGATGAGATCCCAAACCCCCGAAGTTAGAATAGTGTAGATTTGCACATATTCCTGCTTGATAGATTAGCAATAAACCAGTTTCACTTTGCTATCTCAAAGAGGGGCTATGCCCTACACACTATTGTCCTATTTTCCCATGACTCGCATATTCGACTGATTTTCAAATCAACACTTTGTACTTATTTATGAGATCTCAATCTTGTTTTTCCTAAATATCACTTTCCTCTATCAAACATCGATCAACTAGTTGATCTTACCGATGACGAGACACTTTCCTTTATGGATGGACTCTATGGTTATAATAAAATCATCATCACTACGAGATGATCAACATAAAAATCCTTCATCACTCCTTACCAGAATTTCTATTACCGTGTTATACCCTTCGAGACTCAAAAATGTGGGGGCCACTTATTAACGCGCTTATGACATATATCTTTGACGACCTTATTTGAAAAACCATACAATACTATGATGATGATATTTTAGAGAAATAAAAACAACTTAGGGACCACCTAATTTTCCTTGACATTATATTTACTCCTATAATTCAATATTTTCTTCACCTTAACCCCGCTAAGTGTGTGCTCAATTTTATCCCTACAAAACTCTTAGGGTTCATCATATTTATCCAGGGCATTGAAATATACCCCACTAAAAAAAGGCCATTGTTAAAATGCCTCCTTAATAAAACCACAAATAAATTCACATCCTTCAAGTTAAACTTTTTCTATTTTCCATTTTATGTCACAAATTTTACATCGTCATCGTCACCCTTTCACCATCTTCTTCAAAAATATGTTAACTTCAGATAGGACCAAAATTTTCACAAGTATTTCAAAACCTCAAATAATATCTCCTATCATCACCTGTGGTCACACCTCCACATGAGGGGGAGCCTTTTTATATTTACATGTCCATTATTGATCATGCTCTGGGTGCTATGCTCTCTCATTAAGATGATCATATTCATGAATATTCCATCTACTATATAGGTTGCACTCTCCACAAATATGAGATCTGCTATCTGAAGCAAAAAGTTGTGTTATTGTGCCATGTACTTTACAACTTAAAAAACTACGCCATTATCTACTCAATTAAAATACTTATGTTATTTCTCTATTCAATCCACTCAAAACCATGTACTCCAAACCATATCAAAGTGACTACATCACCGAGTGGGTTATGCTTATGACCTAGTTTGACCTTGAATTTATCTAACATAAATCTTTGAAAGTACAAGCTATCGCCGACGTGATCGCCAAAGCCCCTCTAGACAACCAACCACCTTATGAACAATTTCCCAATGAATATATTAACAATTTTGATCAAGAATATACCAATCTTAAAATTACCATCTTCTTTGATGGATCTAAATGTCAACAAGGGTGAGGGGCCAATATTGTCAATATACCTCCCTGGGGGACTACTATCCCTCTACCATTCAAACTTGAATTTGATTTTATTAACAACATGGCTGAATGCAAAGCTTTAATCATGGGTTTTCAAACTAAATTAATTCTTTGTGTTCAAATATTGGACATCTATAGATACTCACAACTTGTCATCAGTCAAATCAAAGGAATTTATTAGTGTAAAAATGAAACTATACAAAAGTATAAAGCCATTGTTGAATTTCTCTTAGAAGCCTCCGACCATTACACCATCGAGACAGTTTCATGAGCTTATAACAAATTCATGGACACCATGGATTCTTTAGCATCCCTCATCACCTTATCAACTGATGAATAAAGTGACAAATCTAAAATTTTACTTTGTCATCCACATACTTGATTAACCATCCCACAACTATGATCTCCCTTTATCAACATCATTGAAAATAACCTAATTGACCTTTGATACACTAAGACATTTGAATATAATTTGAATTCCAAAATTCCTCCTAATCTATCTAGAAACAATAGACAATATTTTCTTCATTGTGCTACCCACTACATCATAGTAGGAGGTATCGATATAAATGCAGATTTGAAGACCTCTTATTAAGATTCCTTAAATTTCATGAGTTTACTAAAGCCATGATCAAAGCAAGAAGTCTTCATTTTAATTACAGCAAGATTAATGTGCACCTTTTGTAATTTTTCAGCTTGTGAGAAGGTTTGAATTTCACATATGGCAACTCCTAAGAGGTAGAATCCACTAGGTTCAGCAGTCCAAGCTTGACAAATTCATGAGAAGAATCAAAACAAGGTTAAGAACTAAAGAAGAGGTACTATTATTCTATCTACACTTGTCCCCAGATAGAGCAAGAAGGGGAAAAAGAGTTCAAAGGTCTCCATCTCCACCAAATATAACCTTATCAACAGCTCCACTGGAAGGCTTTTCATTTAATAAAATATAATTCCTGCCAATCAAGATGGCATGACCCAACCCCTAAGTCAATTTCACCTTTGGTAGCAACCCACTTACTCTCAATGAAAAAATCCCAGTGCAGGTTGCAGCATTCAAGAACATTCCATATTTCTTTGGAGAGAACCAAACAACCCCGATTGATCATATTCAAGACATTGTAAATGTCTATGTAATTCATGAAATTAGTGAAATCTTTAGTGAGATCCCATACCCGATTCTTGTAGTTTTTAAATAGATCATTCTTAGCAAAATTTTGTCCTCGAATTTATTCACAATCAGATCACTATCTCCAAAGAATTTCAAGTTTTTAATACCTCTCTTTCTTGCCTAATTCAACCTGTGAATTAAGGCTTCATACTGTTTGTGTTATTTAAGAAAGAAAATTGGAAACAGAAGTGAGTAATATTTTGTACCTCGAGGTGAAACAAGCATAACTCCTCCTCCTCTTGCACCTTGTCTACTTCTTGAGCCATCAAAGAATAACTTCCAGACCTCATTATCATCTTTGTGGTCTTGCTTGGTGATGCTAGGAAGAGGTGGATTATCTTTGTACAAGCAATAGACTCCTAACTCAGCTTCTTCTATTTCCTTGTATGGATCAAATGAATGCCTTTTGTTTTCCCATTCATCAAGAGTCGGGTCTAAAATGCATCCGAATTTTGTATACGCTTCATGGATGCTTGGATAATACTCTTGATCAAATGCTGAATAGTTTGAATTGATTGGATGTGGTGTGTGAGGCTCAATATGAAAGTTTGCAATGGGTTCATATTTGATTGTAGCCTTATCCCCATACCTTGTTCGAATAACATGTGTGACCAATAAGTAGAAAAATAACCTTCAATCTTACTAGTGAAGTCTCTTGATAAACACAATGCAAATAGTGGTGGAAATTCTATGACTGATACATCTTGCAAGATAGCCACATTGGGACATGCATGCAATGTGAGGCACCACACATTTAGAGATGAATTCATATTGAAGACCCAATGATCAGCTATTTTTACGACATGATTGAGCTACTTGCTCTGAAATCAATCATGTAATTATGTTCCAATTTATCTCTAATGATTAATGAGATATAGAATGGTGGGGGCTTCAAATTTTTACCTTGGTATCTCCTGGTTTCTTCCTTACCGAGTTACATTAGTAAGCAGCTTTTCTTGATGATTGGGTGGTTGATTTGATGCTCACTAATTTTCCATAGTAGCTTGCAATAGGTATCTTTGTCCTGGGATAGCCAATGACTACCACATTGAGATGTTTACATTCATTTTCTTCATCTTCTCAATGATGTTGAATGGAGATGATCTATATTTTTGTTGCCCCTTGCCTTGCACATTCTTCTCTTACACATGGGATGTTACAATCGACACTTGAGATGATCTAAAAGGTGGCTTGGGCTAACCTTTCACATTAGGAGCTATATTTTGATTGTTAACACCTTGTGGAGTAATAGAGGATTATGGATCATTTGAATTTGATGAATGTCCTTATCTAATATTTCTCCTCTTGGACCATGTATTGGCAAATACACTTTGAGAAGGGACTTGATTTATACCACAGAAATATTCAACCTGCATATTGACAAGTGTGGTCTCATTTGGAGGTGCCTCTCTGATTTACTTCCTGCACTGATTCCTCCTTGGCATGTCTCTTGTTATACACCTATTGTTGTCATCATAAGGACTTGATTCAAAGCATCATTGAAACACATTGATCTGGTTATGAGGTTGATTACATGTGAAGAACTAGTCATATTCTTGAGCCATACTATTTTTCACTGGTACCAAGGCTCTAGATGTGGATCCAACATTAGGATTGTAAGGATGCAATGGTTTATTACTAGGAGTCTTGACTTGGTTCTGATTTTCAGCTTGAATGAGTGGCCTGTTAGGTTGATATTAAGGTCTATTGTGTTGAGTTTGAGGATGATATGATCTCTAATTTTGAGCTTGTTGCCTCTTGAGTGTCACCAACTCATTACCAAAGTTCTCCGTAGTTGCTTCATGACTTCTTGGAGCTCATTTGAGGTACTAAAAGATGATGAAGAAGCTTCAGCCGAGATCTAATTTCTTAGAGCATGAATGGGAGCTAATGTAGGTGCTTGACTAGTGCTTGGAGCTCCTAGTTCTGGATATAGAGGAATAGGTGGCCTAGGTGCAATTTTACCAGCTTGAATTAAGAAATTTTCAGCTCTAATAGTGATGTTATAGGCTACGGGTAAAGTTATACCTCCCATGGATTGAATCATCATGGAAATATCAGAATTTAAAGCTTTAAGGAAGTATAAGAAAGCACCTTTAGCTATTGGTTGCATGGCTAGTAGAATCCTATCTTGTGTCCTCTAGAATCTGAAGTTGAAGTCAGTCAACTGTTCATTAGGAGCCCTCTTAATTGTTGTCAATTATTCCAATAAAGACAGATTATCCCCCTTTTCTCCAAATTGATTATGAAGAGTTGTGCACAAATGGTCCCAATTCTGGATAGACCTTGTTGTTAGACTTATAAACCATTGCAAAGATTTCCCTTTAAAGGAGGATGCCAACAACTTAATAACAATTTCCATTTCAGTAATTTCATGAATTACATAGACATTTGCAATGTCTTGAATATGATCAATCGGAATTTTTGGTTCTCTCCAATGAAATATGGAATGTTATTCAATGTTACAACTAGAACTAGATTTTGTACATTGAGAGCAAGTGGGTTACTTCCAGTGAAATTGACATAGGGATTAGGTTGTGCCATCCTGATTGGTTAGAGAACTCTAGTTGATTGAACGAAAGACATTCTAGGTGGAGGTGTTGATAAGGTTCTATTTGGTGGAGATGGAGACCTTTGAACTCTTCTTCCCCTTCTTGCTCTATCTGGGGACAAGTGTAGATAGAAAAATTATCCCTCTTCTTTAGTTCTTGACCTTATTTGGATTCTTCTCATGAAGATGCTAAGTTTGGACTACTAAAACTAGTGAATTATGCCTCTTAGGAGTCGCCGATGTGTAATTCAAACCTTCTCACATGTTGAAAAATTACAACAAGTACACATCAATCTTGTTACATTTAAAATGAAGAATTTTCATCCCACCGGGCATTCCAAAATTGGTATCTCGAATCACAAAGACCGTTTGGTTTTCACAAGTGGGTATGCTTGTACTCACAAAGTATGATTGGATAACATGGGTACTATCTCCAAGTTGTGAGACTTACTACTTGAGATAGACCTCCGAGAAATTTAGTTCTTGCTCCTAAACTACCTACCACAATCTATTTTATTGTAAGGAAAACTATCTATCCTAATCTAAACTTACAAGGGACTAGGGAGAGAGAGTGCATAAAAAACAATCCTACACTAAAGTAGTGATACAATAGAAAAGGAGGGTGTGAGAATAGTCTTCAAATGTGTGACAAGTAGAAGAAAAGTGCATACTAGAAGGGGTGATAACAATTCTCCACAATCTAGCAACTGCATTCACAACAATATTTCATGCACACACAATGATAATGAATTCCTCTAGAAGCATAAAATAGACACAATATATTTGCAATGAATTCTAAAGGTCAAGAAGAATGCAAAAAAACACAGCAGGGGGAGATACATCCACAAACTTGCATTTATTGCTTCATAGGTATGCATAATTCAATCAATTACAAGATAAGGGCCCGAATAACCATGCAAGGATTCCAATATCAGGGATTGTATCACATTGTCTTCACATAAAAAATTTGACATGGTTTTTATACTCAAAACTATCTCTCCCTACAATGAGCCCAACACTCCAATTTATAGAATTCTTGAGAGAGAGAGAGAGAGAGGAAAATAAAAATCCCAAAATATGTCCTTCAACCACTTGCAAGAGGTAGTAAATGAAGTGAAATGATGGTATGTTTCTTGCAAAATGCCTCCCATATTGTCCCATAACTTTCAGAAGTGAAATATGTCAGCCCATTCTTCATTGAATGCACTCCCAACCACCCAGTAAAACATTGTTCTGAACTGGACACGTTTTCTACAAAATCACCATCTATTTCTCATAAAATTCTAGATTTCTTGATTTATGTGCATTTTCTCAAAACCATGATTCCAATGGTACCAATTTTGTGCATTTTTGTTGAGAAATGCAAAAGTTATGGCATTCTGAGTGTGGGCAGCTATTTGGGGTGTGCCAGGAATTTCTGTCATTTAACGGGACTGAGTGTTTGATTGACTAGGGCTGAGGATGTTTCCTTTATTTTCATATACCTACCCTCATCAAAATTAATAAATTTCATGAAAATCAGAGCTCGAGGTCAAAAATTATGGCCGTTTGAAGTTTGGGATCTAATTTGCGTTGTTTTCCTTTTCATGTGGACATTTCGGCTATTTCGGGTCCTTGTGTCCTTGTCCTAGACAAAAATATCCAATCCACCCCACAAGCATCCTTCGATGAAATTTTTAGCAAAATTGGATTTTCGGTGAACTCATGTCCCACACGTACTTGGACCGTCTGGGCCTCCCTTTTCCGCTTTTATCGATTCCCTCTTGGTGTGGTGATTTCGGGTTTAGATGCCCCATGTGTCATGCTATTGACCGAGTGCCATCAAGACCATTGACCTCTACTTTCTCCACATGTCTTTTCCCTTTACATTTTGGTGATTTTGGCAATGCAGGTCCCGATTGTCCCGATGTCCCGTGGACCTCCTGTGCCAAATTTATGCAACTTTTTCGATTCCTTCTTCCTATGGTGATTTCAGCCATGTGGGTCCTAGCTGCATTGACGCCCCATCGATCTTCTAGGAAAAAATATATTAATTTTCCACAATACACCGAAAAAGACATTTTTTCATATTTTCTCAAATTTTTGTAACTTCTTGGATGTTTCTTGGATAGGGGAGTTAGAGGAAAGAAAAGCCCCCTTCCCCCAAACTTGATTTTTGAGCCTCGAACAAATTCTACTTGCTCCAGCATGAGGAAATTATGCAAGTTATCCAAATTACCTCGAGTGGTGAATTTGGGATAACAAGTCCATGATGGTATATGTGGTGGACATTTAAATGGCATTGCTATCGCTAAACGTGTCCTTTGACTAGGTTATTAATAACCTACTATCAATCCATATTGTTGTGCATATTTAAGAAATGCATTAAATGTCAACAATATTAGAATCAAACTCACATCCAAAATCAAGATTCATAACCTACTCAAGATTTATGGCCTTTCTTGTAATGGGGATTAGACCTCATTGATGCAATAAATCCTCATTCATCACAACAACATCATTCTATCATCCAACCTTGAATACGTTACTAAATGGGTAGAATCATGTCTCTTAACATATAATAAAGTTAATTAAATCATCGATTTCATTTAGGAATATATCATATGTCACCTTGGTATCCCTCGAAAATTGTCACTCACAAATAAAAATCCTTCAAAAATAAGGATGTTAAGGAACTTTACAAAAAAATTAACATCAAACTAATATTTTCATCACCATATTATCCATAAGGAAATGGAAAAGTGAGGCTTCTAACAAAACACTTAACAAGATCCTCATGAAAACGGTTGACAAAGTAGGTAGGAATTGACATCTCAAAATCTTGTTTTCCCTATGGGCTTATCAAAATAACATCTCTACTCCTATAGGCACTACATTCTTGTCACTAGTATATGGATTTGAGGTGGTATTACACCTTGAATTTAAAATCTAATCACTCGAGTATCTCTCAAAGATTTCATCCCTTAAGAAGACTATCAACAAGACCATTTAGCACAATTAGAATTTTTGGATGAAAAGTGTTTAATAGATCTCGAACATCACCATGTATATCAAGAGTGAATCAAGCGTGCATATAAAAACATGTAAAACAACACGAATTTAAAATATGTGATATCATTCTTAAAGAAAATAAAAATTCCACAACTCAAGAAAGGAGTAAACGTGGAAAGTTTTCCCCAAGCTGGATTGGTCCATACATAATCCTTCACAAGTATCGATCAAAAGCTTATCGTTTAAACTCCTTTGATGGTATGCCTAAAAATGAAGCTCTGGATGTATTGCACTTGCAACCTACCTACTATTAACATCTTGACCTTCATGATAATAGTCACATCAAATCTCTTCTTCCACAACCAACCAACCATCCTATCATTGTAATGATTTGAAAATACGTGGTTTTTTGCTTCTATCCTCAAAACCTTGAATATGAGCACCATGGATCTATTCATCACATATTTCACATGGAAAAGTTCCTCTTTAATAAGAACACTGTAATAGTTAGATCCATCCACCTTGCACATCAAATGAAGACATGTCATGGGGCATATATGTGTAGTTTGTGCACACATCTCTTCCCCTCCTCAAAATGGTCTATTAGGGTTTTTATCTACGAATCACAACACCCTAATGTTTGCACAAGTGTGTGTGCTTGAGGTCATGGTGTGATTGGATAACATGGGTACTATCTCCAAGTTGTGGGACTTGCTTCTTGAGATAGACCTCCAGAGAAAGCTGATTCTTGCTCCTAAACTACCTACCACAATCTACTCTAATGTAAGCAAAACTATATAATCCTAATCTAACTTTCCAAGGGACCAAGGAGGGAGATTTCATGAAAAAAATCATACACTAAAGTGGTGATACACCAAAAAATGAGGGAATGAGGATAGTTTTCCAATGCGTGAAAAATAGAAGAAAAATGCATACTATAAGGGGTGATAACAGTTCTCCACAATACAACAACTGCATTAACAATAATATTTCATGCACACCCAATTATAATGGATCCCTACAACAACATAAGATAGACACAATATATATGCAATGATATTTAAAGGGAAAGAGGAATGAAAACAAACACAATAGGGGAAGATACATCCACAAACTTGCATCTATTGCTTCATAAGTATGCATAATTAAATCTATTACAAGATAAGGGCCTGGATCACCATGCAAGGATTCCACTACAAGGTCCTATAGCACACCGGGCTTCAAAAGAAAATTTTATATAGTTTTGCTACTTAGAAACTATCTCCCTTTACAATGATCTCAACACTCTAATTTATAGAAATCTGAGAGGAGAGAAAGAGAGGGAAAAATGAAAATCAAGAAATCTGTCTCCTCACCACTTGCAAGAGGTAGTAAATGAAGTGAAATGGTGTTTTTTTTTTGCAAAAGGCTCACCATGTTGTCCCATGACTGGTAGCAGTGAGAAATGTCAGCCCATGCTTCATTTAATGCACCCCAACTACCAAATAAAACACTATTATGAACTGAGTATGTTTTCTATGAAATCACCATCATTCCTTAACAAATCCTAAATTTCTTGATTTCTGTGTGTTGGTTTTGGATCCACGATTCCAACAGTACCAATTTTGTGTGATTTTGTTTAGAAATGCAAAAGATATGACATTCTAAGTGGAGGCAGCTATTTTGGATTTTCCAAGAATTTTTGTCATTTGACGGGACTGGGTATTTAATTGACTGGAGCTGGATATGTTTATTTAATTTTCATATATCTACCCTCATCAAAATTAAGAAATACAGTTATATATTTTCATATGTGGTGTAGAGGACATTGTGCCCATTCTAAAAGTCCAATTTTGTGAAAATCGGAGCTCTGGATCAAAAGTTATGGCATTTTGAAGTTCGGGAGTTAGGCGTGAGGTGTGGAAGGGAAAAAATGGAAATCATGCACGGAAGACGTGAGTGGATAGAAAATGGGTGCTAGGGGATATAAAATGGGTGTGCGGGAGGAAGGTGCGGGAGGCACGTGCGCAAGAGTAAAGCACAAAAGGGGAAAATGGAAGGAGAGTAGAATGTGAAGGAAGAAACAAGAAGGCGTGCAAGGGCGCGTGGAAAGGTTTACAGTATGGAAGCAAGGCACATGACAAGATGTAAGTGTGTGAGAGGAAAGCGGAGAAAATATGTGCACGTAGGTGCACACGCCGTAGAAAAGAATGCATACTTGCGAAATACAACTATGGAAGAAAGGTGCAAATATCCAACTAAAGAACGGCATGCGACGGGAAGACCGAGAACTTAGCCGATTTGGAGGGTGTCCATAGAGGGGTGCATGAAATAATTGCAGCCTATGAAAATGCCAAGTGAGTAAGCCTATGGGCACGTAACCTGAAATGTGAAGCATCAAAGCCGAATGGAAGTATAAGCTATCCAAATAACTAGGAGAGTTATTTGGATAACATTTTTTCCTCACTCAAAACAAATTTTTTATTGATGCATCCTATTAAATTAAATAGGATGATCATTCAAAACAAAATATTCATAAATCGAAATCATATTTTCAAAAATAAAAGTAGACTAATCTCTTAAAGGATAACTACCTATCAAAATCATAGACCGGTCCCTTGAAAGATGGCTATCCCAAAAACAAAATTTAGAAAGTCAAAGTTGTAGACCACTCCATAAGAGGATTGGTACCTATGTAAATGGATTCCTACATCGATCAATCATCAAAAATTCAAATATAAAAAGCATCCTAGGAAAGCTTTCCACATTGATCGATTTCCTATCAAAGCAAACTTCCTACATCGATTAGTTTGTGTCAAAATTTAAATATATAAGCTAGGAATCTTCCTATTAAACCAATGAAAGGACAACCTACTATCCCACATAAATTACATATGTAAACCCTTCTCATGTCTTAGGAAGGTATAAATTTAACTTCCATATGTATTCGAGATCCTACATGTGACTACACATTGTTAGTCGTATGTTAATTTTTTTGTAAAGGCCAAAAGTGTAGGTGCCTTCACTATGTTCATTCCCATCACGTATGCATACAATCCGGTGTAAAAGCAATAATTCTATTTTTATTCTCATTTAGAATTTAAAGAACCTTTTGATACACATTTTCATCACATTAAAGTCACAATATTCCTAACATATCACATATAAACACCATCACTCATCAAAAATCAATATATATACATCCACATAATATCAATACCCATCTAAACAACCATCAATAATTAAATATAATCATAAAACAAATAACATATAACATAAACATAATAATCAACACATGAATCTAGAATCAAACCCATCATCATATACATATAATTATGTCAAAATATCTATGTACATCATCTGGAGTCACAAACGTTTTGTATATGCAAATCTATACATCGAATATAGGCTTCATAAAATATCCCTATACCAAAAATACAATACATAATATCTATCCCGTAAACTTGACAACCACAAAGAAATAGCTACTATGAACAATACTCCCTTGAGAACCCTTACCACCATGTGCACTCTTTGCACTTCCATCTCCTCCATCTAGCCCTCTTTTTCCTCCTCCATCTAGACCCCAAGGTGGCTGACCCGCACTCACCATAATAATACTAGGATCTTCTCCCCACTTTGAGCTAAATGCACTTTGTGTATCAAGGTGCAATAGTCATGTTACGCACAACTAAGTGCTCTTAACAGACAACTCATCTCTTCTTGATTGGTAGTGAGCTAAGATTACCATACGCCAACATGACACCGATACAAAGACCATGTAGTAGTAAGAGCCATTTTAGGGTCTCTTGGTTTTCTTGATATCTACCTAGATCCATGGTATCCTATGATGGCTCTGACTAAGTCTATCATTCTCAACCCTCAACCCATCCCTATGAAAGTGTTAGACTTGATTTTCAATTTGTAGAGCCACAATAATAATTCATGTTCCTCTGTGCTAATTCAAGAGGTTACACATATAGGATAAAATTATCCTATTATCTTGAAAAAATCTCCACCTAGATTAAACAATTTGTTCTAACAACTTGTACAACCTACTAACAACCCTCTCGATGATTTTGTATTTACAACTCATTATTAACTCACACTATATGTAATATATGAATATTAAATTTATATAACTTAATCACCCAAAAAAATATAATGTGAGGCACTAATTTCCTAACATTCACCCCCTTAGTATGAGCATGGAGAAAACATCAAACATGTACACGATATTGTTCATGATCTAGGGGTTTTCATAGGATGATCACAAACCTCAAGTATAGTTTAGTAACGATTGAAAAAAACCGAGAATGGTGGTTTTGCAATTGGTTTACCACAAACCACAAATGAAGGTTTTCAATTGGTTTACCTACAACCACATCATGATGTGACATGTACTATTATCAGCCCTCATCACATTTCACCGTAGGGAAAAACATAGGAAACAACTTACTTATCATAACAATAGAACATATACTAGAGAGATTTCACATTACCACCTCTAAGAATCGTAATATTCTTAATTATAGCCACTATTGTTGATCGTTGCCACTTGATCTCAAACAAAAAAGGAAACTACCATTGCCACTTTGAAAGTTTCCCTTGATTTTAGTTGTTTTAGGCTTAGAATGGAAATGGAAAATTGGTGTCATTACCCCCACAATGTGAAATTTCCAAACACAAACACCGAGTAGAAAATTGTATCGAAGTACATATTATTGAATGGATATTGATAGTTAGATCTTATTACACATGGCTGCCATTGCAAGTGAACGTATTCACAAATAGGAAATCTTCCAATAGAACACGGAATTCATAGGATCATGTCAGTCCGAGGATCATTGATAGTCATCTACGCTCCAACAAAACTCATTTCCCATCATTCGAGAATCACACAAGAACACCGAAAAACTGAAGAAAGCAGAAACTAGAACGTATTAGGTAAAATAGTAATTATGCATTGTATTAGGTAATTATTATTTGTTTAATTATTGTTATATGGTTTTTAAACCATATTTGTCATATTATATTATCATAGGATTATCTGTTACATAGTTGAAACAATATATTTGTTTGTATTAATTCACAGTTTGCACCTATGCAACTTATTTATTTGTTTGTACATGGTATGTGCAATATCTATAAATATTGTAGTCATTCATTATATAAATGATTTTTGAACATTAATAAAAGTATCAGGATTCCGCCCCTATTTGCTAATTTCATTTGGTACCAGAGTTGGTTGATCTAGACCTGTGAGCAGAGAAGGTTGAGAGAGAGATTGGAGGAGGAAGAAAAAGTTTTTGAGAAGAATCTACTCTTGAGAATAGTTGTGTTGCCCCCAAGATCTTCCCTGCAACGGCCCCGCATCCTCATATCCCCCATTAATTCTTCGAGGTAAATGAAAATCAAAATTTTTTTGCCTTGGTGCCTCCTACACCAGGAAAATTTGCTTCTTGGAGACAGCCAATCATATTCAAAAATTAAAAAATTGTAGTAGATCATTTTTATTCTTCAATAGGGGTTTCATGAGTGTCAAATTTGAAAGATGATGACTTTGTTGGAGGATCAAGCCATCCATTGAGCTCACCACCAAGCTGAGCTCCTCTGAGGTACTTGTTTTGCATAGGATACTAAGTTGAAATACATTGTATACAAGTTCGAAGATCTCTTCACCATTTGAGTGGTTTCAGTTGGAGTGTGTACATACAAGCGTGCAAGCTATTTCATTTCATTGATAATCCCATCCCATGCATTATAATCCACAATACGAGTATTGATTCAATGGTGATCTTTTTCATTGAACATCACCAAAATGAGCTCAAACCGAGTTAGCTCCCAAAATTGCATCCGCATTGAGCCGCAGTAATATCAACCCGAGTCCAAGCCAACATTGGTGAGAATGACACACACACCGATATGAATGCACCAAAGAAAAGTGGTTGAAACCAAGCTAAGGTATTCGTTGAAGTTTGTTTTCCACCCACCAAGATGGGTTTATTGGGCCATGATTACTCTTCATTGAGTTCATTGTGCACAACCAAAAGTTCCTTTTGAGGAGCAAAAAAAAAAAGCTGGTTATATGGTTTTACATCCATGTCCAAAACCTGAATCAAAAGTCAAGCCATCAAGGAGTTCTCCATATTGGATTTCGAAGTGGTTGAGCCAACACAAATTGGAAACATAGCAATCACATTACAACACAACACGAAAATATAAACAAAACAGTGATCGCGAATAAAAAGTAGGATGTAAAATAAATAAATACATTGGAATGGCGTCGATCAAACAAAACATAACAAATACAACAAACAACACATGGTGGAGATAAAGAATACAAAGGAGGAACACGAAAAGGATATTAGATCCTTTTTTCAAGGCAAAACCTTAAACCACCTCCCTTTCATTGTCATGTGGGTCACAAGCCTAACACATCTTTTTGAAAAAGGTATGGGCATTTTCATTCTTCAAATGAAATATTAATTGACCTTAAGCTCATATAGCGTTTGTGGTTGGTAGAATATCCTTTGGGAGAAAGGGTTAGGGTTGATTGCGCTAAGGCGCATTTATGGATTTTTTAATTGAACTTTGGGAATAGGAAGTGTTGGATTGACCCCACCCGTATTCGTTTACCATTTTCAATATTGAAATTTTTGAGAAAAACCGTAATTAGGGCCAATTTGTTTTCTTCTAATTGGCTTATTTTTTGTTTTTAAGAAATTTTTGCCAAAGGAGGGGTACCTGAAAACTGCATTTTGAGCCTTTTTTTGTGACTTATTTTCTCAAAAAGTTGTATTGAGTTCCGGAGGCCACCAGGGCCCCAAAAAAAAAACGTTTTTGCCTGTCATTCAATTTTTTTAGAATTTTAGATGTAAGGGTATATTTTAGTGTATTGTACTAATTTTAGGTTACCATATTCAACCACAAAACCATTGTAACTGCTGTAAAACTAGCAAAGTTTTGTACTCAAAAATAATAAAAATTTGGTTTTGTATCACTCACGAGATCTTTGGATCTCATTCACAGCGCAATTCAGTATAAACAATGCCTCTGGGGAGCACTTACGGGTAAATCCGTCGTGATTACTGCTACACTTAATGTCTAATATAGCTGCAACAATGTCATTCTGGGAATCGAACCCTTTAAATTGATGGGGAGTAATAAGGACACAATGCACACACTTTGAGCCCTCCCATCCGTCTATGAACGATTTCTCGACTTAAATCCGAACTGAGAAATTATCTAAGTATATAGCGAAGTTTGCACATGTGTATGAGGATATTTATTTGAGCCGATGTCAATAATTGAAAAGACCCCTTTCAATATTGTTTTAGTATCACATATCAGATAATTTCACGTACGTTAACACCTCTTTCACGTACTTACCGAGTATATAGAAAGGGTGAGCTTCTTCCATGTACCGAAGGGTATATCGGAAGGGCGTGTATATATAAAGGTTTGGTATATCGGACTGATGATATATAGATTGGGAGACCATATACATGGAGTGATAAGAGCCTTACCCTTTGTTAGTTGATTCTACAAAATGGGCACCAACGCCCCTAAATTCTTTCTTCCAGATTCACAACTTCTAGAGGAAATAACTATGTACATGGAAGACAAAAATCAAGACACAACTTGAGTTTGAAGAGATTTGGACTATTGTGAATGGTAATGTATCTAGATTAGCAACTGATACAACACAATAAAGATAGTTTGATAGATCGATCTAAAAGGCCAAGATGATAATCTTGTTTGTAGTGTTTGATGACATGCAACCCCACATTCATGATGATGCAAAATCAGACAAAAAAAGTGGGATGATAAGTTGAACACAATGTATGAGGCCAAGAATAAGAATGTCATACTGAATTTGCAGAGTCAGTTACACACACTGAAGTTCAAACAAAATGAGAAAATAGAAGATTTCTTAAGAAGAGTTACAGAATTAAGGGCTTCACTTCTAGCCCTAGGAGAGGAGGTCACTGATGAAGCTCTCATTCCCATTGTTTTGAGAGCACTCCCTCCTTCATACCGCATTTTTGTGACAACACTCAACTTGTCAGATTAGACAGTGAGTTTTGACAAGTTGGTAAACCTACTACAACAAGAGGAAGTAATGTACAATAAAGATGATGAAGAGGAGCAAACACTTTCTTCTCATCAAAATGGAAAGGAAAGGAAAAGGAAAACCTAATTCCTATCAAAAGTCCCAAAATCAGAATCAACATCAAGGGGATAAACAACAAAAGAAGAAATGTCCTATCTATAAAAGAGGACATGAGTTGAAAGATTGTTGGTATAATACTTATAAGAAAGGTTCATCAAGAAACTTTGACCTCAACACCAATAATATCACAAGGGACATTCTAACTATAATCAAGGGCATAAAAAGGGGAACTAAAAATAAAACCCCATCAGCAAGGAAATATTGTTGAGTAAGAAGAACATTCAGATACTAAAGACTACTTGTACATTGCTTGATCAAGTGAACCTCCACGTCATCTAGTGATGTTTGGTATGTTGATTTAGGAGCCACTCGACACATGACCAGCCATATATACTAGTTTACTTTAATGAGGGACACGTCTTTGAAAAACCATGTTTTGTTAGGTGATGATTCTTCATACAGTTCAGGGGATTGGGAACATTTCTCTACCCCTTGGTTCACGCAATTGTATAGATTGTTAGATGTACTATATGTCCCTAGGTTGACTAAAAATTACTATCAGTCAGTCAACTCCTAGATCACAACTTGAAAATGGAATTTGATAGTCATTCTGGTAAGATAATGTGTTTAATTCGAGATAAATCACGTGGCTAGAAAATAGTTTCAAAACCCTCTAATGTGGGAGGCATGTTCCAACTTTCATTTTTCCACAGAGATGATCGGGAACTTGTGGCTAAGAATTCTAGCTCTGCAAAATTGTAGCATCGAATACTTGGTCACATCAGTTTCAAGTATCTTGAAACACTTCACCGGTATAACATTGTAAAATTATTACCATCTCTCTAGAAGGATAAAAATAAGTGTCCTCACTACCTAGCAGAAAAACACCACAGAGCTTCATTCCAGAAGAGTACTTATTGAGCTCATGGTAAGCTTGATCTAGTTCATACCGATCTTTACGGTCCGATGCAACCGAGTCATTCTAGATTTGAATACTTCATGATTTGTGTCGATGAATACTCAAGAAAAATGTGGATATATTGTCTTCGTAAAAAAAGTGAAGCTTTTGAAACTTTAAACAAGTTCAAAGTGGTTGTTGAGAATGAGATTGGTCATCACATCAGACCTCTCTGCTCAGATCAAGGGGGAAATTCACCAATAATGAGTTAAAAGCCTACCTATAAGCTCAAGGATTATTCAAAAAATTCCTCCTCCACACACACCACAACAAAATGGTGTTGCTGAGAGAAGAAATCGTACTATCATGGAAATGGTGCATTTCATTATCGATGAATTCAAACTAGTGAGGACATTTTAGGAAGAAGAAAAGAAATACAATAGTGTATTTATTGAACAGATTGCCCACATTTTCTCTTGATGAAGTAATGCCATATGAAGCATGGTCAAAGAAGAAACCATCTGTTGCACACCTCATAGTATCGGGTGTAAAGAAAGTATGCACATACCCAAGAAGAATATAAATAAGTTGGATATGAAATAAAAAAACTCATCTTCATTAGCTATAATGAAGAGGCTCTTGGGTACAGATTGATGGATCCAAAGACCAAAAAAGTCTACACTAGTAGAGATGTTGAGTTTTTTGAGAAGAAGGAAGAAGAGAATCCTCCTCCGGACTCACCTGATGTAGATTTTTCACCTATTGTAAAACCAAAAGCTAATTTTCCCACAGATGATGAAAGTGATGATGGGGATGATGGTGATGATCAAATAGAACCATGACCCACAAGAGCAATTCAGCGTATGCCCAAGTGGTATACTAACATGATACGAGATGTAAAATTGGATGCTCCACTAGATACATCCACCACTAGACCATGAACTCGTAGTAAAGCATGAGAAGAAGTAAACTTTTCTTTGATGAGTAGAGTTATTGAATTGATGAGCCATCTATAGTCCAGGAAGCCCTACATTCAAAATCTTGGAAAGATGCCATGGATGTTGAATATCAGTCAGTGATGAAAAAAAATACTTGGCAACTTGTCGATCTTCCACTAGGGAAGAAACCCATTGGATGCAGATGGATATTAAAAACAAATTACAAAGCATATGGGACCATAGACAAGTATAAAGAGAGACTAGTAGCAAAGGGGTATGCAAAAAAGAAGGCATTGATTATGAGGAGATATTTTCTCCCATAGCTAAGATCAAAACAATCAGGATGATCTTTTCTCTAGCTGCACAATTTGGTTGGAAATTCCATCAGATGGATGTGAAAAGTGACTTTCTAAATGGATATTTACAAGAAGAATTATACATGATTTAACCTAAGGGATATGTTGTACCTGGTCAAGAAACAAAGGTATGCAGACTCAAGAAATATTTGTATGGCCTTAAATAGGCACCCCGGGCTTGGTACATCAAAATTGATGAGCATCTCATACAACATGGATTTGTTAGAAATCCATACGATCCCAATATCTACCTCAAAAAATAAGGAGGGGAGATTGTGATTGTTGTTTTCTATGTCGACAATCTAGTCATCACTAGTGGCAGTTTAGTGAGGATGATCGATGAAATGAAGAAATATCTTAACCGATTGTTCGACATGATAGATCTCGGGATGATGCATTATTGTCTTGGATTGGAAGTATGGCAAAAGGAGAATCACATATTTATTTCTTAGTTGAAATATACCAAGACAACACTTGAGAAATTTAGGATGATGGATTGCACACCTATTGCAACACCTATGGAAACGAGATTGCGTTATCTCGTTTAGATCCATATCCTATGGTAAATGCCAATCTCTATCAGGAGTTGATTGGGAGTCTCATTTACCTCACATACACTAGACCAAATATCAGCTTTGTAGAGAGATATCTATCCAAGTTCATGCAGGAACCCAAAGTTTTTCATTGGAAGGCAGTAAGGTGAATCTTGAGATATCTCAAGGGAACATTGGATCTTGGTCTAGAATACAAGAAGAAGAATGGTGGAGTTCAAGACAACATTGATGATAGAAAATCAACTTTAGGGTTTTTGTTCTTTATGGGATCTTGACCAATATCGGGAAGAAAGAAACAACGCTTTATTTCTCCCTTTTCAACAAAAACCGAGTATGTGCTACAGGTGAAGCTTTCTGCGAAGTGATATGGATTCGTCACATACTTGAAGGACTTAGAATATCATAGGACAAACATACCACCTTGTATGTAGACAATAAAGGTGTTCTCAAACTTGTTCACAATCTAGTTTTTCATGAGATAACAAAGCACATCAAAGTACAAGTTCATTTCATACATGAGCATGTCTTGAAACTCAATATACAACTTTAGTTTTTCCCAACAGATGAACATAGAGAAGATATCTTCACAAAGTCACTTGCACGTGACAAATTTGAGTTGTTCAGAGAGTTCCTCTCCTCATCCCTTGAGGTAATGCAAAATTAAGGTGGAGAATGTTAGGTAAAATAGTAATTATGCATTTTATTAGGTAATTATTATTTGTTTAATTATTGTTATATGGGTTTAAACCATTATTGTCATATTATATTTTCATAGGATTATCTGTTACATAGTTGAAACAATATATTTGTTTGAATTAATTCATGGTTGCACCTGTGTCACTTATTTATTGTTTGTACATTACTGTGCAATATCTATAAATATTGTAGTCATTCATTGTGTAAATGATTTTTCCTGAACATTAATAAAAGTATTAGGCTTCTTCCCCTTTTTGTACTTTCGTGTAACACCAAAAATGCGTCCGTAAGGTAATTTTTTTTCTTTTAGTTTTCAAGCTTTTACGATGACACAAAATTTGACAATTTAAAATGACTCCAATTGATTGACAATGATTTTGACTTTGACGATATGATGGCAAAACATATTTCATAATAACAATACGAATTTTTACAATGACAATAATTTTCATTTTAACTAAAATGACAAGGATCCTTTATTTTTAACTCTTGTAATGGCATACACTATTTAACCACCAAATGAAAAAATGAATCTATGTTTTGAAAACAAAACTATAATGAGAGAATATTATGCTATAATCACTTACATGAAAAAGACCGTAAATAGCTCTATGTAATCCAAAAGCTTATACTTAAATAAATGAAATCTAAAAAACCTAATAAAGTTAAATAGCATGAATTAGCCCAAAAAACCTAAAATAGACTCACAACAATTTAAAATATCCGAAGACTCAAATTAAAAACATATACAATAATGACTTTATAGAACTCAAAAATGCATCTATCCTATTGATATCACATGATAGTATGACCAAATTTTAAGTATCCCTTCGATGATTGGAATTCATCATTGATCGCAAACCTACAGGTTTTGGTGAATCAAACAAATAGGTATTCTTTGATAGACTAGTACAAATATGCAAAAAATTCAAAAGAAAAAGATATTAGAGACTCCTATATTCCATGGGATGAACGATTGAGGAAAAAACATCGATGGATGTTAGACAATGTTTGAGTGGTGAGACAAGGAATGTATCAAGATTCACAATTAAAGAGTTTTCAAAATGCCACGTGAACACATAATTGTTTGAGATAGTTGTCATTTGAAGTGAAACCAAGAGCTTTTCTTTCATGAAGAATACACTCCTAGTTATTTTTTGTGAAACGTATGTGCTTTTATGTGATCCCAAACTCCTGGATAATTAGCAAGTTGGAGTTGCGGATCTCATTGGTCAACATTGTGCATGATTTGATGAAATAGATTCAAATTCCAAAATGTGGAGATGTGGATTTATAACTGCAATGCGAGATTAGAAAGTGGTTCCAAGAGTATACACACCCTTCCATGAGAATATACCTGAAATATTTGGTCAGAGTTTCTTTATAGAATTTAGAAAAATAATGCAGAAATAACACAGAATATAATAATATTCAAATTGTATTCATTAAGGATATATCAATACAAGAGTGATACTAATAAATAGGAGGCGCACTCCTTAATAAAAGGAGTCAACAATCATCTCTAACTTCCCTTACAATCTCTCTCATCCCTAAGATATCTCCAAAATCCCAAATATCCCTCAAGATTAATCAATGTGAGATGTTATCATAACACACTCACACTAACTATATTATTAATATGAGTTATATTAACTCATTATTAATAATATTACAATTTATTAATAATGTCACAATATATTTGTAACATTTACCCCTATTGTTAACACTATTAATTCCCAATATGCACTCCCCTAATGTTTACATGGTACAACCTAACTCCTTTTACTGCAACGTGTTACACGGGCTTTCCTCATAATATGGATCAAAGAAAGGCATGTAAACTTCCAACTGGTTGACTATCTTGCTGCACATGACCACAACTATGTGAAGGAATGCATCCTGCATTTACTCCATGAAAAGAACGCACTCAACATTCCATTGGTGGATCATCTTCATAAAGAAGGAAGGCAATCAGAGGACCGCTACATCAGTAAAATTTTATCTACCTTTTTACATATGTGGTTTTCTAGATCTACCACCAACCCTTTCCAAATCTATGAGTGTTACAATAAAATTAGAGACATACTCTACAATGTTTTCTTCTAGGAGGTTACATATAGGAATTTCTCACACATTACAATTGAACAGGAATGTGACATTTGTTCTTATTTTCACACAGTGGAAATTAAACACACAACTGAAATAAAATGCCACAACAACATTGTGCATCCCCATTGCTTGTGGCTAATGAGAGGTCATTGATTGACCTCCTTCCTCTATTGCCTCCGTCCTTCATTTGATTTTTTTACTTAGAAAATGTAGCTTTGAAGATCAAGTACAATGCGAACATTGGTTACCTTGAAAATGTGTCCAGTAAGGTAATGTTTTTTAATTTTATGACTCTTTTCGACATATAATGACTATTTGAGCTGTCAAAAATAAAATAAAATATGATGTACAAATTGACTTCGATGTTGAAAATTTACAATAAAATAAAAATAACAATGACTAAAAATATTAAAATGACATGAAAAAATCTTTTACAAACATTGATATAATAGTACACATTTTTATTCTAAAAAAATATTATTATATTACTTTTTATGAATAAAAATAAACCTAATAATATTATGTTGATGTGTAATCATAATACCCTCGAATGTCTACAACTCGATGAGTTGAAACTATCAGCAGTGATTGCATAACATGGAGCTTTTCCCAAAGTGTGGGAATTTTCAATCGGGAAGGCTCTCTGGATGAAGGTCGGTTCCTATTCCTTTGTTTAGGTGCACACATACAATTTACAGAGGATCTACTCTAAAACCTACTCTAACTTGCCAAGGATACATGGTTAAAAAGATGCAAGAAAATAAACCTAAATTAACAGAGGTGATGTACCAAAGGAATGTTGAACACCTGCTTTGCAATTAAACACAAACAATTAAAAGTGTAATACAACCACCATGCACAGATAACCAAGATTGCAATGAGAGATTAGAAAGATACAATAAACATAAGAGAGGGTTGAAATCATCCACAGACTCATTTTTATTGCTCCAATAATTTGATACAGTCCATTACAATGGCTAAGAGGCACAAACTTGCATTACAATTTTAAATGGGAGGTTTGAACTCCACAAATTCACTTGTAGATCAGAGAAGAAGGGAGGGTGCAAGGAAAAATTGTCCAACCTTTTGAAAAATACCCTCCTTATAATATATAGGAAGAATTAGAGAAGGAGATAGAAGAAATCTAAAAATAGCTTCAACCACCCCAAAATTGCATTGAATTCGCCTGCAACAATGATGGGTTCTACTGCAAAACCCATGCCTCCATGTGTTGTTCCTTGTTGGGCAAGAAAGGAAGCCCATACCTCATAATTTTGGTAGGTGAGAAGCCTAACACCCTAAAAATGGTGGACTGTATTTCTTCATTTTTAGAGTCCGAAATGCATGCAACCTCCAAAATCTCGAAATTCGGACTTTCAGAAATTTTGGTTTTGGAAGTCGAGCTACTGTTCACCGCTCAAAATGGCTTGAGAGTTTGAAAGTCTGAAACCCAAAAGTCTGAAAGTCTAAAATTTCAAACTTTCAAAATTCAGAATTTTGGACATTGAGTCTTGCTTTTTATGTTTTGGGGCTTGAGAGTTCGAAATCCCGAAACCCGAAATCCCAAAATCTTGAAATATCAAAATCTGAAATCCTCGATATCTCGAAATTTTGAAATCCCGAACTCCAAAATCTTGAAACCTGAAATCTTGAAATCCCAAAATCTCAAAATCCCAAAATCCTGAAATTCTGAAATTATGATATCCTGAAATCTTGAAATCATGAAATACAGAAATCCTGAAACCCAAAATTCAAAAAACCCCAAAATTTTGAAAATAAAAATTTCAAAAATGAAAAATACCCTTTTGAAGATTAGCCCTAGATCTATCAACTGGTGAAATTTGGACTTGTTTTGAGCAATTTAAGCCCCTAAAAATTGATTTTGGAGTTCATCTTGGGAGGTGAAAAGTTTGAAATTGGAGAACTTGCAATTTCATTCGCCCAACTCCAAAATACAATCCTCCATGATTGAAACAACCCCTTTTATTGCATGCAAGGTCATGTTTGTCTATTTTTCCTGAGAGGAAAAATTGGATAACAATTTGGTGACTCATGGGATCACCTTCCTGCTAGGTGAAAGATCAGTTGCCTTGAAGTATCCATTGGGCATGAAGTCATGAATGATAGCTTAATACTAATCTTTTGCTTGAAACCCGACCCGAGTGCTTGCACTTGGTGATTCTGAACCTACCCTACTGCTTGTACCTTAAGTTTTCATAATAAAATCATGGAGATGAGATTTCTGAGAGTAGAAAATTGTGTTGACCTGGAGCATTCACTTGCTTCTGGAATGGATTATTACAACATTCACCTGGAGGCACACTGAACTGCATAGTGATACAACCTAGGCGCAAAAAAACTTGTGCCAAAGCACTTAGGAAAATTGAAACCTAAGATACAACAAGACTAATGTGCATATGCACATAGAGGAATTAAAATACTAGGTTTATATTTACAAGGGTGAAACCTTTTGTTTCAAAAGAGCAATGTTTACGATAGATCCCATTAACTAGAATCGGAAGCTCCTCTCCATTCAATGTAGACAATTGGAAGGCATTGCTACTTTTATATCCTGTGACCATGTAGGAGCCACTCCAAATGGTTTCAAACTTGGAATGCCCTCCTAGTTTTGCCTTATTTGCATCCCACTATAGAACTAAGTCCCATTCGTGAAAGGTCCTTGCTCTTTCTTTCTTATCAAACCATCTTTTGACTAAAGATTGATCTTTCTCTATCATTTAAACTGCATGTTCTTTGATTTCTTCCAATTCCATCAACTCTGCATACCTAGCCTCCATTGGATCGAACTCATACAACTCTAGTTGTTTCATGAGCTCTAGTGCGGGTAGCTCCAATGATATAGGTAGCACTACCTCTTTCCCATAGACTAACTTGTAAGGGGAATTACCTGTTGACCTCTTTGGTGTGATCCTGTCAGTCCACAAGCTGATTTGAGCTTAGTATGCCATGTCATTTGGATTTCATCTAGAGTCATTCTGATGATTCTTAGTAAATTCTTATTTGTGGACTCTGCCTGTCCATTACACTGTGGGTAATAATTTGAAGAGGTGCTCAAGTATATTAAATTTTTAACAGCCCATTATGCGATCTTGGAAACTAGGAACACCAATGCATTTTCTGATATAAAAGTGGTTGGTAATCTAAACCTAGTTACTATCCCTTCATAGAAGTCTAGTATGCTAGACACATTTGCTTCCTTGAGTGTTACTACCTCGGTCCACTTGGTTAAATAGTCTATTGCTGTGAGTATCCACTTGTGATCTTGGATTGAATTTGGATTGATGAATCCAATGAAGTCCAATCCCCATTGCATGAATGGCTGGTTAACCAAAATTGGGTGCAATGGAAGTGTTGCTAACCTTTCTTTTCTGTGAATAACACACATTTTTACACCTTTTTATCCATGTATAACAGTCACTAAACACTGTGGGCCAATAGTAACCTTCCTTCATTATCTTGAGAGTGTCACCTGTAAAGAAAAATGACCTCTCGGCTTCTCTATTGTGAAACTCCTGTAGTAATCTCTCAATTTGATTTTTTCCAATACACCTCAATAGAACACCATTGATGTCCCTTTTGAACAAAATGCCATCAACAAGCACATATGGGATGGATTGTAATCAGAATTATCTCCTCTTTTCTTTTCTCATTTCTGGAGGGCATAGGCCTATTTTTAGGAAGTGTATCATATTTTGAGTCTAACAAGGGATAGGCACATTATCATTCACATGCCCTTGACTATCCTATAGTACAAGGACAGTCTCTTTTCCATTGCTTGCATCAACTTGTTGACTCGAGGCTAGTTGTTCACATAGCCCCTTTCCACAGACCAAATTAGTGACCTTAATTTCAATGTTATATTCCATGACACAAGTGATCCATTCTACACATTTCTCGTTCAGATCTTTGTTTAAAAGGAAATCCTTGACTCCTACATGAGAGACTACCAATTGGATCTTGTTATTTGAAACTAGGTGCTTTAACTTCTTCAAAATCCTTATCACTATAAGGACATGCTTTTCGATGGAGTATCTCACTTCATAGTCCTCAAAATTTTACTAAAGAAGGAAATTGGTTGTTCGAACCCCTCTTTGTTTTGTTGCACTAGGATTATAGAAATTATGTCCCCACCACCAAAGACATAGAGCATGAAGTCCTTGGAGAAGTCTGGATTGATGAGAGTTAGAGCTTGAGATATAGCCTCTTTTATTGCTTCAAAACTTTCTTTACCCTCAACTGTCCACTTAAATTCCATGCTCTTCTTCAACATCAACATTATTGGTTTGACAAGAGTGGAAAAGTTTGGTACAAACCTGCAGACAAAATTGATTCTTCCTAGAAAGATCTGAAGAGCCTTCTTATGACTTGGTAAGGGCAATGCCCGAATTTCTTCAAATCTTTCTCGGTCAATCATCAATCCCTTCTTTGACATAATGTGGCATGGGATCTTTCCTTCATGAGCCAGGAATATGTATTTTTGGGATTCAATGATACCCCAAATCTCCTACATCTTTGAAATACCTATCTCAAATGAAAGAGGTGATCTAACTATGTTTTTGGAGAACACAATGATATCATCAAGATATATCAGTACTATTTTGTTGATCAACCCCTTAAATGCCATATCCATCACCCTTTGGAAAGTGGCTCTGACATTTGAAAATCCAAAAGGAATTTTCTTGCAGGCGTAGGTGCCCCATTTTGTGGTGAAAGCCATCTTGAATTGATCATATTATTTTACCATTATCTGATTATACCCCGAGTATCCATCAAGGAGGGAAAATATTTCTAAGCCAGATACGACTTACAAGATTTGTTCCATTGAAGGGAGTGGATAGTGGTATTTGAGAGATGCCCTATTCAAGTCTCAAAATTCCACACACAACCTGATTTCTCCATTCTTCTTCCTGATCGGTACCAAGTTTGCAACCCAACTTGAATGTTTGATTAGAAATATAATGCTTGCCTCTATTAGCTTGTTTAGCTCTTTCTTCATAAGAGGCTCAATGTGTGGGTTGATTGGTCTTTGCTTCTACCTGATGGGCTTAGCATCTGGATCTAGTTCTATGGTATGTTGTGCTAGCTTTGGATTGAATCCTCATAGGTCCTCATAACTCCAAGAGAAGATGTCTGGAAACTCTTGGAAAAGTTGTGTGAACTCATATCTCTCTTTCTCAGTGGCCACCTTGCCAATTTGGAGTGTCTTTCCTTCCCCAACAAAAATAGGTTCTCGAATCCTCTCCTTTGACCCGTATGTTGGCTTTCTCTTTACGAAACTGGTCATTAGGATTGAAGATAGACTCCAATGTTACCAAACCCTTTGGAAGCTTGTTTGTCCACAGCTACACTACTTGGTCCCCGTACTGCTTCTCTAATTTGTCTTGATTCATAGATGATAATTTAACCTCTTCTTACAATAAATTGATGATCTATTGATTGTTCTTAAACACCTGCCAACTTTTTTTATTATCTGGGGCCACTGGCCTTACAATCACATGGATATGTTGTTCTGTTTTGTCTCTTTTGAGACTTTCAACCACATCAAATGTTGCTCCAGCTTCTGCAAGCCTATCTACAGCTTCATTCTTCTTCCTGGGTATGGACACAATGTTGAAAGCTTCAATATCTTCAATTAGGTGTTGTCCCAATTTTTTCCCTCAGAAAAATTGATCAAACATGACCCTTCATAGAAGGAAATCTAAGGGTTGGCTCTATCCTGTGAGCTCACATTCAAATCTGATAGTCAAGGAGGCAAGCAAGCTCTACAATGGAGGAGCAGGGTTGGCAAAGGATAAAAAACATCAAAGGAGGATAAAGGCTCTTAGGAGGAAAACAGGGAGAGGCTCTGTAATGAACTATTACACCAAAACCTCGAGGAATTAGTGAAATCCACACATGAGGATCATAACATCCCACCACGCTTCCGTAGAGCCCGACTCGGGCTGGGTTTGCACCCACACTCCCATACATACGAGCCCCACTTCACCGACATTTAGGCACCCCACGGGCCCCGGCTACATGACGTAACCAACTGAGTGAGATTCAAAAATGATTGGTTCTTTATGATACCAAATGTAACAAACTATTACACCAAAACCTTGAGGCATTAGTGAAATCCACACATGAGGATCATAACAGGCTCAAAGTTTTAAGACTTCACATATGATTGTAACGGGCCCAAATCAGTTAAGCACGGGAGGACCAGTGGAAGGTGCCACATGTCTCAATAGCGTGCCCTCAATGTTTGAAACCTGGGGTGATTCCCAAACAAGCGTGGAGCTTCCAAATGTCCCAGGACTTGACAAGGTAGTGTTCACTTGGGATCGAAATCGGCTACGTATAAGAGTTTCAATGGAAGCTTTCGCATGTCTCATCGTGTAACACCAAGGATGGGTCCAAAGAGTGGGTTCCCAAATGAGCGTGGGCTCACCATGTGGTCAAAGTATAAAAGGAAACACAATCGACCATTTAAATCGACTAAGTATAAGAGTGTCGGCGGAAGC
This sequence comes from Taxus wallichiana var. yunnanensis, assembly GCA_018340775.1. Lineage (NCBI taxonomy): Eukaryota > Viridiplantae > Streptophyta > Pinopsida > Cupressales > Taxaceae > Taxus > Taxus wallichiana. Next base: position 440,103,331 of record CM031243.1, read on the forward strand.
TTCCACGTGCCTCATTCGCGTAACACCAAGGCTAGATATAAAAAGAGGGTTCCCAAATGAGCATGGGCTTGCCATGTGGTAAGATTAAAATAGCAAATAGAGTCAGTAGTTGAAAAATAAAAGGACTCGTAGAAGGTGCCATGTGTGCAATCGGCACAACTTTAAAAGAAGAACCCAAAGTAGAGACTCAAATGAGCGCGAGGATACCAAATGTCCCAAGTTTGAAATGGGGGCAGGGATGGATGTTGAATTGAATAAGGAAAGAAGAAACAGTGGAGGCCTCCACATCTCCAACTAGTGCATCTCTAAAGGGAAAGCACAAAAGGTAGTTCCTAAAAAGCGCGGCCCTCCACATGTCTAGAGCCCCCTACAAATCACACTCGGCCGTTGAAAAGTCTACGAGCCAGCGGAAGATGCCATGTGTCTCTCCCACACAACTTAAAAGGTAAATACAAATGCGGATCTCCAAGTGAACGTAGAGCTTCCACATGTGCGAGGTCTAAAAAAGGGATAGATCGACCATTTAATCGTCTAAGTATAGAAGGGTCAGCGGAAGACTCCACGTGCCTTGTCCACGCAACTTCAAAGGTAAAATCTGGGGTAGGTCCCAAATGTGTGTTGAGCCTCCATATGTCCTATATAAGACATATGACCTCACCAGCAAAAGGAACATGTGGCCATGTTTCAAGTTCAAGTGAAAAGGTGGGTCACCGGAGGCAATTTGAATTTTTTGGCTTTTGTTTCAAAAAGGCGTAAAGTATAAAGTGAGCCACACATCCACTAATGCCTAGAGAAGCCACATGTCAGGCCTTAATTACAGGTGGAAAGGTAGGCCTTGGAAGGAATTTTTTCCAAAGGTGGGCCGGCGGACTGGGAATACTTTTTGACAAAGGGGAAAAAGTAGGTTGGCGGGCCCAGGATGATTTCTTTGCTAAGTGGGTTTGCGGGCCGCGGAGGGAAATTTTGTGAAAAGTGAATTTGGGGCTTGCGAGGCTGCGAGGGATTTTGTGATTTTGGTGTTTTTTCACATAAGGTGAAAAGGGAATTTTGGGCCCATGGATCCAGTTTACAAAACTTGTTTTTCTGCCATTTTTATACAGATTCGATTCAAATGTTCAAATGGGCATATCTTTCAATCCAGTGCCCAAAATCCAACAAATTTGGTACCATTGGAAAGGTATCGACCTCATCTATGCCATGGAAACCTGAAAATTTAATTTTGATGAGGTTAGGTGGGTGAAAAATAGGAAAATGTATTCATGCCATTAATATACGATCTGATTGCTCCAACAACCAGATCAGATTTGATTTGATCCACCATTCTTCCTTCTTCAACACACCAAATAGACATAGAGAGGCGGACTTGACAGATTGTGGGTGGATTTGTAGGGGCATTGATGGCTAGTAGCTGAGCTTCCAAATCAGGTTTCCCACCTCTTTTCTTCTCCTCTCTTTGCTTCATCTATAAAGGTAAGAGCTTGGCTCATTGTAAAGGGTTGGAAATTTTTGTTTTACGCCCTCCTTTCTTCTCTAGTTTGTAGATGAATTCATTGAGTCCGAACCTTCTCTTAAGACTGTAATGCAAGTTTTTACAGCTTTTGGCTATTGTAATGCTCTGTATCAATCTATGAAGCAATAATACATGTATGTGGATGATTTTAACCCACTCTTATGTTCATTGCTCTTATCTGATATTTCATTGCAATATTGGTTATTTGTGCATGGTTGTTATATTACATTTTAATGGTTTTTGTTTGATAGAAAAGATGATGTTCAACATTCCTTTTTTACATCACCTTTGTTAGTTTAGGTTTAATTTCTTGCATCTTCTTCACCCTATCTGCTTGGTAAGTTAGAATAGATTTTAGAATAGATCCTCTACAAATGTTATGTGTGCACCGAATGAGGAATAGTAACCAACCTTCATTCGGAGAGCTATCTCAATTTCAAAGTCCCATGCTTTGAGAGATGATCCATGTTATGCAATCACACTAAGAGTCTCAATCCATCTAATTGCAAACATTTAGGGGTGTTGTGATTTCACACTAATAGTTTTGGCATGCCCGATGGGAGCAAGAGGTATTTATTTTTACTAAAAAATATTGATGTGCACTTGTTGTAAGTTTTGAGCTTGTAAGGAGCTTTAAAATTACACATCTGGTGACCCCAAAAGAGGTAGAGTCCACTAGTTTCAACAGCCCATGCTCGACAAATTCATGAGAAGGATTCAAACTAGATAAAGAACTAGAGAAGAAGGATTGTTTGTCTATCTACAATTATCCCTAGATAGAGGGGGAGGGGGAGAAGAGCTCAAAGTTCTCCATCTCCACCAAATATAACCTTGTCAACACCTCCCCTGGTAGGTCTTTAATCCAATCAACAAGGGTTCTTAGGCCAATAATAATAGCACATCCACTACCCAATCCCTATGTCAATTTCATTGGTAGTAGCCCACTCGTTCTCAATGCAAAAATAAAGTCTTAGTTGTAGCATTGAAGAAAATTCCATATTTCACTAGAGAGAACTAGACTACTCCTAGTGACCACATTTAAGACATTGAAAATGTCTGTGCAATTCATAAAATCATGTAGATGGACATTGCAGTCAAATTGTTAGCCTCTTCACTCAAGGGTAACTCTTTTCAATGGTTCAGGAGTCTAACATCATGCTCTATTAAGAATTAGGACCATCTATGTAGAGCTCTTCACAATCAATTTGGAGAGAAGGGAGATAATATGTCCTTGTTGGAACAACTGACAACAATCAAGAGGGTTTCTAATGAGAAGTTGGTGACTTCAACTTTGATTCCAATGGATGTGGGATAGGATTCCTAGGTGGCCATAAGAAAAATAGACAAAGGTGCCTTTGTATACTTCCTTAGACATTTAAATTACGATATTGCCTTAGTGATTCAATCCATGGGAGGTATAACCTTAATTGCAACCTATAACATTTCCATTAGAGCTGAATTTTTTTAATTCAAAGCTAGTAAAATTGCACCTAGGCCACCTACACCTCTAAATCAAGAACTAGGAGCTCCAAGCACTAGTCAAAACCCACATTAGCTCACATATCCGCTCCAAGGAATCATATTTATTTGAATCCTCCACCTCATTTTCTAGCACTTGAAAGAGCTACAAGAGGTTATGAAAAACTATTTAACATAGGAAATGAGCTAGTGGCTATCAGAGGCAACAAGCTCGAGTTCTACGCCATATCAACCTTAAACTAAATATGAAGCTAAGCCCCTATACCAGCAAAATATACCACCAGCTCAGGCTGCAAATCAAAATAAAAACTAAGGACAACCTCAAGTTGCTAGGCCTTTTCAACCATATGATCCAAACTCAGCTTCAACCTCGAGGGACTTGGTTCCAACACAAAACAACATGGCACATGAATATGATTAGTGTTTCCCATGCAATCAGCCCCATAACCACTCAATGTGTTTCAATGGTGCGCTAAACAGAGACTTGATGGTACGGACCATTGGGTTGTCCCAAGATCCCAGTCAAGAGGAAAATTATTAGCAAAAACCCAGACAGAGGCACCTCCAAGTGAGACCATGCTTGTTAATTGGCAAGCTGAAGATTTTTGTGGTATGAATCAAGCACCTCCTCATAGTGTGGAAGAAAATACACAGTCTAAGAAGAGGAATATTAGAGAGGGAAATCCTCCAATTTAAATGGTTCACATCCCTTTGTTACCCCACAAAGTGCAACTCCCAATGTGCGAGCCAGCCCAAGCCACCTTCCATACACCGCTCAGGCACCGGTTGTAACAAACCATGTGCAAGAAAAGAGTGTTCCAGAAAGGGGAAGCAAACATATAGCTCATTCCCATTTAACATCATTGAAAATATGAAGAAAACAAATGTAAACATCTCAATACGGGAGTCGTTGGCTATCCCAGGATAGAGAGACCTGTTGTAGGTTACTATGGCCAATTGGTCAACTTCAAATCAGCCCCCCAATCAATAAGAGAAAGTTCTTACTAATGCAACTCATCTTGAAGGAAACCATGGAGGAAAACAATATAAGAATTTGAAGCCTCCTCCCTTCTATGTCTTATTGATCATTGGAGACAAGCTAGTGCATAATTGCATGATTGATTCAAGAGCAAGTAGCTGTGTAATGCCAAAGTAAATAGCCGATCAGTTGGGTCTTCAATACGAAGTCATCTCCAAGAGCGTAGTCACATTGGATGTGATACCAAGACTCGATAGTTGGAGTCATCAAGGATTTTACCCTCACATTGCATGCATGCTCTAATGTGACCATATTTCAAAATGTATCGGTCATAGACTTGCCACCGCACTTTACATTGTGTTTGTCAAGAGACTTCAACACTAAAATTGGAGGCTATTTATCTGCTGATTGGTCACACATGCTCTTTAGAACAAGGTATGGAGCTAAGGCTATGATCAGATCTCAAAACATTACAAATTTCCTTATTGAGCCTCATGTACGCAGCAGCCAATCAATGCGAATTGTTCACCTTTGATTAAGAAAATCTCCCTAGGACTTATGAGGGAGATACCAAGGTTGGGTGTATTCCATACTTGACTCTTGACGAATGGGCAAACAAGAGGCATTATTTTGACCCTTACAAGGAAATGGAGGAATCTAAGGTAGGAGTTTACTATTTGCATGAGGAGGATCATCCTCTCCTGACATCATTAAGCAAGACCACAAGGATGATAATGAGGTATGACAGCTTAGTCTTTGATGGCTCAAGAAGTAGACAAGGAGCTGTTATCACCAAATCATAGCACCCCTGTGTTTATACAAGTGCATATACTTGAACTCACGGTGTGATTGGATAACATGGGTACTATCTCCAAGTTGTGGGACTTGCTACTTGAGATAGACCTCCAGAGAAAGCTGGTTCTTGCTCCTAAACTCACTTGAGGATAAGCTAACTGCCACAATCTAATCTAAGCTAACTGTTTTCCAAGGGACCAGGGAGAGAGAATGCATAAAATGAAAGCCTACACTAAAGCGGTGATACACCAGAAAAGGAGGGTGTGAGAGTAGTCTCCAAATGTGTGAAATACAGAAGCAAAGTACACACTAGAAGAGGTGATGACAGTTCTCCATAATCTAGCAAAATGCATTCACAACAATATTCCAAGCATACACAATGATAATGGATCCCTGCAAGAACATAATAATAGACACAATATTCTTGTAGAAAGATTAAAGGGGAAAGAAGAATGCAAGAAAACACAGCAGGGGAAGATACATCCACAAACTGATATTTTATTGCTTCATGATATGCACAGTTCAATCTATTACAAGATAAGGGCCTGGATCACCATGCAAGGAGTCCACTACAAGGGCCTGCAACACACTGGCTTCACAAAGCAATTTTGGTAGAGCTTTGCTACCCAAAAACTCTCTCCTTTACAATGAGCCCAACACTCCAATTTATAGAAAAATGAGAAGGAAAAGAGAAGGGAAAATGGAAATCCCGAAATCTGTCCTTCAACCACCTATAAGAGGTATTAAATGGAGTGAAATGATTGTACATTACTTGAAAAAGGCTCCCCATACTGTCCCATGTGCTGCAGTAGAGAAAGAATGATGACCATGCCTCTTAATTGCACTCTCAACTACCAAATAAAACACTGTTATGAACCCGGCCACGTTTTCTTAAAAATCTCAATCAATTTCTCATCAAATCTAGAATTTCTTGATTTTTGTGCATTGGGGCTTGGAGCCATGATTCCAATGGTACCAATTTTGTGTGATTTGTTGAGAAATGCAAAAGTTATGGCCTTATGAGTGCGGGTAGCTATTTTGGGTTGCAGCGGGGTTTTTCTGTCATTTGTGGGAATGAGCATTACTATGCTGGAGCCGAATATATTTATCTTATTTAAATATATCTACCCTCATCAAAAATAAGAAATCCATTTTTTGTGGTGTAGAGGACGTCGTGCTCATTCCAGAAAGTCCAATTTTATGAAAATCGGAGCTCGGAGTCAAAAGTTATGGCCGTTTGAAGTTTTCGGACCAAACGTTGACTTTTCTTCCTTGCTGTCGGCCGCTTCGGCTTTCGCGTCCCACGCATCCCTTTGGCCCAGATGTCCCAGTATGAAAGTCCTCTGTTTCAGCCGAACCGGCCGGTTCGCGTCCGCGCGTACTCTTGTCCCACTTGTCCCGGACTGCTTGGGACAAATTCTTCCGATTCACCCGGTTCGGCCGGTTCGCGTACTTTTGTCCCAACTGTCCCGGTACGAAAGTTCTCATTTCGGCTGATCCGGCCGGTTCACGTACTTCACGTACCTTCGGCCCAACTATTCGGGCTGCCTTAAGTCTTTTCGGCCGACTTCGCGTCCTCCGCGTACTAACTGCCCAGATGTCCCGGTGCTGTTTTTTTGATTAGTCAATTTTTTCCATTTTTCGGCCAGTTCGGATTTCCGCGTCCCGGCGTCCCGACATCCCACTTGTCCCAAATGCTGCGCAGACCACCTGGCGGCCTTTCGGCCGGTTCGCGCCCAGATGTCCCTCATGTCCCGACTGTTGCGAGGACTAGGACTTAGCCATTTTTAATGATTTTTTTAAGCTCGAGCTTTTTTGCAATTTTTTACCTTTTCTCAGAACTTGCTCTCTTCTACTTGGACAGGGGAGTTAGAAAAAATCTGAGGGGACCCTAGAAACATGATTTTTCCCTGAATCAATATAATTGCCTGGGACTTGAGAATTTAATGCATGTTATCAAATTTACCCTGGGGGGTGAATTTTGGATAACAATTTGGCGACTCAGCGGGGTTACCTGCCTGCTAGGTAGAACGGCCAGCTGCTTGTAGCAATCCATTGGGCATGGAGTCTGTTTGATAACCTCTCAGCTGATCTGAAATTTGAAAACTTGTGTCCTTGAGCCATTGAAACATTCGTTGAGCTGGTTTTCCTGTGGCTGCAATTCTTTTCCAGGAGCTTGATGAACTGCAAACATGCACATACTAGAAGCAATAGGACATGTGCACAAGCACTTAGGGAAATAAAAACTACTCTAACAGCAGTACAATGTGCATAAGCACTTAGAGGAATGGAAATTCTAAATTAATATTTACAAGGGTGAAAATCTATCTTTCTAGTAGCAGCGTTTGAGATAGATCCCATTGACCGGAATCTGCAATTCTTCACCATCCAACTTAGCCAGTCGGAAAGCATTGCTACCTTTGCATTCAATGATCATGTATGGGCCACTCCAGATGGCATCAAATTTGGAGTGCTTTCCTGGTTTTGCACGATCAGCATCCCACTTCAGTACCAAATCTCCAGTTTGTAATATCCTGGCCTTAGCTTTCTTGTCAAAACTCTTTTTGACCAATGCTTTATCCTTTTCTATGGTCTGCATTGCGTGCTCTCTTGTCTCTTCTAATTCCATCAGCTCTGCATACCTGATTTCCATAGGTTCAAACTCAGCTAGTTCCAACTGTTTCATGAGTTCCAACGCTGGCAACTCGAGTGATATAGGTAGAACTGCTTCTTTCCCATACACAAGCTTGTATGGAGAGCTTCCTGTAGACCTCTTGGGTGTGATCCTATCAGCCCATAGGGCTGATTTGAGCTTTGAGTGCCAAGTCCTTTGATTCTCATCAAGAGTCCTCCTGATGATTCTTAGTAGATTCTTGTTTGTAGACTCGGCTTGGCCATTACCTTGAGGGTAATAGTTTGATGAAGTGCTGAGATACACACAATTCTTGACAGCCCATTCAGTGATCTTTGTGCCAAGGAATGCCAATGCATTGTCTGATATGATAGTGGCAGGGGCACCAAACCTCGTGACTATCCCTTCATAGAAATCTAAGATATTAGATTCATTTGCCTCCTTGAGTGCCACTGCTTCAGTCCACTTGGTGAAATAGTCTGTTGCTGTTAGTATCCACTTGTGGCCCTGACTTGAATTGGGATTGATAGCTTGATGAAGTCCAATCCCCATTACATGAATGGCTGATTTACTGAAATTGGATGAAGGGGCAGTGCTGCTAACCTTTCTTTCCCTATGAAGAATGCACATTTCTTGCATTTCTTGACCCATGAGTAGCAATCATTGAACACAGTAGGCCAATAGTAACCAGCTTTCATGATTTTGAGAGCTGTCACTCATGGAGCAAAGTGGCCTCCTGCTTCCCCGTCATGGAACTCGTGTAAGATCTTCTCAACTTGACCTATTCCAATGCATCTTAATAGAACACCATTGATGTCCTTCTTGAACAAGATACCATCAATGAGTACATACGGGATAGCTTGTAGTCTAAAGTATCTCCTCTTTGCCTTGCTCACTTCTGGAGGGCACAATCCTGTTTGGAGGTAATGCACCAAGTCTTGAGTCCAACATGGGATGGGTGCATCATCAGCTGGTTGTTCTTGATCATTCTGTAGTAGTAGACAACATCTTCTTCACTTTTTGACCGTCTGGTTGTTTGGAAGAGAGCTGCTCACATAAGCCTTTGCCACGAACAAGCTTGGTCACTTTGATTTCAATATCATATTCCATCACCCGAGTGATCCAACCTGCTCTCTTCTCGTTTAAATCCTTGTTTAGGAGGAAGTCCTTGACACCAGCATGAGACACCAGTAGTTGAATCTTATTGTTTGAGACCAAATGTCTGAACTTCTTCAAGCTCTGATGACGGCAAGGACATGCTTTTCGATGAAAGAATACTTTATTTCGTAATCTTCCAAGGTTTGGCTGAAGAATGCTATGGGCTATTCTGAACCTTCTCTATTCAGCTGTGTCAAGATAGCTGAGATTGTATCTGATCCTCCAAATGCATACAACATGAAGTCCTTTGAGAAATCTAGGTTGATAAGAGTTGGAGCTTGTGATATTGCATGCTTGATGTTTTCAAAACTCTCTTTGCCTTCTGCTGTCCATTTGAATGCCAGACTCTTCTTCAACATCATTGTTAGAGGCTTCACAAGAGTGGCAAAATTAGGCACAAATCTGCGGACAAAGTTTATCCTTCCTAAGAAGCTTTGGAGAGATTTCTTGTGGTGTGGTAATGGAAGCGTTCGGATGGCTTCAACCCTTTCAGGATCAATTGTTAGCCCTTCCCTAGAGACAATGTGGCCCAACAATTTGCCTCGTGTGCCAAGAATATACATTTCTTTGGATTCAACGACACTCTGAACCTTCTACACCTCTGAAACACTTGCGAGGTGAAAGAGATGGTCTGCTGCATTCTTTGAGAAGACAGTGATATCATCTAGGTATACTAGCACTATATTGTTGATTAAGCCTTTGAATGCCATATCCATAGCTCGCTGAAATGTTGCTCCGGCATTTGACAGTCCAAATGGCATCTTCTTGTAAGCATATGTGCCCCATTTTGTAGTGAAGGCCATTTTGAATTGATCTTCTTCTTTCACCATTATCGATTATAGCTTTGAATATCCATCTAGCAATGAAAACCTTTCCGAACCATTTCTGACCTGCAATATTTGTTCCATTGATGGAAGCGGATAATGATCTTTGAGTGATGCTCTATTTAGATCGCGAAAGTCCACACACAATCTTATTTCTCCATTTCTCTTTCTTACCGGCACCAAGTTTGCAACCCAACTTGAGTGTTTGATGGGGAAGATGATACTGGCCTCAATGAGCTTGCCTAACTCTTTTCTCATGAGAGGTTCAATATGGGGATTCACTGGCCTTTGCTTTTGCCTAACAGGCTTGGATTCGGATCCAACTCAATAGTATGTTGTGCCAACTTTGGGTTGAAACCTCTTAAATCTTTGTAAGTCCAAGCAAAGACATCTGGGAACTCTTGACAAAGCTGAACAAAATCAGATTTCTCTTGTGGAGTACTTACTTTGCCAATTTGCAATGTCTTGCCTTCATCTACTAAGATAGGTTCTGAATCTTCACCCTTTACTTGAATGTTCACCTTCTCCTTCCGGAACTGATCATTTGGGTTGAAGATTGACTCTAAGGTTATGAGGCCTTTTGGCAATTTTTAGTTCTCAGCTGCACCACTTGGTCACCCATCTTCTGCTGCTCCGGCTTGTCTTGATTCTGGTGGAGAACTCGGCTTCTTCTTGTAGGAAATTAACAATCTCTTGATCATTCTCGAAGACTTGCCAACTTGTGTTGTTATCTGGAACAGCTGGTCTCACAACCACTTTGATATGAGGCTGAGTTTTCTCACTTTTGATACTTTCTACAACATCAAACGCAGCCCCAATTGCTGCCAGTCTGTCAGCGGCTTCATTCTTTTTTCTTGGGATGGAATTGATGCTAAAAGCTTCAAAATCTTCAATAAGATCCCATACCCGATTTTTGTAGTTCTTCAACAGATCATTTTTGGCAGCATTTTTTCCTTTGACTTGGTTTACGATCAGCTCACTATCACCAAATACTTGTAAATTCCTGATGCCTTTCTTCCTTGCCCAGTGCAATCCATGAATTAAGGCTTCATACTCAGCTGTGTTGTTTGAACAGGAAAACTGGAAACGGAAGGCTGAGTAATACCTTATACCTTGTGGTGAAATGAGCATAGCTCCTCCTCCTGCACCTTGTCTACTCCTTGACCCATCAAAGAACAATTGCCATACTTCATTCTTGTCTTTATGATCTGGCTTGGTGATGCTGGGGAGAGGTTGATTCTCTTCATGTAAACAATAGACTCCTAGCTCAGATTCTTCTATTTCTTGATAAGGATCAAAAGCATGCACCTTGCTTGCCCATTCATCAAGAGTCAAATCTGGGATGCTTCCAACCTTGGTGTCAGCTTCATCAGTGCTTGGATAATCTTCTTGATCAAATGCTGAATAGTTGGTATTGATTTGGCTTGGAGTGTAAGGCTCAATGTGAAAGTTCGCAATAGGTTCAGACCTGATTGTGGCTTTGGTTCCATATCTTGTTCTGAACAACATGTGTGACCAATCCGCCGAAAGATAGCCTCCAATTTTAGCAGTGAAGTCTCTTGACAAGCACAATGCAAAGAGTGGTGGTAGGTCTATGACTGACACATCTTGTAACACTATTACGTTGGGACATGCATGCAGTGTGAGGCTCAAACCTTTGATTACTCCAACCGTTGTCATTGCTGTCCCATCTAATTGCACTACACCCTTGGAGATGACTTCATATTGGAGTCCTAGCTGATCAGCTATTTGCTTGGGCATTACTGAACTACTTGCCCCAGAGTCAATCATGCAATTATGTACCAACTTATCTCCTATGATCAATGAAACATAAAATGGAGGGGGCTTCAACATTTTACCTTCTTTGTCCTCCATGATTTCCTTCAGACTGGCAGCATTTGTGAGTACCTTCTCTTGCATTTGGACTGTTGATTTGAAGTTGACCAGTCCTTCATGGCAGCTTGTAGCAAATCTCTTTGTCCTGGGATAGATAGTGATTCCCACATTGATATGTTTACATTTGTCTTCTTCATCTGATCAATGATGTTGAATGGAGATGAAGTATCCCTCTGCTGTCCCTTGGCCTGCACATTCATTCCTTGCAAATGAGCGGCAGCAACTGGCATTTGAGTTGGTTTAGGAGCTGGTTTGGATGCTCCTTGCATGTTTGGAACTACAGTTTGTTTTCCAGCGGCTTGTGGAGTGGTAGAAGGTTGTGGATTACTCGAAGCCAATGGATGTTCTTCACCCAAATTTCTCCTCTTTGACCTTGTGTTGGCTGCAACACTTTGAGAGGGTATTTGATTCATACCACAGAAATCTTCAGCCTGCCAATTGACAAGAGTAGTTTCATTCGGAGATGTTCCTTGCTGAGGTGCCCCTTGCTGCTAGTCTTCTTCGTGGCTGGACTCTTGCGACCCACCAATGGTTTGCACCATCAGGGCTTGATTTAATGCACCGTTAAAGCACATTGATTGGTTATGTGGCTGACTGCACGGGAAACACCAATCATATTCTTGGGCCATGTTATTTTGGACTGGCACCAAAGCTCTGGATGCAGATGTAGCATTGGGATTATAGGGCTGAAATGGTCTATTGGTAGGAAGCCTTGCTTGATTCTGATTTGCAGCTGGATTGGGTGGTCTTTGAGGTTGATATGGCTGCCTGTTAGGCTGAGCTTGAGGCTGATATGGTCTAGCACTTTGAGCTTGCTGTCTTTTGATAGTAACCAGCTCATTTCCCAAATTTTGCAATTGTTTCATGACCTCTTGGAGTTCATTTGAAGCACTAGAGGATGAAGTAGAAGTCTCATTTGAACTTTGATTTCTAGGGTGGGAATAGGAGCCAAAGTGGGTGCTTGACTAGTGCTTGGATTTTCTAAGTTTGGATACAAGGGCATGGGAGGCCTAGGAGCCAGTTTACCAGCTTGAATAAGACAATTTTCGGCTCTAATGGCAATGCTATAAGCAGCAGGTAAGGTTGTGCCTCCCATAGATTGAATTAACATAGAAATATCAGAATTCAAAGCTTTAAGGTAATATAGAAAATCACCTTCTCTTTGTTGGCTTTGATTGCGCCACTTTGGAATCCTATCCCAAGACCTTTGAAATCTGAAGTTGAAGTCAGTCAGCTGCTCGTTGGGGGCTCTCTTGATAGTTGTCAATTGTTCTAGTAGAGACAAATTGTCTCCCTTTTCCCCAAACTATTCATGGAGAACTATGCACAACTGATTCCAATTTGTGATAGAACCAGCTGTAAGGCTCCTAAACCATTGCAATGCCTTCCCTTTGAACGATGATGCTAGCAATTTGACAGCCACATCCATTTCATTTATCTCATGGATTGCACAGACGTTAGCAATGTCTTTGACATGATCACCAGGAGTGGTATGATTTTCTCCAGTGAAAAATGGAATGTTCTTCAACGCTGCAATTGGAACTGGATTCTGTGCATTGAGGGCAAGTGGGCTGCTGCCAGTGAAATTGACAAAGGGATTTAGTGGTTGCGCCATTCTGATTGGCCTGAGAACCCTTGTTGATGTGAGAAAAGGTCTACCAGGTGGAGGTGTAGACAAAGTTCTATTAGGTGGAGATGGAGATCTTTGAGCTCTTCTTCCCCTTCTTTCTCTACTGGAGATAGATGTAGATAAACAAACAATCCTTCCTCCCTAGTTCTTGACCTGGTCTGTATTCTTCTCATAAATTTTTCAGGCTTGGACTATAGAAACCAGCGGATTATGCCTCTTTTGGAGTCGCCAGATGTGTGATTTTAAAGCTCCTTCAAAGCTGGAACTTACAACAAGTGCACATCAATCTTGTTGCAATGAAAGTAAAGACCTCTAAGGTCCCACCAGGCATGCCAGAACTGTTATCACCGAATCACAGCACCCTTGTGTTTATACAAGTGCATATACTTGAACTCATGGTGTGATTGGATAACATGGGTACTATCTCCAAGTTGTGGGACTTGCTACTTGAGATAGACCTCCAGAGAAAGCTGGTTCTTGCTCCTAAACTACTGCCACAATCTACTCTAATGCAGGATAAGCTAACTATTCTAATCTAAATTTCCAAGGGACCAGGGAGAGAGAATGCATAAAATGAAAGCCTACACTAAAGTGGTGATACACCAGAAAAGGAGGGTGTGAGAGTAGTCTCCAAATGTGTGAAATACAGAAGCAAAGTACACACTAGAAGAGGTGATGACAGTTCTCCATAATCTAGCAAAATGCATTCACAACAATATTCCAAGCATACACAATGATAATGGATCCCTGCAAGAACATAATAATAGACACAATATTCTTGTAGAAAGATTAAAGGGGCAAGAAGAATGCAAGAAAACACAGCAAGGGAAGATACATCCACAAACTGATATTTTATTGCTTCATGATATGCACAGTTCAGTCTATTACAAGATAAGGGCCTGGATCACCATGCAAGGAGTCCACTACAAGGGCTGCAACACATTGGCTTCACAAAGCAATTTTGGTAGAGCTTTCTACCCAAAAACTCTCTCCTTTACAATGAGCCCAACACTCCAATTTATAGAAAAATGAGAAGGAAAAGAGAAGGGAAAATGGAAATCCCGAAATCTATCCTTCAACCACCTGTAAGAGGTATTAAATGGAGTGAAATGATTGTAAATTACTTACAAAAGGCTCCCCATATTGTCCCATGTGCTGCAGCAGAGAAAGAATGATGACCATGCCTCTTAATTGCACTCTCAACTACCAAATAAAACACTGTTATGAACCCGGCCACGTTTTCTTAAAAATCTCAATCAATTTCTCATCAAATCTAGAATTTCTTGATTTTTGCATTGTGTTTGGCTTGGAGCCATGATTCCAACAGTATAAATTTTGTGTGATTTCGTTGAGAAATGCAAAAGTTATGGCCTTACGAGTGCGGGCGAGCTATTTTGGGTGCAGCGAGGCGTTTTTGTCATTTGTGGGAATGAGCATTAATTGACTTGAGGAGACGAATATATTTCTCTTATTTAAATATATCTACCCTCATAAAAATAAGAAATATATTTTTGTGGCGTAGAGGACATCGTGCTCATTTCGAGAAAGTCAATTTTATGAAAATCGGAGCTCGGAGTCAAAAGTTATGGCGTTTGAAGTTTTCGGACCAAGCGTTGACTTTTTTCTTCCTTTGTCAATTGCCCGGCTTTCCACGTCCCACGCGTCCCTTTGGCCCGGATGTCCCAGTATGAAAGTCCTCTATTTCGGCCGAACCGGCCGGTTCGCGTCTGCCGCGTACTCTTGTCCCGCTTGTCCCGGACTGCTTGGGACAAATTCTTCCGATTCGCCCGGTTCGGCCGGTTCGCGTACTTTTGTCCCAACTGTCCCGGTACGAAAGTTCTCATTTCGGCCGATCCGGCCGGTTCGCATACTTCGCGTACCTTTGGCCCAACTGTTCCGGGCTGCCTTAAGTCTTTTCGGCCGACTCGCGTCCTCCGCGTACTAATTGCCCAGATGTCCCAGACTGCCTGTTTCAACAGTTAGTCAATTTTTTCCATTTTTGGCCAGTTCGGATTTCGCGTCCCGCGCGTCCCGACGTCCCACTTGTCCCAAATGCTGCGCAGACTAGACCACTGGTGGCCTTTCGGCCGGTTCGCGCCCAGATGTCCCTCATGTCCCGACTATTGCGAGGACTAGGACTTAGCCATTTTTAATGATTTTTCGGCCCGAGCTTGTTTTCTGCAAATTTTTCACCTTTTCTCAGAACTTGCTCTCTTCTACTTGGACAGGGGAGTTAGAAAAAATATGAGGGGACCCTAGAAACATGACCTTTTTCCCTGAATCAATATAATTTGCCTGGGACTTGAGAATTTAATGCATGTTATCAAAATTTACCCTGGGGGGTGAATTTTGGATAACAGAGCCGAGGAGGAGCTATGTTGGTTTCACCTCAAGGTACAAGATATTACTCAGCCTTCCATTTCAAATTTTCTTGCTCAAACAACACAATAGAGTATGAAGCCTTGATCCATGGACTGCATTGGGAAAGAAAAAGAGGGATTAAAAACTTGCAAGTGTTTGGCGATAGTGAGCTAGTTGCGAATCAAGTTCGAGGAAAAATTCTGCCAAGAATGATTTGTTAAAAAATACAAGAATCAAGTATGGGATCTCATTGAATATTTCAAAGCATTCGACATCAATTCCATCCCAAGGAAGAAGAATGAAGCAGTAGATAGATTGACAGCGATCGGGGTGACATTTTATGTGGTAGAGAATATCAAGAGTGAGAAATCCCAAAACCATATTAAAGTGGTTGTAAGACCAGCTATCCAAGATAATAACACAATTTGGTAGGTCTTCGAGAATGATTAGTAAATTGTCAATTTTCTACAAGAAGAAGTTGAGTTCTCCTCTAGAAACCAAGACAAATTGGAACAACAGTATGGTGACCAAGTGGTGTAGTTGAGAACTAACAAATGACCAAAAGGTCTTGTAACCTTAGAGTCGATCTTTAACCCAAATGATTAATTCCATAAGGAGAAAGCTAACATTCAGGTAAAGGGTGAAGATTCAGATCCCATTTCCATAGATGAAGGAAAAACATTGTGAATTGGCAAGGTAAGTACCCAATAAGAAATATTTGAGTTAATTTAAATTTGTGAAGAATTCCCAAATGTCTTTTCTTGGACTTACAAGGATTTAAGAGGTTTCAAACCAAGACCGGAACAACTCACTATCGATTTGGATCGACATTTAAGCCTTTCGACATAAGCAAAGGCCAATGAACCCTCACATTGAACCTCTCATGAGGAAAGAGTTGAAAAATATAATTGAGGCCAACATCATCTTCCCTATCAAGCATTCAAGTTGGGTTGAAAACTTGGTGCCTATGAGGAAATTAAATGGAGAAATCAGATTGTGTGTAGAATTCCATGATGTAAACAAATCATCACTCAAATATCACTACACACTTCCATCAATGGATCAAATCATGTGGGTTGTAGTTGGCTCTGAGAGGTCTTCATTATTAGATGGATACTCGGGCTATAATAGGATAATGGTGAAAGAGGAAGATCAGTTCAAGATACCCTTCACTACCAAATGGGGCACATATGCTTACAAGAAAATGCCATTTGGGTTGTGTTGTATATATCTACCCCCAGGTAAATATAAACTCGACACAAAGGAAATATGTCGGAGAGGTCCAAAAACCTGACACAAAGGAAATATGTCAGAGAGGTCCAAAAACCCAACACAAAGGAAAATATGTCAGAGAGGTCCAAAAACCCAACACAAAGGAAATATTTTGGAGAGGTAAATAAACCCGACACAAAGGAAATCAGGTTTTGGGTTTCGGGAAACATGAGACATGAAGCATGAAAAATTACAAGGCATGTCCCGATGTTTGGGAGTTCCGCAAACCCGAAACACTACCCAGGAAAATTGGGTTTTGGGGTCAGGAAAGCATGGGGTGAAAACATGTCGAGCCACCTTCCAAACCCGATGCATATGCAAGTCCAATTTCCAAACTTGAAACAAAGGAAATCTTGGCAATAACGATGGAAGTGGGTTTCAGGAAAACACAAGCATCAAACACATGTCGAGCCACCTTCCAAACCCAATGCATATGCAATTCCAATTTTTGAACCTGAAACAAAGGAAATAT
This sequence comes from Taxus wallichiana var. yunnanensis, assembly GCA_018340775.1. NCBI lineage: Eukaryota > Viridiplantae > Streptophyta > Pinopsida > Cupressales > Taxaceae > Taxus > Taxus wallichiana. Next base: position 440,120,339 of record CM031243.1, read on the forward strand.
TGGCAATAGCGGTGGAAGCAGGTTTCGGGAAAACACAAGCATCAAACACATGTTGAGCCACCTTCCAAACCCGATGCATATGCAAGTCCAATTTCGAACACAAACAAAGGAAATCTTGGAAATAGTGGCGAAGCGGGTTTGGGAAAAAAAAAAGCATCAAACACATGTCAAGCCACCTTCCAAACCCGATGCATATGCAAGTTCAATTTCTGAACCTGAAACAAAAGAAATCTTGGCAATAGTGGCGGAAGCGGATTTCGGGAAAACACAAGCATCAAACACATGTCGAGCCACCTTCCAAACCTGATGCATATGTAAGTCAAATTTCTAAATCCGAAACAATGGAAATCTTGGAAATAGCGGAGGAAGTGGGTTTTGGGAAAAAAAAGCATCAAAAACATGTCGAGGCATCCTCCAAACCCGATGCAAATCCGAGAGGAGAACCCCGAACCCGACAGGAAGAAGACCCTGACGTGGGAAATATTCAGATGGCCATAACTTTTCACAGGGAGCTCGGATTTACGCAAGGTTGGACTTTTTGGAAAGCTTACAAGGTCCTCCATCCAACTACAACTAGATATATTTAATTATCTAAGAAAAATTTCTTCAAAAATGTAAAATATAGTTCACCATATTTTGGGTTTTCCAGGATTCTCACCTACCACCATAATGAGATGAATTAAGTGCGATGCGGAGGTGGTTGGGGTAGATTTTGAATTCCTCTTTTCTCCCTCTCTTTTCTCCCTATAAATTGTAAGGGGGATTATTTCTAAAGGTTGGACATTCTTGTTTTTCCCCTCCCTTCTTCTCTTTGGCAAGTTAAATTATGGAATTAAAACCTCCCATTCAAAATCGTAATGCAACTTTGCCTCTTAGCATTTTGTAGTGTCTTGAATCAATCTTTGGAGAAAATGATACATGTTTATGGATGATTCTCAACCCTCTCAAAGTGTTCATTTGCATCCTCCTAATCTTTCACTACAAATTCAGTTATCTCTGTGCATGATCTTGCATTGCATTTTAATGGTTTGTGTTTATTGGCAAGACAGTGTTCTTCATTCCTCAGTGCATCACCTTTGTTAGTTTAGGTTTATTTTTATGCATCTTCTTACCCTATCTCCTTAGCAAGTTAGATTAGGTTTTTGAGTAAACCCTCTACATTTTTATGTGTGCATCTGAATGAGGAATAGGAACCGGCCTTCATCCGGAGAGCTATCCCGATTCACAAGATCCCACACTTGGGAAAAGCACCATGTTATGCAATCACACCTTTGCAGTCTCAATCCATCGAGTTGCGAGACATTCGGGGGTGCTATGATTTGCCATCAATAGGTTTTCCAATGTTGGAGAAACATTTCAGCAAGCTATGGACATGGCATTCAAAGGATTGATCAATAATATAGTTATGGTGTATCTAGATGATATCACCGTCTTCTCAAAGAATGTTGCAGACCATCTCTTCCACCTCAAGCAGGTATTTCAGAGGTGTAGAAGGTTCAAAGTGTCATTGAATCCAAAGAAGTGTGTATTCTTGGCACATGAGGGAAAATTGTTGGGCCACATTTTCTCAAGATAAGGGTTAACAATTGATCCTGAAAGGGTTGAAGCCATCCAAACACTTCCATTGCCATAACATAAGAAGTATCTCTAAAGATTCTTGGGGAGAATAAACATTTTTCACATATTTGTGCCTAATTTTTCCACTCTTGTGAAGCCTTTAATAATGATGTTAAAGAAGAGTCTCGCATTTAAATGGAGAAGCAGAAGGAAAAGATAGATTTGAAGCCATAAAGCTCTAAATATCATAGGCCCCAAATTGTTATTAAACTATTTTTTTCAAAGGACTTCATGCTGTTTTCTTTTGGAGGGTCAAACACAATCTCAAATATCTTTGTTCAACCTAACAAGGAAGGTTCAGAATAGCCCAAAACCTTATTGATCAAATCTATGAGGATTACGAGGTAAAGTATTCTTTATTTGAAAAGCATGTCCTTTCTATCATTAGGATTTTGAAGAAGTTCAGAAACTTGGTCTTGAACAACAAAATTTAACTACTAGTGTCTCATGTTGGTGTCAAGGATTTTCTCCTAAACAAGGACTTGAATGAAAAGAGCGTGGTTTGGATCACTTGTGTAATGGAGTATGATATTGAAATCAAAGTTACCAAACTAGTTCATGGTAAGTGTCTATGTGAGTAGCTCGCTTCAAGGAACAAGTGAGTCGGGGAGACAAAGAAGAGGTTGTCCTCTACTGCATAATGATCAAGAGCAACCAACTAATGATGAACCTATTCTAGAATGAAACAAAGTAAAGATGAGATAATTTAGATTACAAGCCATCCCATATGTGCTTATTGGTAATGTATTTTTAAGAAGGATATCAATAGTGTTCTTGTGAGGTGCATCGGGACGGGCAAATTGAGAGGGTATTACATGAGTTCCATGATGGAGAAGTAGGAGGCCACTTTTCTCCTCGAGTAACAACTCTCAAGATCATGAAAGCTTTGTTATTATTGGCCTACCGTGTTTAGTGATTGCTACAAATGGATCAAGAAATGCAATAAGTGAGCATTCATCACATGGAGGAAAAGTTAACAGCCACTGCCCTTCATCCAATTTTAGTGGATCAGCCATTCATGCAATGGGGACTTGACTTCATTGGAGTAATTAACCCAAATTCAAGTGAGGACCACAAGTGGATACTCACGGTGGTGATGACTATTTCACCAAGTGGACTAAAGTAGTGGCACTTAAGGAGGTAAATGAATCCAACCTCTTGGATTTCTATGAAGGGATAGCCATTAGGTTTAGAATCCCTGCCACTATCATATCAGATAATGCATTAGCCTTCCTTGGTACAAGGATCACTAAATGGGCAGTCAAGAATGGTGTATACCTCAGCACTTCATCAAACTATTACCCTTAAGGTAATGGTCAAACAGAGTCCACAAGTAAGAACCTACTAAGAATTATTAGAAGGAATCTTGATGAAAATTAGAGAACTTGGCACGTAAAGCTCAAATCAGCTCTATGGGCTGAAAGGATCACATCCAAAAGGTCTCTTTGGAAGATCCCTATACAAGATTGTATATGGAATATAGGCAACATTGCTCATATATTTGGACCTACCCACTTTGGAGCTCATGAAACAGCTTAGAATCTGGCTGATTTTGAACATATGGAAATCAAGTATGTAGAGCTAATGGGGGTAGAAGAAACAAGATAACATGTAAATAAGATCATAGATAAAGATCAAACATTGATCAAGAAGAGCTTTGATAAGAAAGCAAGAACAAGGAACTTTCGAGAGGGGGACCTAGTTCTAAAGTGGGATGCGAGATCGGGTAAAACTAGGAGGCATTCCAAGTTTGACACCATTTGGAGTGGCCCCTACATGGTCACAAAATGTAAAAGTAGCAATGACTTCTGGTTGGCTAGGTTGGATAGTGAAGAATTACAAATTTTGGTCAATGGGTTCTACCTCAAACAATGCTACTAAAAGGAGTATTTCTCACCCTTGTAAATATTAGCCTAGGTTTTCAATTTCTCCAAGTGAGTATGCACATTGTCTTGCTATAGTTTAGGTTTCAATTTCCCTAAGTGCTTTTGCACATGCTCTATTGCTTCTGGTGTATGCTTGTCTATAGTTCATCTCACTCATGGAAAAGACTTGTGGCCACAAGAAACTAAATCTGTAGAGTATTCCTATTAGAGTAGGTCTGGATGTTTTCATTGCACTCCAAAAGACCAGTTTTGCGAGAAAATCAAATGAGGGAGAGGTTCTAGGTTTTATAAAACTCTCTACTCTCACAAATCTTGAATCCAAGATTTTCTAGCAAGGATAAGAGTGCATGTAGCAGAAGGTAGTTCCGGACAGTTTTGAAATAACTAGGTAGAATCCATGCCCAATGGATACTTCCGAGGTTACCGATCTTTGCATCTAGTAGGAAGATGCCCCATGTGAGTCTCCAAATTGTTGTCCCAATTCTTCCCCCAAAAAAATTGATCAAACACGACCCTACACGAAGGAAATATAAGGTTTGACTCTATCCCGTGAGCTCATATTCAAATATGACAATCAAGGAGATAGGAGAGATCTACAATGGAGGAGCAGGGTCTGCAAAGGATCAAACAATGTCAAAGAATGCTAGAGGCTCTCAGGAGGAAAATGGGTAGAGGATCAAAGTTTTCAGACTTCACATACGATTTAGAGCAGGCCAAAAATGGTTAAGTACAAGAGGACTAGTGGAAGGTGCCACGTGTCTCAATGGCGTGCCTTCAAGTGTCAAAGCCAAGGGTGGTTCCAAAAATAAGCACGGAGCTTCCATGTGTCCCAGGACCCACAGAGGCAATGTTCACTCGGGGCCCAAATCGGTTAAATATAAGAGTGTTGACGGAAGCTTCCACGTGTATCATTGGTGCAACAAAAAGGATGTGTCTAAAGAGTAAGTTCCCAAATGAGTGTTGGCTCACCACGTGGTCAAAGAAAAAAGGAAACAAAATCGGCCATTTAAATCGACTAAGTATAAGAGTGTTGGTAGAAGCTTCTACGTGTCTCATCGGTGCAACTCCAAGGTTGGGTCTAGAGAGTGGATTCCCAAATGAATGCGGGCTTGCCACGTGATCAGATTCGAAAAAGGAAATAGAGTAAATAGTTGAAAACTCAAAGGACTCACGGAAGGCGCACATGTGCAATCAGCGTAACTTTAAAAGAAGAACCCAAAGAAGAGACTCAAATGAGCGCGAGGCTTCCATGTGTTCTAAGTTTGAAATGGGGGTAGGGATGAACATGGAATCAGCTATGGAAAGAAGAGACAACATATGCCTCCATATGTTCAATCGGTGCATCTCCAAATGGTAAGCACTAAAGGTAATCCCTAAATAAGTGTTGGCCCACCGCGTGTCCAGAGACCCAAAAGTTACACTAATCATAGAAAAGTCTACGAGCTAGTGGAAGATGCCACATGTCTCTTCCATAGAACTTCAAAGGTAAATCCAAATGTGGTTCTCCAAGTGAGCAGAGCTTCCACATGTCCTAGGTCCAAAAAGGGGACAGAGTCGGCCGTTTAATCCACTAAATATAGAAGGGTCAGCGGAAGCCTCCATGTGCCTCATCTGCGCAACTTCAAAGGTAAAATCCAGGGTAGGTTCCAAATGTTTTCGAACCTCCACGTGTCAAGGATATAACATATGACCAAGCCAAACAAAAGGGACACGTGGCCATGTTTCAAGTCAAGTGGGAAGGCGTGTCACTAGAGGTAGTTTGAATTTTTGGATTTTCTTTCAAAAAGGTGTAAAGTACAAAAGCAAGCCACACTTCTGTTGATGCCTAGAGAAGCCATGTGTCAAGCCTAAATTACATGTGGGGAGGTGGGCCTTGGAAGGAATTTTTTCCAAAGGCGGGCCGACGGACTGGGAAGACTTTTCAACAAAGGGGAAAAAGTGGACATTTGGCGGGCACGGGATGATTTCTTTTGGTAATTGGGTTTGTGTGGCCATGGAGGAAATTTAGACATAAGAAAATTTTGGGCTTGTGGGGCTGCGGGGGATTTTATGATTTTGGCATTTTTTCATATAAGGTGAAAAGTGAATTTTATGCCCGCGAATCCATTTTACAAAACTTGTTTTTCCACCATTTTCGTATGGATTTAATTCAAATGTTCAAATGGGCATATCTTTTTATCTAGTGCCTAAAATCCAACAAATTTTGTACCTTTGGAAACGTCTTGACCTCTTCTATGCCATGGAAACCGAAACTTTAATTTTGATGAGGTTAGGTGGGTGAAAAATAGGAAAATGTCTTCATGCCATTAATATATGATCTGATTGCTCCAATAACCGAGATCATATTTGATTTGATCCACCGTTCTTCCTTCTTCAACATGCCAAACAAACATAGAGAGGGAGACTTGATAGATTGTGTATGAATTTGTAGGGGCATTGATGGCTGGTAGTAGAGCTTCCAAATCAGGTTTCCCACCTCTTTTCTTCTCCTCTCTTCACTTCATCTATAAAGGTAAGAGCTTGGCTCATTGTAAAGGGTTGGACATTTTGGTTTTGTGCCCTCCCTTCTTCTTTGGTCTACAAACAAATTCATGGAGTTTAAACCTTCTATTAAGACTGTAATGCAATTTTTTTTTCCTTTTGGCCATTATAATGCTTTGTATCAATATGTGAAGCAATAATATACATTTTTGGATGATTTTAACCCTCTCTTGCGTTCATTGCTCTTATCTTGATCTTTCATTGCAATATTGGTTATATGTGCATGGTGGTTGTATTACATTTTAATGGTATGTGTTTGATAGAAAATCCAGTGTTCAACATTCCTTTAGTGCATCACCTCTGTTAGTTTAGGTTTAATTTATTGCATCTTCTTAACCCTGTCTCCTTGGCAAGTTAGAATAGATTTTAGAATAGATCCTCTACAAATTTTATGTGTGCACCTAAACAGAGGAATAGGAACGGCCTTCATCCAAAGAGCTCTCTTGATTTCAAATTCCCATGCTTTGAGAGATGCTCCATGTTATGAAATCACACTGAGAGTCTCAACCCATCTAGTTGCAAAAATTTAGGGATGCTATGATTTTGCACTAATAGTTTTGGTACGCTGGTGGGAGAAAGAGGTCTTTATTTTTACTACAACAAGATTGATGTCCACTTGTAATTTTTCAGCTTGTAAGGAGATTTGAAATTGCACATCTGGTGACTCCAAAAGAGGAAGAGTCCATTGGTTTCAACAACCCGTGCTTGACAATTTGAGACCAAATCAAGAACTAGAAAATAAGGATTATTTGTCTATCTCGCACTTGTCCCAGATAGAGGGGAAGGTGGAGAAGATCTCAAAGGTATCCATATCCACCAAATAGAACCTTGTCAACACCTCCCCCTGGTAGGCCTTTCATCTAATAAACAAGGGTTCTTAGGCCAATCATAATGGCACATCCACCACCCAACCCCTATGTCAATTTCACTGGTAGCAGCCCACTCACTCTCAATGCACAAAATCTAGTCCTAGTTGCAACATTGAAGAGCATTCCATATTTCACTGGAGAGAACTAGACTACTCCTAGTGACCACATTCAAGACATTGTAAATGTCTACGCAATTCATGAAATCAAAAAGATGAACATTATAGTCAAATTGTTAGCCTCTTAACTTAAGGGTAAAGATTTGGAATGGTTCAGGAGTCTAACATCAGGCTCTATTCAGAATTAGGACCATCTGTGTAGAGCTCTTCACAATCAATTTGGAGAGAAGGGAGATAATATGTCCTTGTTGGAACAAATAACAACAATCAAGAGGGCTCCTAATGAGTAGTTGACTGAATTCAATTTCAGATTCCAATAGATGTGGGATAGGATTTCGGTGGCTGTAAGACCAACAAATGAAGGTGCTTTTCTATACTTCCTTAGAGCTTTAAATTCTGATATTGCCTTAATGATTCAATCCATGGGAGGTATAACCTTACCTACAACCTATAAAATTTCCATTAGAGCTGAAAATTGTTTAATTTAGGTTGGTAAACTTGCACCTAGGCCACCTATGCCTCTATATCAAGAACTAAGATCTCTAAGCACTAGTCAAACACCCACATTAGCTCCCATACCTGCTCCAAGGAATCAAAGTTCAGATGAAGCCTCCACCTCATCTTTTAGAACTTCAAAATAGCTACAAGAAGTTATGAAACAACTGTAGAACCTAGGAAATAAGCTAGTGACTATCAAGATGCAACAAGCTCGAGTTTTAGGACATATAAGCCTCAAACTCAATATCAAGCTAGGACCTCATACCAACAAAATAGACCACCAGCTCAGGCTGCAAATCAAAATCAAAACCAAGGAAAACCTCAAGCTTCTAGGCCTTTTTGACCATATGATCCAAACTTAGCTTCAACCTCGAGGGCCTTGGTTTCAACACAAAACAACATGGCACAAGAATATGATTGGTGTTTCCCATGCAGCATCAGCCCCATAACCAGTCAATTTGTTTTAATGGTGTGTTAAACCAACCCTTGATGGTACGAGACCATTGGTGTGTCCCAAGAGCCCAGTTAAGAGGAAAATAAGTAGCAAAAAACCTACAGAGAGGAACCTCCAAGTGCGACCATGCTTGTTAATTGGTAGGTTGAATATTTCTATGGTGTGGATCAAGCACCTCCTCAAAGTGTGGAAAAAATTACATAGTCTACGAAGAGGAATATTAGAGAGGGGAAATCCTCCAATTCAAATGGTCCACATCCCTCTGTTACCCTGCAAAGTGCAACTCCCAATGTGCAGAGCCAGCCCAAGCCACCTTCCAAACCCACTCAGGCACTAATTTTAATGACCCATGTGCAAGAGAAGAGTGTGCCAGGAAAGGGGAAGAAAAAAGATAGGTCATTCCCATTTAACATCATTGAACAGATGAATAAAATAAATGTAAACATCTCAATAAGGGATTTGTTGGCTATCCCAGGACAGAGAGACCTATTGCAGGCTACTATGGCCAATTGGTCAACTTCAAATCAGCCCCCAATCAACAATAGAAAGTTCTTACTAATACAACTCAGCTGAAGGAAACCATGGAGGACAACAAGGTAAGAATATGAAGCCTCCTCCCTTCTATGTCTCATTGATCATTGGAGACAAGCTAGTGCATAATTACATGATTGATTTGGGAGAAAGTAACTCTATAATGCTAAAGAAAATAGTCGATCAATTGGGTCTTCAATACGAAGTCATCTCCAAGGGCGTTGTGTAATTTTATGGGACAAAGGTAACAAAAGTTGGAGTCATCAAGGATTTTACCCTCACATTGCACGCATGCCCCAATGTGACCATATTGCAAAATGTATCAGTCATAGACTTGCCACCACATTTTGCATTGTGTTTGTCAAGAGACTTCACCACTAAAATTGGAGGCTATTTGTCTGCTGATTGGTCACACATGATTTTTAGAACAAGGTATGGAGCTAAGGCTATGATCAGATCTGAGCGAATTGTAGATTTCCATATTGAGCCTTATGTACCCAGCCTAATCAATGCAAATTATTCAGCCTTTGATCAGGAAGACCTCCCAAGCACTTATGAGGAAAATACCAAGGTTGGGTGTATTCCAGACTTGAATCTCAATGAATGGGTGAACAAGAGGCATGATTTTGACCCTTATAAGGAAATGGAGGAATCTGAGCTAGGAGTTTACTATTTGCATGAGAAGAATCATCCTCTCCCTAAAATCACTAAGCCAAACCACAAGGATGATAATGAGGTATGAAAATTATTATTTAATAGCTCATGAAGTAGACAAAAGTGGAGGAGGAGCTATGCTAGTTTCACCTCAAGGTACGAACTCACCTTTTGTTTCCAATTTTCTTGCTTGAACCACACAAAAGAGTATGAAACCTTGATCCATGGACTGCATTGGGAAAGAATAAGAGGGATTAAAAACAAGTGTTTGATGATAGTAGTGAATCAAGTCCGAGGACAAAATTCCGCCAGAATGATTTGTTAAAAACTACAAGAATGATAGTGATCTCATCAAAGATTTGCATTTGAATCAATTCCATCCCAAGGAATAACAAATGATTGCGAATCGGGGAACATTTGTGGTAGGGAAATGAAAGTACATTAAAGTGGTTGTAAGATGATCATAATAACACAAGGGAAGGTCTCGAGAATGATCAACAAAGATTTTCTACAAGAAGAAGCATTTGAGTTCTCAATTCCATCCCAAGGAATAAGTATGGAAGTACTTGAGAACTAACAAATTACCAAAAGGTCTTGTAACCTTTGAGTCCATCTTCAACCCAAATGATCAATTCCAAGGATAAAGCTAACATTGTAAAGGGTGAAGATTTGAACCCATTTCCATGATGGTTAAAACATTGGAAAGGGTATGAAGAATAATTTGAGTTTGAAACTTTGTTAAGAATTCCCAAATGTCTTTTCTTGGAATTACAAGGATTTAAGATTAAAGATTGGCATAACTCACTATCGAGTTGGATCCAAGATCTATGCCTTTTAGATAATAAGGCTACTGAACCCTCAAGATTAACCTCTTATGAGGAAAGAAACAAGATCTTCGAGGCTAGAATCATCTTCTAACAAATTGTGAAAACAATTTGTGAGGAAGTGAAATGGAGAAAAAAATGTATCTCCATAATCTAAACATAGCATCACTAAAAGATCACTACCCACTTCCATCGATGGAGAAAATATTGTAAGTTGTAGCTGGCTCTGAGAGGTTTTCATTGCTCGATGGATACTCAGGCTATAATTAGATGATGGTGAAAGAGGAAGATCATTTCAAGATAGCCTTCACCACGAAATGGGGAAAATATGATTAAAGAAAATTCCATTTGGGTTTTTCAATGCTTTGGAGCAACATTTCAGCGAGCTATGGACATGGAATTCAAAGGCTTGATGAACAATATAGTTCTAGTGTATCTAGATGATATCACCGTCTTCTCAAAGAATGTTGCAGACCATCTCTTCCACCTCAGGTAGGTATTTCAGAGGTGTAGAAGGTTTGGAGTGTCATTGAATCCAAAGAAGTGTGTATTCTTGGCACATGAGGGAAAATTGTTGGGCCACATTGTCTCAAGAGAAGGGTTAATAATTGATCCTAAAAGGGTTGAAGCCATTTAAACACTTCCATTGCCACAACACAAGAAGTATCTCCAAAGATTCTTGGGGAGAATAAAATTTGTTCACATGATTTGTGCCTAATTTTTCCACTCTTGTGAATCCTTTAACAATGATGTTAAAGAAGAATCTTTCATTTAAATGGACAACATAAGGAAAAGAGAGTTTTGAGGCCATCAATTTCACAATATAATAGTCCCTAACTCTTATTAACCCAGAATTTTCAAAGGAATTCATGTTGTATGCTTTTGGAGGGTCAAACATAATCTCAACTATCTTGGTTTAGCCTAACAAGGAAGGTTCATAACAACCCATAGCCTTCTTTAGTTAGAGCTTGGAGGATTATGAGGTAAAGTATTATTTCATTGAAAATTATGTTTTTCTGTCATTAGGAGTTTGAAGAAGTTCAGACACTTGGTCTCGAACAACAAGATTCAACTGCTAGTGTCTCATGCTAGTGTCAAGGATTTTCTCCTAAAAAAGGACTTGAATGAAAAGAGAGTAGGTTAGATCACTCGTGTAATGGAGTTTGATATTGAAATTGAAGTGACCAAACTGGTTCATAGTAAGGGTCTATGTGAGTAGCTTGCTTCGAAGGAACAGTTGAGTCGCAGAAAAAGAAGAGGATGTCCTGCTACTGCAGAATGATCAAGAGCAGCTAGCTAACGATGCACCTATTCCATGTTGGACTCAAGCCTTGGTGCATTATCTCCAAATAGGTTTGTGCCCTCAGAATGGAACAAATAAAAGAGGAGATACTTTAGATTACAAGCCATCCCATATGTTCTTATTGGTGGTGTCTTGTTTAAGAAGGATATCAATAGTGTTTTATTGAGGTGCATTGGGATGGGCCAAATTGAGAGGGTGTTGCATGAGTTCCATGATGGATAAGTAGGAGGCCACTTTTCTCCTTGAGTAACATCTCTCAAGATCATGAAAGTTGGTTATTATTGGCCTACGATGTTTAGTGATTGCTACTCATGGATCAAGAAATGTAAGAAGTGCGCATTCTTCATAGGGAAGGAAAAGTTAGTAGCCCTGCCCCTTCATCCAATTTCAGTGGATCAACCATTCATGCAATGGGGACTAGACTTCATTAGAGTGATTAACCCAAATTCAAGCTAGGGCCACAAGTGGATACAACATCGACTATTTTACCAAGTGGACTGAAGCGGTGGCACTTAAGGAGACAAATGAATCCAACATCTTGGATTTATATGAAGGGATAGCCACTAGGTTTGGAGTCCCTACAACTATCATATTAGATAATGCATTGGCCTTAGTTGGTATGAGGATAATTGAATGGGGTGTCAAGAATGGTGTATACCTCAAGCACTTCATCAAACTATTAACCTCAAGGTAATGGACAAGCCAAGTCCATAAACACGAACCTACTAATAATTATCGAAGGACTTTTGATGAAAATTAGAGAACTTGGAATGCAAAGCTCAAATCCACTCTATGGGCTGATAGGATCACATCCAAAAGGTCTCTTGGAAGATCCCTATACAAGCTTGTATATGGAATATAGGCAACATTTCTCATATATTTGGACCTACCCACTTTGGAGCTCATGAAACAATTAGAATTGGCTGAGTTTAAACCTATGGAAATCAGGTATGCGGAGCTAATGGGGGTAGAGGAAACAAGGGAACATGCAAATCAGATCATGGAGAAAGATCAAACATTGATCAAGAAGAGCTTTGATAAGAAAGCAAGAACAAGGACCTTTCAAGAGGGGGACCTAGTTCTAAAGTGGGATGCAGATCGAGTAAAACTAGGAGTCATTCCAAGTTTTATGCCATTTGGAGTGGCCCCTACATGGTCACAAAATGTAAAAGTAGCAATGCCTTTTGGCTAGCTAGGTTGGATGGTGAAGAATTGCAAATTATGGTCAATGGGTTCTACGTCTCACACATTGCTACTAAAAGGAGTATTTCTCACCCTTGTAAATATTAGCCTAGGTTTTTAATTTCTCCAAGTGTGTATGCACATTGTCTTGTTATAGTTTATGTTTCAATTTCCCTAAGTGCTGGTGCACATGCTCTATTGCTTCTAGTGTATGCTTGTATACATAGTTCATCTCACTCATGGAAAAGACTTGTGGCCACAAGAAACTAAATCTGTAGAGTAATCCTATTGGAGTAGATCTGGATGTTTTCATTTCACTCCAATAGATCAATTTTGTGGAAAATAAAATGAGGGAGAGGTTATAGGTTTGAGACAACTCTCTACTCTCAAAAATATTGAATCAATGATTTTCTAGCAAGGATAAGAGTGCATGCGGTGGAAGGTAGTTCCGGACGGTTTGAAATTACTAGGTAGAATCCATGGCCAATGGATACTTCCAAGGCTACTGATCTCTTCATCTAGTAGGCAGATGCCCTCATGAGTCACCAAATTGTTGTCCCAATTTTATCCCTAGAAAAATTGATCAAACACCACCCTACATAGAAGGAAATCTAAGGGTCGGCTTTGTTCTATGAGCTCACATTCAAATCTGGAATTTAAGGAGGTAGGTAAGCTCTACAATAGAGGAGTAGGGTCGGTGAAGGATCAAAATTTGTCAAAGGAGACTAGAGGCTCTCAGGAGGAAAATGGGGAGAGGATTGAAGTTTACAGACTTCACATATGATTGAGTGGGCCCAAATCGGTTAAGTACAAGAGGACCAGCGGAAGGTGCCACGTGTCTCAAGAGTGTGCCTTTAAGGGTCGAAGCCAAGGTCAGTTCTCCAAATAAACACGGAGCTTCCACGCATCCTAAGACCCAACGAGACAATGTTCACTTGGGGCCCAAATTGGCTAAGTATAAGAGTGTCGGCGGCAGTTTCCATATGTATCATTGGCACAACACCAAGGATGGGTCCAAAGAGTGGGTTACCAAATGAGCGCGGGCTCGACATGTGGTCAAAGTAAAAAAGGAAACAGAATCGTCCGTTTAAATCAGCTAAGTATAAGAGTTTTGACAGAATCTTCCATATGTCTCATCGACATAACACCAAGACTAGGTCGAAAGAGTGGGTTCCCAAATGAGCATGGGCTTGCCATGTGGTTAGAGTTAAAAAAATAGAGTTGGTAATTGAAAAGTCAAAGGACTCATTGAAGGCACCATGTGTCCAACCGACGCAACTTTAAAAGAAGAACCCAAAGTAGAGACTCAAATGAGTACGAGGCTTCCACATGTCCCAATGTTGAAATGGGGGTAGGGATGAATGTTGAATCGGATAAGGAAAGAAGAGACAATGGAGGCCTCCACATGTCCAACCAGTGTATCTCTAAAGGGAAAGCACAAAAGGCAGTCCGTAAAAAAAGCACTAGCCCTCCACGTGTCCAGAGCCCCCCAAAATTACCCGTGACCTTTGTTTGTTGAAAATTTACAAGCCCAGTGGAAGATGCCATGTGTCTCTTCCGTGTAACTTAAAAGGTAAATACAAACATGGTTCTCCAAGCAATCATAGAGCTTCCACATGTCCCGAGTCCAAAAAGGATAGAGCCAACCCTTTAATTGACTAAGTATAAAAGGGTCAGTGGAAGCCTCCACATGCCTCGTCCACACAACTTCAAAGGTAAAATCTGGGGGTAGGTCCCAAATGTGTGTTGAGCCTCCACATGTCTAGGATCAGACATATGACCCCGCCAAACAAAAGGGACATGTGGCCATGTTTCAAGTCAAAGCGAGAAGGTGGGTCACCGGAGGTAGTTTGATTTTTTGGCTTTTGTTTCAAAAAGGCGTAAAGTAATAAAAGTGAGCCACACCTCTGCCGACGCCAAAGAAGCCACATGTTAGGCATAAATTACATGTGGGGAGGTGGGCCTTGGAAGGCATTTTTTCCAAAGGGCTGGTGGACATGGGGAAGAATTTTCACCAAAGGGGAAAAAGTGGGTAATGATTTGTATGCAGGATGATTTCTTTTCTAAGAAGGTTTGCGGGCGCGAGGAAATTTTTCCAAAATTGAATTTGGGGATTTCGAGGTCATGGGTGATTTTTTGATTTTGGTGTTTTTTTGCATAAGGCGTAAAGTGAATTTTAGGCCTGCGGATCCATTTTGCAAAACTTATTTTTTCGCCATTTTTGTACGGATTCGATTCAAATGTTCAAATGGGCATATCTTTCGATCCAGTTCTCGAAATCCAACAAATTTGGTACCATTGGAAAGGTCTCAACCTCGTCTATGCCATGGAAACCTGAAACTTTAATTTCAATGAGGTTAGGTGGGTGAAAAATAGGAAAATGTCTTCATGCCATTAATATACGATCTAATTGCTCCAACAACCAAATCAGATTTGATTTGATCCGTTGTTCTTCCTTCTTCAACATGCCAAACAAACATAGAGAGGTAGACTTGATAGATTGTGGGTGGATTTGTAGGGGCATTAATGGCTGGTAGCTGAGATTCCAAATCAGGTTTCCAGCCTCTTTTTCTTCTCTGTCTTCACTTCATCTATAAAGGTAAGAGCTTGGCTCATTGTAAAGGGTTGGACATTTTGGTTTTGCGCCCTCCCTTCTTCTCTAGTTTACAGATGAATTCGTGGAGTCCAAACCTTCTATTAAGATTGTAATGCAAGTTTTTACACCTTTTGGCCATTGTAATGCTCTGTATCAATCTGTGAAGCAATAATACATGTCTGTGGATGATTTTAACCCTCTTTTGTGTTCATTGCTATTATCTAATATTTCATTACAATATTGGTTATCTGTGCATGGTGGTTGTATTTCATTTTAATGGTCCATGTTTGATAGAAAATCTGATGTTCAACATTCCTTTGGTGCATCACCTATGTTAGTTTAGGTTTAATATCTTGCATCTTCTTAACCCTGTTTCATTGGCAAGTTAGAATAGATCCTCTACAAATTTTATGTGTGCACTTAAACAGAGGAATAGGAACTGAACTTTATCAAGAGAGATATCTCAATTTCAAAGTCCCATGCTTTGAGATATTCTCCATGTTATGCAATCACACTGATAGTCTTAACCCATCTAGTTGTAGACATTCAGGGGTGCTGTGTTTTTGAACTAACATTAGGTCCCATACCCTATTTTTGTAGCTCTTGAGTAGGTAATTATTTACAACATGTTTCCCGACTTGACTTGATTGACGATTAGCTCGCTATCACCAAATACTTGAAATTTTTATCCCTATTTTCATGGCCTAATGAATCCCATGAATTAAAGGCTTGTATTCATTGTGTTGTTTGAACAAGAAAAATAGAAACGAAACGCTGAATAATACTTTATGTTTTGTGGTGAAACTAGCATTACACCTCCTCCAGCAACTTGTTTTCTTCTTGAACCATCAAAAAAGAGTTACCAAACTTCATTTCCATCCTTATTTTTGGCTTGGTGATGTTAGGAATGAGTTCATTTTCTTCGTGTATACATTATACACTAGGTTCAGATTCTTCCATTTCCTTGTATGGGTTAAATGAATGTCTTTTGTTTTCCCATTCATCCAGAGTCAAATCTAGAATACCCTCAACCTTAGTACCTATTTCTAGATCATTTGAACACTCCTCCTAATCGAAGCCTGAGAAATTTGCATTGATAGGACTTGGAACATGGGGATCAATGTGGAAATTGGCAATTGGCTCAGATCTGATGGTTTCCTTGGCTCCATACCTTATTCTGAATAACATGTGTGACCAATCTATTGATAGATATCCACCAATTTTGGTGGTGAAGTCTCTTGACAAACACAATGCAAAGAGTGGTGGGAGGTCAACTACAGACACATCTTGCAAGAGTATGACATTTAGACATGCATGCAATGTAAGGCTTAACCCCTTGATGACCCTAACCATTCCTATTGTTGTTCCATCCAACTGCACTACTCCTTTTAGTACTGGCTCATACTTTAGACCCAATTGATATGCTATTTGCTTTGGCATCACTGAGCTACTTTCCCCCGAATCGATCATGTAATTATGTACCAAGTGGTTCCCGACAATCAATGACACATAGAATGGTGGGGGATTCAAATTTTTACTTAGTTGACTACCACCATGTTGCACTACATTAGTGAGAACTTTCTCATGTCCTTGGTTTGATCTATTCGAGGTAGACCAATTAGCCATTGTATCTTGCAACAAATATCATTGTCCTGGGATCACTAGTGACTCCCACATGGAAATGTTCACATGTGTTTTCTTCATCTGATCGATAATGTTGAAAGGGGATGAATTATCATTTTTGCCCCTTACTTGGTACAACCTTTTCTGGTGCTTAAACAGGCACATGTGATCTTTGAAACGGGTGCCTTAGTATGATTTTGCACATCCGAGTTATATTTAGTCTACTAACTCCTTGTTGTGTAGGAGTGGGATGAGAAAAAACTGGATTAGATGGTTGTCCCTCCTCTATGTTCCTCTTCTTTGACTGTGTGTTGGAAGCCACGCCTTGAAAAGGTGGTTGGTTAATTCCACAGAAGTCTTCTATTTTCCAATTAACCAACATAGTTTCGTTGGAGGTACCTCTTGCTAAGTTTTGTGCTATTGATTTCCTTCTTGACTTGGTTCTTGGGACACACCAATGGTCTGTACCATCAAGACTTGGTTTAGTGCACCATTGAAACATGTTGATTGATTATGAGGTAGATTGCAAGGGTAACACTAGTCGTACTCTTGTGCCATATTGTTTTGTGTTAGAACCAAGGCTCTTGATGTTGAAGCTACATTTGGATCATATGGTCAGAATGGCCTAACAACTTGAGGTTGTCCTTGGTTCTAGTTTTGGTTTACATCCTAAGATGGTGGTCTATTTTGTTAGTATGGGGGCCTAGCTTGATATTGATTCTGAGGCTGATATGGTCTAGAACTCTGATCTTGTTGTCTCTTGATAGTTACTAGCTCATTTCCTAGGTTTTGTAGTTGTTTTATAACATCTTGCAACTCCTTTGAAGTACTAGAAGAAGTTGATGCCTCATTATTGCTTTGATTTCTAGGGGCTAGAATGGGATTCAATTCTAGCATTTGACTAGTTATAGGAGCTCCCATGTCTGGATAGAGAGGAATTGGTGGCCTTGGTGCTAGCTTACCATCTTGAATCAAGCAATTTTCAGCTCTAATAGATAGAAATATTATAGGATGTGGTTAAGGTTATGAATCCCATTGATTGGATCATCATGGATATATCTGAATGATCCTTTGGTAGTTGGTCTAATAGCTACCAAAATCCTATCCCATGTTCATTGGAAATAGAAATTAAAATCTGTCATTTGTTCATTAGGAGCCCTCTTGATTGTTGTCAATTATTCTAATAAAGATAGATTATCTCCCTTTTCCCCAAATTGATTATGGAGGGCTATGCATAAATGATCCCAATTCTGGATAGACCTGCTATTAGGCTCCTAAACCATTACAAAGATTTTCCTTTAAAATATGAAGCTAACAACTTGACCACAATATCCATTTCATTGATTTCATGAATCGCATGATGTATATTGCAATGTCCTGGATGTGGTCAATCGGAGTTATCTGGTTCTCTCTAGTGAAATATGGGACGTTCTTCAATGCCACAATTAGAACTGGATTTTGAGAATTTAGGGAAAGTGGGATACTTCCCATGAAGTTGACATAGGGATTAGGTTGCGCCATCCTGATTGGTCGAAGAACTCTTGTTGATTGAAGAAAAGGTCTACTAGGTGGAGGCATAGACAAAGTCCTATTAGGTGGAGATGGTGATCTTTGTGGTCTTCTTCCTCTCCTTCCTCTACCTGGTGATAATTATAGGTAAACAAATAATCCCTCTTCTCGAGTATCAGAATTAGTTTAAATTCTTCTCATGTACTTGGGAAACTTGCACTGCTACTACCGCTGAATTCTATCCCTTCGAGTCGCCAGATGTGTTTGGGAAATGAGCCTTTAAAGGCTAGATTTTGACAAGTTACACACCAAACTTGACAGAATAAAAATGAAAACCTTGAAGGACCTGTGTATTTGATATTCTAGAGGTTGAAAATTGATTTGGAATGACAGTCCCGAAAACTAAAAATACAAGACTTTTGAATGTCGAAAAACTTGAAACCTAAAATTTGGAGAAACTGACATTTTGAAATCCCAAAACCCAAAGTTTTGGAAACTGAAACCCGAAATTTTGAAATTTTGAAAACTGAAATTCAAAAAAATTGAAATTTTGAAAATCAAAATTTCAAAAAACTAAAACTACCCTTTTAAGATTAGGCCTAGATCTATAAATTGGTGACATTTGGGCTTGTTTTGAGCAATTTAAACCCGGAAAAGTAATTTTGGAGTTCAGCCTGAGAGGTGAAAAGTTCAAAATTGGAGAACTTGCAATTCCTAAGTCTGAATTTGATGAAAATTCCTTCAAATCTTGTAGAATGACCTCTTGGTCCCACTAGGCATGCCAAAATTGTTGATGCATAATCACAAGCACCCTGAATGTCTATAACTCGATGGGTTGAAACTATTAGTGTGATTGCATAACATGGAGATTTTCCCAAAGTGTGGGACTTTACAATCGGGAAAGCTCTCTAGATGAAGGCCAGTTCCTATTCCTCTGTTCAAGTGCACACATACAATTTGCAGAGGATCTACTCTAAAACCTACTCTAACTTGTTAAAGAGATAAGGTTAAGAAGATGCAAAAAAATAAACCTAAATTATCGAGAGGTGATGCACCAAAGAATGTTGAACACCTGTATTTTAATTAAACACAAACCATTAAAAGTGTAATACAACCACCATCCACAGATAACCAGGATTGCAATGAGAGATCAGGAAGATACAAAAAACATAAGAGAGGGTTGAAATCATCCACATAATCATTTTTATTGCTCCAAGAATTTGATACAATCCATTACAATGGCCAAGAGGCACAAACTTGCATTACAATTTTAAATGGGAGGTTTGAATTACACAAATTCACTTGTAGATTAGAGAAGAAGGGAGGGTGCAAGGAGAAATTATCTAGACTTTTGAAAATTCCCCTCCTTACAATATATAGGAAGAATTAGAGAAGGAGATAAAAGACATATGAAATCTAGCTTCAACCAACCCAAAATTGCATTGAATCTTCCTACAACAATAATGGGTTCTCTTTGTTAAACCCATGCATCCATGTGTTGTTCCTTATTGGGACAAGAAAGGAAGCCCATACCTCATAATTTTGGTAGGTGAGAAGCCTGACACCCTAAAAAATGGTGGATTGTATTTCTTCATTTTCAGAGTCTAAAATGCATGTAACCTCTGAAATCCCAAAATTTAGAATTTTAGAAATTTTGGTTTCAGAAGTTGAGCTATTGTTCACTGCTCAAAATGGCCTGAGAGTTCTGAAAGTCCAAAACCCGAAAGTCTGAAATTTTGAAATTTTAGACTTTTAGAATTCAAAATTTCGACATTGAGTCTTGCTTTTTATGTTTTGGGGCTTGAGAGTTCTGAAATCTGAAACTTGAAACCTAAAATCCCGAAATCGAAATATGAAATCAAAAATCTGAAATCCCAAAATCGAAACCTAAAATCTCGAAATCTTGAAATTCTGAAATCCCAATATTCTTAAATTTCTAAATCCTAAACTCTGAAATCCTAAAATCCCAAAATCCCAAAATCTGAAATTCGAAATCCTAAAATCCCGAAATCGAAATCTCGAAATTAAATCTTGAAACACGAATTTCAAAAACTCCAAAATTTTAAAAATTAAAATTTCAAATATTTTTAAAATACCCTTTTGAATATTAGCCCCTGATCTATCAACAAGTGAAATTTGAACTTGTTTTGATCAAGTTATCCCCATAAATATCGATTTTGGAGTTCATCTGGTAGGTAAAAAGTCCAAAAGTGGAGAACTTGCAATTTAATTATTCTCCTAACTCAAAAATGCAATCCTCCATGATCTGAAATAACCTGTTTTTACAGCATGCAAGGTCATGTTTGTCTATTTTTCCTGAGAGGGAAAATTGTATAACAATTACTTTTAAATAACTCAAATTAATGACCCAATGCTTAAAAACATTTAAGAAACACTTAATAATGTGGTGAGCACTTGAATGAATTTTTACAAAAAAAAAAAAAAATACCTAGACATTAACCAAATTTTGAGAGAGTGACATTTAAAACCAAAAACAACGACCCAAAATTAAACTAATGTCTTTTAGATAATAACTTAAACTCATGCCTTTTAGTAATTATTATTCGTAGATTGATTTGGTGGCATCCGCAAAAAGTGGTGAGTTGAGAAATCCGATGAGCCAAGTGAGGAGGTTAGACTAGTGAATTTTATGAGCACAAAAATGCATTCCGTTGATGGTGACTAGTTGGAAATAGAATTCCAAGTGAAGTGGAGTTGATGTAAATTTTTTTGTATGCATGTGGATCGCCCAATGTAGAGTTAGTGGAGTACGTCTTCAGTGTTAACACAACTGTAAAGTTAGATGCAGAACCAATTCAAACGCAAATTGCAATCACTATATTTTCCAAAAGGAATGGAACAAAAATGACATTAATGGCATAAGTAAATGATGAAAAGAGAGACATGTGAAAAACTAGGAAGAGAAATTGAAGAATAGTCTACTAGATGAGATCCACGTGTGAATTGATAGTTGTAAATTAATCATCATCTTTACAAATTCACTACATAGATCTACTAATAAGATATTCAAGTAGATTGAGACCAACCAATGAACTAGAACCCGAAACCATTTTGTTCATAAACCTTTCTCTTTCACTCACAAATACTTCCTGCTCCAATATTGATTTCTTTGTTTCTCTATAACCAACAAGCTGTGTTTTTCTAATTTTTGATAGGTTGTGCTCAGAATCGAGTAAACAAACCCACAATTTTTTAGAGGTACTTTAAAATATCAGAATCCTTTGAATGTAAAACTGCGCATAGAGAAGTTTCGAGATCCACTTGCTCGATACTAAATGAAATGATTGGTCAAAGTTTCTTTATAGAATTTAGAACAATAATGTAAAATTAACAAAAATATAATAATATTCAAATCATATTCATCCGGGATATCTAAATACAAAAGTGATACACAAATAAGAGGATGCAATCCTTAATACAAGGAGTCAAAAATCATCTCCAACTCCCCTACAATCTCTCTCATCATTAAGATATCTCCAACATCCCAAATCTCCCTCAAGAATAATCAACATGAGTTGTTATCACAACACACTCACACTAACTATATTATTAATATGAGCTATATAAACTCATTATTAATAATATTACAATTTATTAATAATTTCACAATATATTTGTTACAATACCTCCACTTTCACATCTTAAGCTGGGAAACAAATCATACTTCACAAAATCCTCCCTACTACGATACCGGATGAAAGTGATAGACTATATTTGTGATTTGTAGAGCCATAATGTAATTCATATTCCTCTATGTTCATTCAATAGGTCATACATATATGAGAGACTTCTCCTATTATCTCGGAAACAACTCCACTCAGAATAAACAAGTTGTTCTAACAACTTGTATAACCTACTAACAACCTTATGATGAGTTGTTATTTACAACTCATTATTAACTCACCCTATATGTAATATATGAATATTACATTTATATAACTTAATTAACCAAAAATATATAATGTGAGGTGATAATTTCCTAACACCCTCTTCGTCACCAAGCCATCACACTCATTCCTCAAGCTATCTCTCTCTACGACCATTGAAGCCTAATTTTCCTCTATTACGGTCTTCTCGGCCATCAATCATGAAATCATATCCTCCACGGCTTCTATATCTCCATCCCCATCTCCATCACTATCATCCAAATCACCCTCTTAATGTTCCCGCTCCACTCGGGCTCTCACACACATATCTCCTCGAGCCATATGGGTTCCCCACCATGTGGTATATGCCCTAGTCCACTATGCACTAAAGGCCGTAGTCACTCCAACATCATCTATATGAACCAAATATACATGCTCATAAATACCAAAGGATCTCTACTCATCATGCATAAAAATTTCCCGCTTGAGTTCCATGGGAATATCCACATCCCCATAATCTCGTCTATACAACACTAGAGCCTTTGGCACATCATGTATTAGACCAAACTATTACCGACACAACTAAATATAATGAGTTCCCACTCTCCTCCCAATTTCCCTTGAATCCATAACTCTTGCTGAGTGGCATACAACTCACTCTCATGTCCCTCCCACACTATAAATCCAATATAGGGCCTCCATAACACATCTCCACCTATAACCCTGCAAGGAGAAGTTTATAGTGATCTCGTTAGAATTTGAGGATTCTAATGAATACAAATTTAATCAACTTACATATTCCATAATATTATAATAAATATTATATCATAACATAAGTAAATAAAAATATACTTACATGAAATAAATAACACGGGTGACACAATATTTATAGTGGAAAACCCCAATAGGGTAAAAATTAATTTGAAAATAACCTTTTATTTTATAGAAATTATTTTACATCCAAAGAAGATCACCTCCTCCTTTGAAACCCTATTTACCAAGGGTAAAACCAAATCACTTGATTTGCACATCTTTGATATATTTCTCGAATATATCAAATGAGGACTTAAAGTCCTTTTTATATAAGGTGATGGGGTATGTCTCGACTAACCTTTTCAATCTAAAATAGTTGAGATATACAACTAGGTTTATAATATTTAATATTATAAATATAATCATTTCATGATATTAAATATTTAACCTAAAGTATATACGTAGGTTAGCATATTTAATAATAGAAATATAAATATTTCACATGTATTAAATATTAACCTATATATTAGTGATAGACCCATATACATTAAGGGTTGGCCAGACCACTTAATCATTATGTTCTAACACTCCCCCTTAATATTAAGTGGAATACCATAACATATGCCAATAGATTACCTTCTGTGGTACACTAAAAGATTTACAATCCTTAAACCATAAAGGTTTTAGGCTAGCATATAGGTTGAAGGAATTATAACACCTTCATCATACTCAATTTACCTTTTGGTACAAAAGGATTTAGAATCCCAAAGATCATCCCATGATCAATGACTAAGTATGATTTGTGAGTTTTACATGTTCTCACAGGTTCTCATAAAAGGTTATTGAACATAACTATATAGGATCCTTTTACAACCAAAGACCTCTTTAACAATATTCTTATATGTATATTTACCAGTAAACTCAATAGCACTAAAGATTTTACTGAATACCTCCTTTAAGATCTTTCTACACTTCTTTCTAAAAAAGAAGTCAAGGAGGTATACATGCCCGAAGGTCTTTTTACACTTTCTGAAGGTATTTTTTACACTTTCCCGAAGGTCTTTTACATATGCCCAAAGGTCTTTTAAAAAAACCAAGTTCCATTAGGACATGAAATTGTCATGCACACTCCCCCTCAATGACAACTCCGACAATCCAAGCTTTTCACGAAAGTGACAAAACTTTGCAGCACTTAGGGACTTTGTGAAGATGTCAGCAACATGCTCTTCAGTCAACATGAACTTGAGATTTATCTCATCACTTTGCACCTTCTCACGAGTGAAGCATATATGTATCTCAATGTTCTTTGTCCTCTGATGTTGAACTAGATTCTTAATCAAGAGTAATACAACTCTGACCACCACATAGAAGAGAAATACTTACTTTATCTTACATGTGTATCTCTAACAATGATTATTACAGCCACATGTCTTATTTACTTCTTCCATTGTACTTCTCTGCCTCAGTAAAAGAAATTGAGACTATTGATTATATTTGTTGTTCCAAGTAATGGTTCTTACACCAAAAAACTTGAACACATATCCAGTATATTTTATAACACAACATCATTATGGTTAGAATCAAAAAATCCATATAAGATAGCATTTTCATTCTTATTATAATGCAACCCATAATTGATTGTTCCTTTCAAATATCTAAAAATTATTTTTACAAGATTCTAATTATCTCTAAAAAGGTTCGTGCATAAACGTTAAACTAATTCCTACCGCATAGGAAATATCTGATCTAGTTATAGTTAGATAAATCAAACTATTAACTAACAACATATATAAAATAAGATCAACCTTTTTCATATGTAGATTTAGGATCAATATTTATTCCAACTTCCATTGAAGTGGAAAATGGTTTACAATCAATCATAAGAAAATTTTTCAATACAATGGTTGCATATTATGTTTTGAAAAATAACAATAGATTGAAATACAGTCATAAAAATAACATGATGTAAGAGACCTAACTCATTAATTTGAAAGCATTGCTTCAATTTCTCTTTAATCTTATGAATTAAATTAGAATTGTCACTAGACATAAGTAAATCATCAACATATATACATATAATGATAATATGTGAATCTTATTGCTTAATGAATATATAATTGTTAGAATAACAATTAACAAAACATAATAGTTTAAAGAAGGAAACAATTTTCACATACCAAGCTCTAAGAGCTTGTTTTAAACCATCCAAGGATTTCTCAACTTACAAACATAGTTTTCTTTACCAGTTTCTTTAAATCCTTTAGGTTGAAATATGTAACGTTTTTATTTTAAATTAAACTTTAAAATAGTATTTTCTTATCCATTTGGTGGATTTCCTATCCAAATTGAGAGACAATTGCAAATAAGGCCCTAACAGAACTCATTTTAGCTACATGAAATGTCTCAACATAATCAATACTAGGTTTCTGAGTGAAACCTCTAGCAACAAGTCTAGCTTTATGTTTGGTAATACTACCATCAACAATATATTTTACTTTATATATCCACCTAGACCCTATAATACTTCAAGGCTCAGGTTCATTAATGCATGGTATATATGATGACTTCTATTCATTTTCCTAAGGTTAATAGGATTTAAACTTTCTATTGAGCCCAATTTAATTTCTTATCTAGGAAGATAAGAGTTTCAGAAAAATTTATAGCATCAAAACATAATCATGACAATTTACTAAATTAGAATCAAAACCATCATTTAGAAACATTTAATGAAGTGACTTCAAGAGAAGAATAAAACACATATAAACTTTTCACTAGATTATATCTAGACATTTCATATAAGATTCAATAATTAACATGTCATAACCTTTCATGCTATAGTTTTGAATTATTCAAAATTTGAGATATAAAACAAGATGCAAAAGAGAAATCATAAAAATATAGTGAATATTTATTTGAGTTCCTTTAGCTATTTTACTCTCATTACTATCCTTGATATACCAAGTATCCTTCATGCATGGATTCTAGTTATGTCCATACTTCTTTCGGATGTTCAATATTACCAATGTGTAGAAGGTACTCATTGTTCACATTGTGTAGAATCCTATAAAGAGCCTCCTACATTCGCTGCAGGAATGTACTCATGTTATTTACAATTTCTTGAAAACCGGTGGGAGCTACCTCAAATCGAGAAATAATCATCTAGAGTTGTTTTTGCCATTATTTTATTTTTGACCCAAATGTTGTAGTTGGTTTCATTCAAGATTTAGATTTTGTCAAGACATAAATAGTTGGATGCCATTGTTTTTATAAACTTGTAAAATGCACCCCATTATAATATACAATGTACCCTAGAGTTAGATACATATTTATCGATAATAAAAATAACACTTTTAATAGAATCAGATCTAAATTTTATAGATCTAAGGAAACTATTTGATCAAAAATAATTCTATCGTTATAATGCATACTAATTAACCTCACATGATCAAAATAATAACCCACAAAATAAAGGGCTCTGCATTATACCCCAGATCTATATAAAAAAATTCGACCATATAGAAGTGAAGAAGAGATCCCTAAGAATGCATAACAACAAATTTATGAAAAAATTAATGTTGACAAAAATCTGGCTAGCTTAAATTTTATATCTAAATGACCATCATAATGGCTTATTTTTTCCTCTATGTGATGATCATTTGATCGTCAATTTTAACACAGTGAAAGTTTCTTAGAATCTACGAAGCTTAAATTTGACGTCGAAATGACCATCATATTGTCTTATGTTTGGTTTACTATGATGGTCATTTGACTATCAAATATAATGAAGCCAAAACTTCTGTGTATTTCTAGATTGTGAAATTCTAGAATTTTCTTCTTCTTTATAATATTAGGGAGGTTATATTTTAACACATTATAATAACCTATTATAATTTATAATGTAAAAATCTATACATTTTTTTCTAAAAAACGTATATAGTTTATAGAATGAAAATAAAAACAACATATAATTCATAAAAATTATAAACTATAGTATATATTTTTTTATAAAAACACAACCCTTATTAAAGGGGTTTAAAGGACATAGACTAGGTTAAAAGAATTTTACTAAGTGCAAGTAGATTTATAAGAGTATAGATTAACCTGTATATTTTACAGAGGGGACAAGTAATTTCACCCGACCAATGAAATAAATTGAAATTTATATTTTCATGAACCTTGTCTCCTTCCTTCATTTACTTTTAATTTTACCTTGCACACATTTAAAACTATGGAAAGATTGTAAAATATTTTATATAATTCTTGCAAGCTAAAAGTTTAAAACTTTTATGTGGCTATAACTACCAATAAATTAATAAATATTAACCACACTTCACGTGGGCCACCAATAAACTATCTTTTAAAAAATAAATTCCCCATTTATATGAAATTCCACATTTATACCTGAGATATTATCTCATTTTATTCTCTACTCCCACTCTTATATAAAAGAAAACCTTTAAATAGGTTTATTTATATATTTTTTTATAAACTATAGGATATAAATGAATGGAGGTCTCCTTACATGGATAACATAATTTGTTAGGGACACATGTTAGGTTTTATTTAATAAACATTAAGATTTAAGAAGTAATCCCTTCGTGGAAAAACAATAAACACAGACCCCCTTTCTAAAAAAGTAAGCACTTAAGTTTTTTTAAAACATATATAAACCAAATCTAATAAAATTTATATTTTAAGCGGTTTAAACTAACCATATATATAAAATATGATTTAAACTTAGGTTTGTTTCTTTTAAAAAAACTATATATGCCTAGATTTATAAGTTAAGTTTAAATATGATTTAAACTTAGGCTTAGAATATGGTCTATTGACTCTTCCCTCAATCCCATGTAATTTTAATATGGTTAAAGACTTTTAATATATAGTTTTTTTCCAAAACTATATAAATTTTAATATATTATATAAGTTATTATATAAACTTTACTCTATATAATTTTTAATGTAAAAAAATATAGTTATAGATTAACTATAAACTATAGTTTTGAAATCAAATTCTTTTAGACGGGTCCAAAGAACACGGATATGAATTTACCTTCCAAAATATTTAACCTGCAAACATTTGAAATTATATAAAACTAGAAAATTATTTCATATAGTAATAAATCATTTCCTTTTGTATTTGATTTTCATACAGGTAAATATTTGAAGCCCCTTTCAGCTGTGCACACATAATCTCCAAAAAACATTAATTCCATATAATTTACAAAATGTAAATGAAAGTAAGAATCATATCATATTACATCTACTCCCAAAAAAATAGGAATTTAAAATTGAAAACCCTAATAATTTTACCGAGAGTTTAATTGCACAAATGTAGTGCCAAAATAAATTGGGGAAAAAAAGAAGGGGACCAAATACTTTTAAATACCCTTTCGGGTTGGTTGAAAAAACCGTACAAATTAAATAAATAAAATACAAAATATTTGATCTTAATTTATTTAATTTATCTCGCTCTGTTACCATGTTAGAATTTGAGGATTCTAATAAATACAGATTTAATCAAATTACATATTACATAATGTTATAATAAATATTTAAAAAAATATTATATTATAACATAAGTAAATAAAAAAATACCTATAGAAAATAAATAACATAAGTGACATAGTATTTATAGTGGAAAACCCCAATAGGGTAAAAACCACTTTGAAAATAACTTTTACTTTAGATAACTTATTTTACATCTAGTAAGATCACCTCCTCCTTTGAAACCCTATTTACTAAGGGTAAAACCAAATCACTTGATTTGTACACCTTAAAATATTTCCCGAATATATAAAATGAGGACTTAAAGTACTTTTTATATAAGGTGATTGAGTATGTCTCCGACCCACCTTTTCAACTCCGAAATGGTTGACACATACGCCTAAGTTTATAATATTTAATATTAGAAATATAATCATTTCATGATATTAAATATTTAACTTAAATTATATACCTAGGTTAGCATATATAATAATATAGATATAAATATTTCATATTATTAAATATTAAACAATATATTAGTGATAGACCCATATACATTAAGGGTTGGCTAGACCACTTAATCATTATGTTCCAACATGATCCACACTTTGTACTCCTCTAGACTCCTCTATATCTAAATGCCATCTTATAAAGCCAATTGATCTCCCAACCATATCATCACCTCCCCATGGTAAACCATGAGGATGAACCAAAACAATATTCTTAAATTCCTAACACTTTGTAATAGAACCGCTTTATGAATTCCAAACCTTCTCTCAATAGTCCAAGCAAATAGCTCCTGTAAGTTTGTGCTAGCAAAGTAGGGGCCTATGCAAAGATTGTTTGATACTCCATCATATTTTCTACTACCCATGTCAATATATAGGGAAACCAACCACAATAGATTCGGGAAACATAATTTATGTAATCCCCATCATCATAATAGTCATCTGAGAAAAACCCTCTCTCTGAAGAATATAAATCCCGATAATAGAATCCATGGCTATATATCTCACATCATCGACATCCTCACCATATAATCTCCTCAAATCATCATGCCTTCTCAGTATCGTCAATGTCGTAGATACCACCGTCCATGCATGGGTATTTCAATATTCATATGAACATCCTATTATCTAGAAAAAGTGCACCCTTGTGAGGATTGGAAGATTTTTTTTCTCTCTCTCTCTTTCTTCTCACTTTTGTAGATAGATAATGAAATCACCTCACGGGTGGTGGGTATCTTGAAAGTGAGATGAATCTCTAGATTTAAAGATTTGGTTCCCTTTCAGTGTATCACTAACTAAACTTAAATGGGGTAAGGGTTAGAATAAATGTTTAGAAATGGGGATGATAGACCATGTATTGCTAGGTATAACTTAAGCTTGGTTTTTGTTTTGATGTCTTGATGTGTGTCTCAACCACCGGAGATCTATATGATGCATTAGTCAATTGAACCTACAAATCACTGTTCCTTTCCTTACTAGTTTGTGGGTTCTTTTATGTGTGCATTTTAGACTCGGCCTTTTTTTTCACTAGTTTGTATTTTGGCTCTCTTTGTGGTTAAAATTGATCGTGCAAAACCTTGACGAGATTTATTTCATGGTGCTTTAGATATGATGGATTTGTGAATTCATTTAATTGTAAAAATACTATTATATTGTGATTTTACAAAATGGTGGCTCGCTGCATATGACATGGAATGCTATTCCACTTTTCAATACAAAGCATTGAGATGGGGATTTGAATCTACCATTATAGTTCATTCTTAGGCTTATCTTACTTCTCTTCTACTAAAAACTCATTGTTTTGATATGCCCATATTTTTATTGTACCCTTTCACCAATGTTGTTTATTTTGTTTTAAAACTAGAAACCCTTACATTCATTGCTAAGTTGGGTTATACATTCAAAAGGATTTTGTTCTATACTAAATTTGACCTGGGTTGATCTCGATCTCTCCATAGGATCTCGTTGTTAACTTTGTCATCTTGACCTCGTTGTCATTTATGTAGACCACCTTTGTTAGCTATTTGATATGACTTGCCCTTTTTGCATCCTAGCATTGACTTGGGACACAACTGCACTAAGTTTTATAGTGGCTCATTTTTAGCAGTTGTAACTCGTGTTCATGATGATTGATTTTTTTATTTGCATAAATTTATTTCTTGTTTCTTTGTGCTTCATCTCAATGAGATGATGGGATCTGTATTTAGTTTCTTATATCTTGGTTAATCTTACATCGAGGCTTTGTTCTTTATCTTTTTTTGTATTAGTTCCTTAATTTTCTTTACCTAATTTATCTTATGAATTCCATTTTGTGAAATAATTACGAATAGTCAACACATAAGTCACCTTTGTTCATCATATTTGTATCTATCTTTGTTTTCCTTGTATTGAGCTTTGAGCCCACCGCCTTGCAATTATGTATCAATAATAATTTAAGCTAGGTTCACATCTCCTCTTTTCATTAGATCGACAATGATCATTGGTTCATTTAGTCACCTCTCGCCCCTATTGTTGAGCTCGAGCTTCACATATTCACTCCCAACCGATGACCACCACAACCTAGCTTGGTGACACTTTACATTAAACATTGGATTTCGTAAAATATCTAAGCTTGATTTTTTTCTATTTCCTTGACTTGAACTTTGAATTATGGTACTTTCATTACATGTATCCATTCAACCATACTTTATGTAATTCCCCTTCTTTCAAGTAGATCGCATATTTTGTATGGTCTATTGTGTATGATTTTTTCTTCCTTCAATGCATCTCGATGTTGTTTGATGAATTGATGGTCTACCTTATAGCTCAATGATCTTTATGATCTTTTATGTATAAAACTATCATGTTATCATAAACACAATAGTCGTTTTCTTGAGTGTTGATTCAACCACACTTGTTTCACATTTTTCTTTATGGTAAATTTTTAGATTTTAAAAAGATATGGATGATGAAAATTATTTCTTATGCCCTTTGAAATGCATATTCTCTATTGTTATTTCAAAACTACAATGATCTTAATCCACTGGGGAGTATGTTTAGGCCTTCCTATTTTATAGGTATAGCTTCAAATTATTTGCATTAATGAAGCTTTATATTTTAATGAATTTTAATGTTGGTATGGATGAATGAATTGATATGAATCCAGTTTTGAACCTTTATCTAATAATCAAAATATTGAACCTTTACCTCAAATGTTAAACCTTTAAAATCTAAATGTTAATCCTGAAATTTGTATGTAAAAACTTGAATGAAGAAAGCAACCATATTAATGAATCTTCACCTCTTAGAACATATCCTTCCATTTTGTGAAGAAAACCAATTCTCTTAATGGAAATTGATGAAAGAACTATAAAAACAATGCCTAACAAAATGTTTTGACGAAGAAGCGAGAAAAAAGCTAGGGAATTTGGGATAATTACTTTGAGAATTTTAATGACACAAAAATATGTAAATTATTTGTTACATTGATGAAATTAATTAAGATGATACCTACAATGAACACTCGGAGTTAAGAATATCTATTGTTGTATATCAAAATGCATCAATTGTTGAAAATATACATAAAGCACACCAAATTGTAGGTGCCAACAAATGCACCAAAGATAGTAATTCTACACGATGTACACTTAATAATTGTATAGTAACCGATAAAAAAATTAATAAACGTTTGATCATAAAAAAATTAGATCCTTGAAGGTAAACAAAAAAACATTAATGAAAGCAATATGGAGATGCAAAAATCGTGAGTCATTCAATAACATTGACTATTGGTCTTTCTCTAGTTGAATTCAATGCAAAGATAAGAATACATCTGATATTCTAAAATAATTAATTGTAAAGTTTTGGAATGAGAACAAAAGGGTGTCACCGAATAGAAGAGATACAGTAAAAATAAGAATAAGTTCTCGTAATTATGAATTGTGTGCAAATTTTTTCTAAATATGACTCAAACACAATTGTTCCTAAGTTTAAGAATTAAATTCCATAAATTAACATTATCCAAAGAATATTTGAAATGAACAAACCCTTTTATGTGAAAATCAATCACTCACATACCACTTGTTCTAAAGACATCATGTTGAATTTTCAATGCATTATGATTTTTTTGTCAAATACATCGTGTTTTGCATATACGACATCATGTTGTAAGAGTGTGGATTAAATTTCCCACCAAAATATTCAAGGGAATTTATTCCTACAATATTTTGTGAAAAATCAACTTGACAATTTTTTATAACAAAGCATGTTTGGATGGAAGCGTGCAACATATATGGTGTCTTGCAAAAATTGAAAAGTTGTATCCATGAGGAAAGAAAAATTCAATAGGAAAAGAATTGGCTGGTTTTAATAAATATAAATTGGTGGAATATCAATTAAAATATGGAAAATAATTTAATAGGTGTGAGATTGTTACTGAGAACAATTACTTATATATGAATATTTGGTAAAATTCGAGAGAGGGAATTGTTTATGAGTATGCAAGGCACACTCATATAGCTCGATGGTTAGATGAAAAATTCAAGCTAAGGAAGGACACATTCCAACTTGGCACTATTGTTTCAATACTTTGAATTCATAGAGAATTACACATTTTAGCCACTAATAGAGGTTTAGTCTCAATACTATAGCTCGGTGCAAGTTTCTATTTTTGTACATGTAGTATTCATGCACTCTCTAGAAAAATTAAGCAAGAATAAAAATATTAAGAGAGTATCATTTCTACATCAAAGTGATGATCAAACAAATTCTACATAATATGTGCAAAGATTTTTCTAGGTGTTTTATGTGAACTTGATTGAGAGGAAAATTTTATTCAATCAACATTACATTTGGTCAAAAACTATACATCACAATTCAAGAATGCACAAATGATTTATTAGCTAAGCGGGATGTACAAATAAATAATTGTATACAACAAATCTAGATTTTACCGAGGCGGGACATGGGAAAGGACAACATGATGGCGCAAGAGGATGTGTGAAAAGAGCACTTATAAGAGAAGAGTTAAAGTTCAAGGATTATGATAAATATACAGATGAAAGAAGCATTGTTGATTTGTGTGTCGAACATGGGCTCTCAAGACATTTCAATGGTTCATAGATATTTCAGTTGATAGAGTAAAAACATTTAGCAAGATATGAAGATTGTATGACGGTCATAAGATCAAGTGATATGCACTCGCCCGTAGTTCGAGATGTAAGTTCTTGGACTCTTTATACTAGGTGCATGGAATGTATTTGTATATCATGAATTGATTTTACGTGGAATGAATTTGAATCAAAAAGTGGGTGGAAGACCGAACTTGTATATCTTTAATTCCTCTTGACACATATCAAGTTCCACAAGCATTACAACTTGCGGTGTCTTGGATCATATGAAAACATCAACTGAATTTGACCAAGTCTCTAATTTAGTGCAACAAAATACATATGTATGTGATGTTTTAGATTTATAAATTATTAAATGATCAAATATTAATGTATTTTAAATTTTACTTGAGTTTTAAGTTGTGACGTCACGACACGTTTTTGCAATTATTGCGACAAAATATAATAAAGAGGGAACAAAATACTTCTTGTCTCATTGTGTAGAGGGGAAAACAATTGACTTCCACAATCATTGATGGTGAAGGCCTTAAGTATCCCACTTGGTTAATGGTAGTCGCTAGAACTTAGCTTCAACAATATCCTATAAAAAATCAAACACGGGGTTTATTAAAGACTATGAAGTACATCGAAAGATACTTCAAGTATTCACATTTGGTTATTACAAAAATATTAAATTGATCAAATATTGAGGTAGGTCATTAAACAAGAATATGTGGAAGGTTCGTGAATTAGATCATGAAGAAATTCTTGCTACTATTAAGAGTAGAGTTGATCCATGTGGTTCATGGATTGAATTTTAAAAGGTATGTTCTTCATGAATTTAATTTAATGATTTTGTTTAAATTCTATAGCATTTAAATTTTTTTAATTGCTTATGAACACATTTATGTGGGTTAGTGGTTCCATAAATGATTCCACCTTCACGTGGTTGGCTTAACGTTAGTAGAGAATGCATTATTCTCCAAGCCAAGAGAAGATAAGGGAAATTAGATATTAGAAAGTAACAATAAACAAAAATTCTCATTTCACCACCTATATTGTAAAAATATATTATTAAAATTATCATTTCACCACCTATATTATTCACGTGGTTGGCAATGGACAACCTTACACTAACTCGACTAGACCTGCATTCGGTGCTTTTACAAATAATAGGATAGTGAGAGGAGTGAATTGAAATGGAGAAAATTGAAATGAGATTTCATAGGGGTACTAATGTGGAGGTGTTGGATCGAAGGAATGTCTCTTGGTTCCACGAGAGACCGAGTAATCACCCATCAAAGTTATAGCATTTTCTTGTCTCAAGACTCTTAAGGGAATATTCCCGGATGAGATATCCCATAAGCACTTGGAATAAAGAGAATCGAAAAAAACCCTCCCCAAGCATTTACCAAGTCATCTCAATGTGTGTGCATAGTCGACTCGGTCCCACCTACTTCCGTTTGTAAAAAAGCATCTAACAACCTTACACTAACTCGACTATAGTATTTGGCGCATTTGAAAATAATAGCACAACAAGATAACCAAATCAAGATGGAGAAAAATAAGATTCTTTTTCATACGGGGTATAAACATGGAGGTTTAGGATTAGATGAGATGTCTCTAGGTGCCATAGAGACTGAGTAATAACTCATTGAAGTTATAATATTTTTATGGTCTAAGGTATCTTAAAGGACTATGCACAGATGAGGTATCCCGAAAGCAATGACACCGTCCCAAATATAAAAAAATCCTCCACTATGATTAATAGGCCATAAAGACACATGTGTGCAGTTGATTTGTTGGCATGAACTTCCGTTTAGAAAATATTACTTTGGGTAACCTTACATTGACTCAAACTTCAATATTTGGCACATTTACAAACAATAGTATGAAGAGAGAACCAAAGTGATATGGGTAAAACTGAGATAGGATTTTGTAAAGGGTCCCAACTTGGATGTTTTGGATATGACAAGACATCTCTAGGTACCACGAGACACCGAGTAATAACCATCAAAGTTATAACACTTTCTCATCTTAGGGATCTTAAGGTACATTGCACGAGCGAGGTATCCCGGAAGCACCG
This sequence comes from Taxus wallichiana var. yunnanensis, assembly GCA_018340775.1. Classification (NCBI taxonomy): domain Eukaryota; kingdom Viridiplantae; phylum Streptophyta; class Pinopsida; order Cupressales; family Taxaceae; genus Taxus; species Taxus wallichiana. The sequence goes on from CM031243.1 coordinate 440,155,850, forward strand.
GGAGAATAGGGTACCAAAAATATGTCTCCCAAAGTGTTTACCAGGCCATACATACACATATGCACAATTGGTTTGGTCCCACAAGATTTAGTTTGCAAAAGTATAGTATCGACATCCGTGCATTGACTCAACAACATTATTTGGTAGGCTTGTAAACAATAACACAACAAGAAAAATAATCAAGATGGAAAATAATGAGATAGGATTTTGTAGATGGTCCTAACGAGGATGTGTAGGATTAGATGAGACATATTTAGGTCCTACGAGACCGAGTAATCACTCATCAAAGTTATTGAATTTTTCTCATCTTAGGGATCTTAAGGAACTATGCCTAGATGAGGTAGACCGAAAGCAATGACATAGTCCCACAAAAAAAATCCTTGAATAGTGTTTACCAGACTATCTACACTCATGTGCACAATCGGTTTGGTGCCACAAGCGTTTGTTTGCAAAATATTTCCTCGAGATAGCCTAACATTGACTTAGATTGCAATATTTGGCACGTTTGTAAACAATAACACAAATAGAAAACCAAATTAAGATGGAAAAAATTGGGATAGTATTTTGTAGAGGGTCTCAACATGGAGATTTAGGATCAAATGACACATCTCTATGTACCATGGAGACTAACTAATCACCCATCGAAGTTATAATGTTTTCTAGTCTCAATGATCTTAAGGGACTATGCCACGGACGAAGTAGAAGTAGAGGAAGAAATGACACCATCCCACATAGAAATGAAGCATCTAATAGTATTAACATGGCCATTTAGACATGTGTGTGTGTAGTTGACTTGGTCCCATGAGATTCCGCTTGTAAAAAATTACTTTTGACAACCTTACACTAACTCAAACTACAATATTTGGTACATTTACAAGCAATAGGACAATGAGAGCACTGAATTGAGATGGATAAAACTGAGATAGGATTTTGTATAGGGTTCCTACGTGAAGGCATATGATCTAAAGAGATGTATCTAGGTGCCACAGATTCGAGAAATCAAACTAGAAAACTTATATGTTTTTTTGGTTTTAGGGCTCTTAAGGGACTACGCTGGATGAAGTAGCTAAGAAGAAACGAAACAATCCCGCACCAAAACAAAACCTCCATTATTGTTCGTGAGGCCATCTAAACTTTTCACGCAATCGATTTGTTTCCAAATGCTTTTGCTTGCAATATATTTCATTTTACAACCTTACACTGACTCAAACTATAATATTTTGCACGTTTGCAAACAATACGATAATGAGAGAATGGAATCAAGATGGAAAAAACAGAGATAGAATTTTTTGAGGGTCCTTACGTGGATGTGTAGTATCTAATGAGAGGTCTCTAGGTGGCATGGAGTCTAAGAAATCACATGGTGAAATTATATGGTTTTTTGGTCTCAGGGATCTTAAGGGACTACACTCAGATGAAGTAACTTGGAAGAAATGGCATTATAGCAAACAAAAATAAAGCCTCCACTAAAGTTTACCTAGCCATTCATATGCATGTGCGTAGTTGGTCTAGTCCCATGAGCTTTCGCTTACAAAATATTACGTTTGACAACCTTACACTAACTCAAAGTACATTATTTGGCGCGTTTGCAAATAATAGGACAAACAAGAGTACTTGAATTGAGATGAAAAATAAAAAGATAGAATATTGTAGAGGGTACCTACACAGAGGTTTAGGATACAATGAGACATCTCTAGGTGCCATGAAGTCCGAGAAATCACCGGGTGAACTTATATAATTTTTGGTCTTAGGACTCTTAAGGGACTACGCGTGAATGAAGTATCTCGAAAGCAATGACACCATCCAACACCGAAATGAATCCTCTAATAGAATCTACCTAGAGATATGGACATGTGTAAATAGCCGTTTTGGCCCCACGAGATTACTCTTGTAAAATATTGCGTTTGAAAGCCTTAAATTGACTCAAACTATATTATTTGGCACATTTGCAAACAATAGGACAACAAGAACACATAATCGAGATGGAAAAAATTGAGATAGGATTTTGTAGAGGCTCCCTACATGGAGGTCTTGGATATAATGAAACATTTCTAGGTGTCATGGAGTCCGAGAAATCACTTGGTGAACTTATACTATTTTTTTCGTCTCGGGGATCCGAAGGGACTACACCTAGATGAAGTATCCAAAAGAAATGACACCATCTCACACCAAAACTAAACCTCTAATAGCATTCACTATGCCATCTAGATGTGTTAGCAAATTGATTAGTCCCATGAGCTTCCACTTACAAAATATTGCGTTTGACATCCTTATACTGACTCAAACTACAATATTTGGCATTTTTGCAAACAATAGGAAAACAAGAGCACTGAGAATCGAGGTGTATAAAAATGAGATAGGATTCTATAGAGGGTCCCTACATATAGGTGTATGATCGATGAGGTATCTCTAGGTGCCACAGAGTCGATAAATCACCTACCAAACTTATACAATTTTTTGGTCTCAGGGATATTAAGGGACTATGCCCGGATGAAGTAGCTCGGAAGAATGACACCTTCCCACACCGAAACGAATCCTCCACTAACTCTCACAAGGACATCTAGACATGTTGGAGCAGTAGGTTAGGTCCCACGAGCTACCGTTTGCAAAATATTACATTTGATAATGTTACAATGACTCAAACTACAATATTTGGCATGTTTACAAATAATAGGACAATGAGAGCATGAAATTGAGATGGAAGAAACCAAGATAGGTTTTGTAGAGGTTCCCTACATGTGGGTGTAGGATCTCGATGATATGTCTATAGGTGCTACCGAGTATGAGAAATCATCGAACGAACTTATACGGTTTTTTTCGTATCGGGTATCTTAAGGGAATACACCCAAACGAAGTAGATCGAAGAAACGAAACCATCCCACACCTTTGAAAAAAGCCTCCAAAAGTGTTTACCTCAAAACACGAGATGTTTTGACATAGTTTATTTTCTTTTATGAGCTACCGTTTGTAAAATAATGGATTGAACAACCTCTCACTCTCTCTTCTTCTCATGTTTTGTATCTCTCTCTCTCTCTATCAATCTCAATCTCACTCTCACTATCTTTTCCTTTCTGAAAAAAATTTCACATTTCTCATATTTCCATGTATGGTATTATGCAATCTAGGATAACCCATTGGAATCTGAAAAAAAACCACATGTTTGACACATTGTGACACATGTTCTCAACCTCCATAATGTATTGAGCTCACCATGTTCTTATTTTTTATTACTAAGGATCACTGCGAAAGTTTTAATTTTCAAGGTACAATGATTGCATTCATAGGGTATTTGAAATCCACATTAGTATTGTTGATAGTACTAATTACCCATGATTTATAATTCTCCAGCTTTCATTCTCTTTTACTCATCTTCCAAATCATAATAATAATCGATTTGAAAGGGGAGCTTCCCTCTTCGATGGAAATAAAACGAATATGAATATGATTCTTGAGAGTTAATCCTCATCTCGGGATAATACCAATCCAAAATTTATTGTTGGTAATGCCACATGGTCATTTTTCTTTTTGTAGGATTTGCTTTTTTAAAAATATTTGTTCTAGATTTTCTAATACATATGTTGTAAAGCCGTACTTATTGAGAGCAGTGTTCATGAACAAAGAGGAATAACGGAAAAGTTAAGAAATATGGAGAGAGAAAAGGAAAAATTTGAGTGAGTGAAATAGTAGGTCTATTACCACCAAAATATTCCAAGGCCTCAAGAGACATGGAAATTACAATCATAGCAAGAACAGGAGTGGCTAAGAACACACATGATTTATCAATTACCTAGTAAATATATATTTTTAGTTCTAAATGGTATTCAGGTGGCTTATGGCTTAGTGACCTTCTATTCATTGATATATCCTATTAGATACTAAAAATTTCATCCAAAACCACAATTTTGACATGAAACCCTAGCTAAAACCTAAAAATGAGGGTTTGATGATTAAGAGAGATAGAAGAAGAATTGAGAAAAATCCCATGGTGAAAAGAAAGAATGAGATAAAGGGTTTCTTAAAATTTAATTATTTTTGGTTGATTTTTTGTGGTTTTTAACTTTGAGATTTACAGTGTAGGAGGGCTAATTGGCTAGGAAGGAAAAATTACAAAAAGTGGCATAACATTTCATGGGAGTTGAGTTAGTACTTGAAATTTGACATACAACTTAATGAGGATAATGGGTGACTACAAAGATTACCAGTAAAGTCTAAAAGCTTGTGTTTGCAAAATGTGTCAGAATTTGTCTTTTTCTAGGCTACTGGGACTAGTGAGGGTAAAAAAGGAAAATGATAAAAGATATATTTTCAAAACTGATTTGATGGTTTGAGAAATTTTAAATAGGGTTTTGAAGCATGTTTAAAGAATATTTCATTTGTGTTTTAGTGTTCTATTTGTTTTTTGCGTATTGATCTAGTATTTGCGAAGTGTGAACTATTGACATGAGTGAATGATAAAGCTCTAAGGAGTTGTAGAAGGAGTTGGAGTTTGAGATTTTGGGAGCACCTTAGGGATGGAAAAAGTGAACTATTGAAGTTTGTAAGAATTTTTGGTATCCTTAGATCCTTTTATTCATTCTTGTTGCAAAACAAAATCTCTTAAGTTTTGGTAAGATGAACAAAAGTGGTGTTTGGAGCATTATGAATCAAGTTAGTGATGGTATTAATGATTGTTTGAGGTGTTTTAACAGGGGAGAAGACTAATATGAATTGAATAATGCAGTAGGTGCATGATAAGATAGGAAACAATACATAGAGACCATGACCAAGAAGAAGCACAGGTAAGGTAAATACACATACACATTGATAAATTGAATGAATAATTACTCATATTAGGTAACTCTTTATATACATAAATTATATAAATATTTATTTCCAAATTTTGATGCATATTATACATTGAAAACACTAGTACATACATCACCAATAAATGAAAAAATAATCCATGATGTTTTAAATATTGTCAAGTGCACATCATTTTAGTTTTACAAAAATAAACTCGGAAGTGTAAGGTATCGACAAAAATATCGAGTTCCAAATAGTATTAATGTGCACGATAAATATAAAAATTCACAAATATGTCATATGATATCAAGTGAAAATGCCATATAGGCATACATATAATGCGATGCACATAGGCATACAAAATAAATTCCATGTAAGACATATAGATATATATATCCTAATCATAAAAAATTATCCCTCTCTTGGCCTTTCTCGAGAAGAAGGTCATCCCTTAGATGAAGATGGAGATCTGTGAGATGACTTCAAATTGTCTGTGCCCATGTTGCAACTCCTCTTCTACTAAAGAATATCCTATAGTTGAACTTGTAAATTCAAATAGTTTTTTTGTCAAAAATTAATTTATATATGTTTTTAATATGTATTTAATACCATGCTAATGAAATTGTTTACATAAATACACACACTTACCCCAATCTCTTGGTCACGATCAATTTAGATCACATGCACAGACGAGTCATCGGGAGCTCTTGTAGAACGAATGGGGGTATAAAAATAATGATATAGAGGAGTCTGTGTGCTCAAGTAAAAATGGAAGGGGTTGAAGTTCCCTACATACACAAAAGATCATAAAATCAAACATCAAAACTAGATAAAATACAACTATGTTAAAAATAATTTTTTTGAATGCGAGATAAAAAAATTACACCAAGTCCATGTATGTGTAATGAAAATATTTTAACTAATTTTATCAATATAAGACTATTATTTTACCTCACCACACCTATGAATCAAATGACCAAGGTTCTTACCTATTGCAGGTGTTGGTACCCAAATTGATTCTCCCTTAGAAGCTGAGAAGCATCACAGGTTTGGAAGGAAGCTTAGAGACAAGAAGATCATGTAGTGTGTCATTTTGTAGCCAGGGATGAAATGCATCTTGCTCTTTATCACTCATATGTGGAGAAATGGGTAACACCCTCAAGAGGATTTGACCTATCCTCACTACTTTATGGTTGTGCCTTTTAACTAGGGTGAGAGGACCCTTTTGTAGCCTACTATTTGTGGAGGAGATGGAGATGTCCTTCCTTGTGAAATTATTAAGAAGACCTTGAAGAAAATATGATCAATGCAACAAAACCTAACTCTCATGAGTTGTCACTCTAGATAATGGAGATATTTTCTAAGCAAGGTTCAGGTGAATAAAAACAATGAAAACTTGATTATTTCGCATGTTTTGGTAGTAAAAATTATGCATTTGTATACACACATGACAAATAGGGGTAGTATGGGTATGATTGGTTGTTTTTAAATGAATTTTTGGTGGGAGGTGAGGTAGAAATGAACTTGATTCACTAGATTCTTGAGAAATTTTACAAAATGGAGAGATTGAACAAAAAATGCTTTAGGATAGCTAGGATGTTCCTTTAACCAGAATATGTGCTTCAATGGAGGCCTAGATCAACGTTTTCACACAAACTTCAAGGATACAAAATGAAGGCTCAAATTGGAAAACTTAACTAAACATTATCAACCTCTGTTTCATCATGCCTAAGATACCCTCAAAGGCTAACAAACAATATTATAGTCATGCTAGGAGTCACAGTGATTTTAAATTTGTTTATTTCACTATCAAATGAAATCTCTTCTGATAAATGAAATTTAAAATGCCACCAAACTATCACAAGGATAAGATCTTGTGTGATTTACATAGATTTTAATGTAAGATTAGAATGGGAACAAGAAAACTACTTGTAGACATTCAAGAATGAAGAAAACAAAAACTTTGACCAAAAAAACACTGATTAACTCAAGTTTGATTAAATTTATAAGCGGGGAAGTTTCTAGAAAAATATCAGAGCTTGTCAATGGTTGTACACTCACAACCACCTTGACATGATAAAATTTAACACAAAGGAGATAAACATGTTTCTTCAGATGATTTCTCAGAAGGATGGGTTCTATAAAGCTTTTCTCTTAGAAAAATCAGTCCCGACCTCTAACACTCCAACATTCCAACCATTTGCATGAAAAATTCATGTAATTTATAATACTTCATTTACAATAGAGTTTTCCCCAAAAATCCAAACATTGAATGCACCAGTGCTTGCCATGATCCCGATCATGATTCCTAAAATCAGATCTATAAAAGTTGTCAGTCCACAGGGGGTGGATATCTCCAAATATTTCCACCATTTAATTACTTCTTCTAGTATACAACTCTTCCCTCTCCTTGCCAACTAATTCCACCCCTAATCTATCAAATCTGGTTCTTTGCATGATCGGGAAGGAAAAATGAAAGATCAAATTGAGCTTAGAGGTCAGATCTCATCTTAATGGAAAAAAACATCCCCAGATCTTCCTCACCAAACTTAGATATCAAATTTACTTCCCTTACTATTTAATGTGCAAGAAATATCGAAAAATCATGAAGACTCGCATCTCCAGGAGCTTTGGAGTGAAAATGGCAGAAAAATCGAGATACGAGATGCACAACTACCACTTGTTTTCTATTTTGAATTTAGACCATCCACATGGGAGATCCATTTTAAAATGGGCCTGTGAGTTCCCTTTTTCCTTTTACAAATTTTTGGAAAAATGTAAATTTTTCACATTTTGCTCCACACCTCCACCCTTGAGAAATGAGCTTGACACGTGTCAGAAGGTGGGTCCAAAAGGAACTATGGAAAAATTATGCTATTTCACTTGTTTTTTGGAAAAAGGAAAATTTTCCAAGTTTTCCTTGTAGCTCCGCCCTTGAGAAATGAGCCTGACATGTGTCCTAAGGTGGGTCCAAAAGAAACCGTGACCAAATTCTACTATTTCACCTCTTTTTTTGGAAAAGGAAAATTTTCCAAGTTTTCCCCACAGCTCCGCCCTTGAAAAATGGGCCTGACACATGTCCTAATGTGGGTCCTAGTGGAACCATGCTTCCTTTTACACTTTTAACTCCTTTTCCACAAAAGGAAAATTTTCCAATTTTCCTTCGAAGGTCCACACCTCCGCCATTGACTGGAGAAATTTTTGACCTTTCTCTATCGGGCTCATGGGTCATTTTGATGATTTCAGTATTTTGAATATCAAGGGGAAAAAAATCCAAATTTCCCCCAATGGCCTACCTACCCACCTCTTGAAATTTTCAATTCCAACCTTGACCTCCTTCTTATCGATATTGCAGGCTATTTTAATATTTTAATCCTTTTGATGACAAGAGGTAAAAATACAAGTTGCCTCCGATGGTCTGCTTTCCCACCCCTTTGACTTTTCACATTGCCACATGTCACAAGTGCATCTTGAGATGGTCCCCACAAGTTGAGACCTTAAATGAGCGTGGGCTCACTAGGTGTCCAGTCCCTTCTAAGAAGTTGTTGAAAAAGTCTAAGGAAGACCCAACAGAGACCTCCACGTGTCGTTATAGTGCAACTTCAAAATAACTTAAGGCTTCAAATTGATTTGATGGGAAGTGCGCTTCCATTTAAGAATTTTAGTTCATTTTTCCAAAAGGGAAAAATATCCAACTGCTTCCAAAGGCCCGCAACTCCGCCTTTAACCTTGACATGTGTCCATCTGTGGGGTCAAAGTAAGACTTTTTCCCTGCCACTTAAATTTTGATTTAATCATAGCTTTGTGCAAAGCCATGCGGTGGGTTCAATTTTTTTGCCAAAGTAGCCAAAAATAACAAGTTCAAAAACAAACCCACCGTGCCCCATCCAATTAGAAGAAGCCATGTAAGCACTAAAAGAACTAATTAGAATTGAGTGGAGCTACGGGACCAAATTTTCCTTTTTGCCAAAAAGCAAAAAGTAACAAGTTAAATAATTTTCTCGCCGTCCCACGACCAACTCAAACAAGCCACGTATTGATCGCCGAATGGTGAGGAATAATTTTGATAGGAAAAAGATGCGCTCGCCAGACCATCAAAAACATAGAAATTCACCATTCATGCCCAGAACCCGATTTTTTCGCTAAGGATGAATATTTTTGAAACAAAACCAAGTAAATCATGGTTCTGAGCATCTTTCGACCATGGATTTGAATTTTTAAGGCATACAAATATAAATTGATCATTCTTGAGCTTCCATGTTTGGGGAAAAATATAAAAAAATGGTTGGGGAAAACTAGAAAAAACAACGAGCTTGCGGATTTTGAAGAAATTAGGGAAAAAACAGGGAAAACTTGGAGACTTCTTCGAAAAGGGGCATGAAAATGGATTCTACAAACAATTTGAAGCATTTCAAATGGGGGTAGAAGCTTGAGCATCCACATCGAGAGACAAAACATTTCACAACACATAGATCAGAGGAAAATAATGGTAAATGGGGTGAGACAAATATGAGCACCAACATCAGCTCCGACTCGAGGATGGGCACTCCCTGCGAGTGCCACAAGAACAACTAGCAGACCATTGGGTAATCGATTCAAAGAAAAAGACAACATAGTGGAACAACCACAACCATCCTCCAAAAAACCAAAGGCGAGAAACTAGCAAAACTAAGTCACCGAGGACCGAGCGAGCAAAAACTCAAAAAATAGAAAACAAACCAACAAACTATACCCGTACAAGTGATGCTCACTTTGATTCTAAGGAGTCAATCCAGAAATGCTTCAAGTGCCTACCATTAATAGGAAATTCCAGAAATTCACCATCTAAATCCTTCAAAAAGAAGGTATGTTCACCAATTCTTATATTAGTGGAGTGAGGGCCCATCCATACTACATCAAATTTACCATGTTTTTGATAATAATGGTATAGATTATATACCAAATGATAGAATAGAATAAGATTGCAATGACTAAAGAGGGACGAAGCCTCACAAATATTATTGATCATGAAATTAGATTACATAACAATGCAAGAGCTATAATATTTATAGATATTAGACAACCTCATATGGATAGACATGACACCTTATCATGGACCAACTACAAGATGATAAGACCCATCTCACATGCACATGTAATTACTACTAATACCAATATTGAATGTTATCCAACATAACAATATCGAATGCAAGTCATTAGACTAGAGTGCACATGTTGCACATTATTAAATAAAAGAAAATGCAATAAAATACAATAAATATGCCTATGCTCAATTATGCTAACATTCCCCCTTAATTTTGCATAGTTTCAATGAAGTGGAGAGGAACTCTCTAAATAGTGTAAATTTGTCACGTGTAAGTGACTTAGTGAAAACATCGCCTTACATTCGGTGTAGGATGAGGCTGGAGCTGTATGTTGTGCTTCAAGACATGCTCACGTATGAAATGAACTTGTACTTCAATATGCTTGGTTCTCTCATGAAATACTGGATTGCAAACAAGCTTTAGAACTCCTTCATTATCAACATATCTTGGAGTAGATTTGTTGTGGTATACCAATTCCTTCTAGTATTCGGCGTAGCCATATTGCTTCACAAATAGCTTCACCTGTAGCTTGATACTCTACTTCTGTAGAAGAGGGAGAAACAAAGTTCTGTTTCTTACTTCCCCATGATATTGGTCCAGATCCCATAAAGAAGATGAAGCCTGATGTTGACTTCCTATCATCCATGTTTCCTACATGATCTGGAATCTGAATATCTGTCAAGAAGAAGTTATCATTCTTCTTGTACTCTAGACCAAGGTCAACTGTACCCTTTAGATATCTCAAGTATTCTCTTTCTTTGCTTTCAATGACATATTTTCAGTTCTTACATGAAGCGTGATAAATAGCTGATCGCAAAGCTGATATCTGGTCTAGTATATGTCAGGTAAATGAGACTCCCGATCAACTGTTGATAGAGAGTTGCATTCACCGGTGGTGATGGATCAGAACAAGATAACTAAAGTCTCGCTTCCATAGGTGTAGCAATAAGAGTGCAGTCCATCAACCTGAATTTCTCAAGTGTTGTCTTGGTGTATTTCAACTATGACACAAAGATATGATTCTCTTTTTTCCATACTTCCAACCCAAGACAATAGTGCATGAGCCTAAGATCTGTCATGTTGAACGATCGATTAAAATCCTTCTTTGTTACATCGATCATCTTCACTGAACTGCGCTGTAATTACTAGATCATTGACATAAAAAATCACAATGACAATCTCCCCCCTTGCTTTTTGAGGTAGAGATTGGGGTCATAAGGATTCCTTTCGAATCCATGACTTATGAGATGCTCATCAATTTTGATGTACCATGCCGGGGTGCTGTTTTAGGCCATATAGAGATTTTACGAGTCCGCATACCATCATCTCTTTTCCTAGTATTACATAACCCTCTCGGTGAGTCATATAGACTTCTTCTTGCAAATCTCCATTAAGAAAGGTACTTTTTACATCCATTTGGTGGACTTTCCAACCAAATTGTGCGGCTAGACAAAAGATCATCCCGATTGTCTTGATCTTGTTTGTGGGAGAAAATGTCTCCTCATAATCAATGCCTTCTTGTTGTGCATCCCCCTTTTTCTACAAGCCTTGCTTTATACTTGTCAATAGTCCCATTTGATTTGTACTTAGTCTTGAATATCCATCTGCATCCAATGGGTTTCTTCCCTGGTGGAAGTTTGACAAGTTGCCATGTGTTGTTCTTCATCATTGACTGATACTCTGAATCCATGGCATCTTTCCAAGATTTTGATTGTAGGGCTTCCTGAACTATAGATGGCTCAACTGTTTCAATAAATCTACTCATTAGGGCATAATTAACCTCTTCACAAGCTTGACTATGAGTTCTAGGTCCAGGATTGGATGATGTGCTAGGTGCTTCATCCAAATTTGCATCTCTTATTAATTGAGTATACCATTTAGGTAACTTCTTAGCTGTTCCATTAGCTTGTGGTGGATCCAATTTTTCACCATCATCCAATTCATCACTGTCATCTTCATTGGGAACATCAAATTTGTCTTCATAAGAGGTGTATTCTGCATGTTTGTTGAGTCATTGAGTGGAGCATCTCGCTTGTTTCTTCTTAAAGAACTCAACATCCCTACTTGTGTATAATTTATTTTCTTTTGGATCGCATAACTGTACCCAAGTGCTTCTTCACCGTATCTAATGAATATCAGTTTCTCATCTTTCATATCCAACTTGTTCTGTTCTTCTTGGGTATATGCATGCTAACTTTACACCCAAATAATCTTAGGTGTGCAATTGATGGTTTCTGATTTGACCATGCTTCTTGAGGTGTCACTCCTTCAAGAGCTACTGTGGGCACTCTGTTTAACAAAATAGACTGCAGTTCTTGCAGGCTTCTATCAAAAATGTCTTTGTTAAACTTGAGTCATCAATCATACATCGCACCATTTCCATGATGATAGTATGATTCCTTCTCTCAACTATACCATTCTGCTTTGTGGTGTGTGAGTAGGAGGCATTTGTCGATGAATCCCATGAGCTTCGGGTAAGTCTTGAACTCATTGCTTGTGAATTCCCCCTCGATCCGAGTAGAGAGTTGTGATCTTGTGACCAAATTTATTCTCAACAAGTGCTTTGAACTTCTAAAATGTCTCAAAGGCTGACTCTTGTTTCTTAGACAATATATCCACATCTTTCTTGAGTAGTCATCAACACAAAGCATTAAGTATTGACATCCAGAATAACTTGGTTGCATGGGCCCGCAAAGATTAGTGTGCACTAAATCAAGCTTTCCATTAACTTTATATGTGTCCTTCTGGAAGGGTACTCTGTGTTGCTTTCCATCTAGGCAATTGTGACACTTGTCAGTGTTGTGCTTGAGTGTAGGCAATCCTTTCACCATGTTTCCCTTTTGAAGTGTTTGGAGATAGCCAAAACTGATGTGACCATATCTGCGATGCCATAGTTCTACAGATTGTGTGTCTTTGGCCACTAAAGCTTGATCATCCTTATGGACAAAATCAAGTTCAAACATGCGTCCCACATTGGAGGCTCTTGCTACAATCTTGGAACCTCTTGACTTATCTCTTATCAAGCACACTTTTTCTCCATTATTACTATCAAAATCCAACTTCAAGTTGTGATCAAGGAGTTGACTAATTGATAGCAAATTCTTGGTCAACCCAGGTACATACAATACATTTGTGATTTTGCAGTCATGCTTTCCAAGAGGTAGTGAAATGTTTCCAATCCCCTTGACACTGTATGATGAGTCATCACCTAATGACACATGGTTCTTATTAGGTGAGTCATGTAGTGTGTAGAACCAATCCTTGCGTCCAGTCATGTGTCGAGTTTCACCTGAGTCAACATACCAGATATCTTGTGTGGACTTGGTTTCTTCATCAAATTGATTAGAATACATGTGGTGTCCTTCATCTGAATCATCCTCATGTTTGGCAATGTACCCTTGTTATTTGGGTTTTCTTTGCCAATTAGCATTTTTCTACCCTTGATTGTTGTTATTATTGGACTTCCCTTGATTTGAATTGTTGTTACCCTGTTGGTTGTTGGGTTTTGAATTTCTTGATGAACCCTTTTTGTAGGAATTGTACCAATAATCTTTGATGTCATGTCCCCCTCTATTGCAAATGGGACACTTCTTGGTGTTGTCTCGTTGACTTTGATACCTTTTTGACTTTAATTTTGTTGGGAATTCTGTGATTAGACTGAAATTTTCCCTTTCCTTTATGATTGGAAGATAGTGCTTGCTCATCTTCATGATCTTTGTTGTTCATTGCCTCTTCTTGTTGGAGTAGATTGACCAAATTCTCAAAGGTATTTGTGTGTTCACTCATATTGATAGTTGTCACAAAGATTACGTAGGAAGGAGGAAGTGCTCGCAACACAATTGGTATGAGGTCTTCATCACTTATCTATTTTCCCAATGCCAATATAGATGCCCGAAAGTAGCAACTCATCTCAAAAAAAATTCAACCTTCTCATTGTGCTTGAACTTGAGAGTATGTAGTTGTGATAGTAGGTTGAGGATGGCATTTTTGTTCTTTACCTCATAGACTGTGCTCAACTTATCCCATGCATCCTTGGTCGATGTGGTATCTCTAATGTGGGGTTGCACATCATTTTTTATGCTAAACAAGATGATCAAATTGGCCTTTTGATTGGCCCTATCAAATTGAACTTGTTGTCTTCCATCATCAAGTGATCTTGTTGTTTTTTCATCTACAATTGTCCATAGGTCTTCAAACTCAAGTAACATCTTGATCTTTGGTTTCCATGCAGCATAGTTGTCTCCTCTAAGTAGTTGTGAATCTGGCAAGAAGAACTTTGGTGCTTGTGCACCCATTTCTGTAATCTAAATTTCTGAAACTCTAAATTTTTGACAAAGGGTAAGGCTCTTATCACTCCAGGTTTATGGTCTCCCTCTCAATATACCGTCAGGCCGATATACCAAACCTTTCTATATACGCTCCCTTCCGATATACCCGTCGGTACATGGAAGAAGATCACCCTTTCAATATACCCGTCAGTACGGAAAGAGGTGTTAATGCACATGAAATAATTTAGTACGTGGTACTTAGACAGTACGGAGAGGGGTTTGTGCAAGCACAAACAGATGGGAGGGCTCAAATGTGTGTGTATTGTGTCCTTATTACTCCTCGTCAATTTTATAGGGTCGATGCCCAGATGACATTTAGGTATCTATGTTAGGTGTTAAGTGCAGTAGTAGTCACGATGGCATCACCCGTAAGTGCTTCCTAGAGGCACCGTATATACCGAACGCTGCTATGAGATCAAAGATCTCGTGTGATAGAACAAACATAAAATAAAAAGTTTGCACTTTTTTTTTTTTTTTTCACTTTATGCACCAGATTAGTACAACATGCTCCAAAATTACCTCAAAATGAAGTTTTTTTGTCCCCCTTTTAGAAAAAGGTCTAGAATCACAAAATACATAATTTAGGGAAAAAATATTTTTACCCCAATAGGTGTTTTTCGCTAAATTTAGTGGTGGCTCTAAATGTGTTTGGTGAGTTTCTAAATTTGGAAATCTCCCAAAATTTAGTAATTTCTACAAATTTTCTAAAAAAAATAATTTAATAAAAAATATGAAGAGAGTGGGAATTGAACCAATTGACCTATTTGTTCAAGATCCAAACAAACAATCGAATATTGTTTTCACCTTTTCTCACAAACCGTGATTTGGGTTTTTCTAAAATTTTTACAGCAGCATCATGCATTATTTTTCTTGAAACCACAAAATTTCAGAAGAATCAAAATCTTATCTTTTGAGATCTTGCCAATTTACTAGCTAGATCTGATTTTTATCGAAAAATGATCCGACTTGTACTGGACTTTTCGTCACATGTAGAGGCTAAATCTAAAGATGATGTAAACTGTAACATTCTCGTGCCTCATTCTTATATTTCCAGAAAAAAATGGCACATAAATATGACATTTTATGAAAAATTTATGTCCTTTTTCTAAGAGCTATTTGCTGGAATTTTGTTGACAAGATCTGCCTTCAATCTTTGCTCTCGAATTCTTCACACCTCCACTTTCAGATTTGATTTTTTTTTTTGACCTTTAATTTTTTCAAGATCTTTTTTTTTTTTTTAAAGATCTCCAAATCTGAAATATTCTGCCAATATGTTGGATCAATTGGCTATGCCAATGACTAGTAAAAAAAAATTACCTTCCAAATAAGTGGATAGGTCAAATTTTAGTTGAGGGATGCTTAGAAGGAATGGAGGTTGCGGGATGCTTCAATGACTCTCCTTTGATGAATATATTCTTCTCCAATGGATCCTCTCCAATAGTGCTCCTCTTCAACCTTGCTCGATACCAAATGATAATAATGGTATAACTTAGATACCAAATGATAGAATAAAATAAGATTGCAATGACCAAAGAGGGACAAAAGCCTCACAAATATTATTGATCATGAAATTAGATTACATAACAATGCAAGAGTTGTAATATTTATAGATATTAGACAGTCTCATATGGATAGACATGACACCCTATCAGGGACCAACTACGAGATGATAAGACCCATCTCACATGCACATGTAATTACTACTAATACCAATATTGAATGTTATCCAACGTAACAATATTGAATGCAAGTCACTAGACTAGAGTGCACATGTTGCACATTATTAAATAAAAGACAATGCAATAAAATGCAATAAATATGCCTATGCTAAATTATGCTAACAGTTTTCCCTTGTCTTCATGTCCGATATCCCACAACAACACAAGATATCCAATGTTGAAAGTTCTGTGAGTGACCTTCTTGTCAAATAATTTTTCAATTTTTCTCTGAACTTTACATGCCTTTGGTGAGATGCTCTCCTTTCTTCATCAAGTTCAACAATTTGGTTAATGCAAGCCTCATATGGACTAACTTCTTGATCTTCTAATTGTTGAATGAACTGATATGAGGATAGTTGCATATGTAGGGGCAGCAGGGCTTGAGTGCCATACACCAATTCAAATGGAATTTTTCCAGTGGCTCTTTTAACAGTAATTCTATCAGCCCAAACAACAAACTTTAGTTGTTCACCCCATTTTCTTTTGTTCAGCTCCAAGGTTCTTCTGATAATCTTCAGTAAATTTTTATTACTAGATTCAGCTTGTCCATTTCCTTGGGGATTGTAATTAGAGGCATATGTCAAATTGATCCCGTATTCTTTGCACATTTCCACCAAAGGTTTAGCTCTGAAGCTCATGGCATTGTCAGCAACAATTTTGACTAGCACCCCAAACTTGTAGATGATATGGTTCAACATGAAGTCCATGAAAATTTGGTGTGTTGCTCTCTTGGTGGGGATTGCCTCCACCCACTTGGTGAAGTAATCAATGGCTACAAGAATCCACTTATGGCCAACACTTGAAGGGTCTAAAATCTCACCAATGAAATCCATTCCCCATTGCTTGAATGGGGATTCAATTGATACAAGCTGCAAAGGCAGGGAACCTAAAGCTTTTAGTCTTCCAGAAAAGCACTAGAAACTCTCACATCTTCTAACTAAAGAGTTGTATCCTTGAAAAGAGTTGGCCACCAATAACCAACCCTCAAGATCTTGTGTGTTGTGACTCTTCCAGAAAAATTCCCCATAAACTCCTCCATGGAGATCAACAATTATCTTGGGGGCTTCATCTTCAGTAATGCACCTTAAGAGGACTCCCTCAGGGTTCTTCCAAGCTAACCCATAATCAGTAATGACATATTTCTAGGAAGCCAACTTAAGGGCTCTTTTCTGGTTCTTACTCAAATACTTAGGGTAGTATAGATGTCTGAGATAAAAAATTACATCTTTGTACCACTCAGAACTCATCAATTTTTCAAAAACATCTACCCTTCCTTCTTCTACCTCATTTACCTCAATAGTTTACAAGTTTCTCTCAGCCATAAGCTTAGCCAAGCCCAAACCTCTCACCAACTTTGTGGTTTGGATATCCATGTCATATTCTTGCAACTTGTTTACCCATCTGCATATTTTGTTTGAGACTTCCATCTATGATAAGATGTATTTCACCATTGTGTGGGGAACATAAGAAACAATTTTAGAGCTAAAAATGTAAGGCACGAAGACCTTTTTTCTTTTACCAAGGAAAATGCTTGTTTCTCCATAATAGTGTATTTCAGCTCACCCCCGTAATGCCTTACTAAAAAAAGCAATTGGCCTTTAAGCCCCTTCATCATATTTTTGCAACAATAAATATGCAATACCATTTTCCAAAGCAAAAGGAAAACAATTGGAAAGGATTCTTATAATCTGGAGCCACTAAAATAGGGCATGCTTTAATGCCTCCTTGATCCCATTGAAATCTTGAATGGCATCCTCCTCCCATTTGATGGCCTAGTCCTTCTTCAGCATGCTAGTGATTGGAATGGTCAACTCAGCAAATTTTGATATGAATCTCTTGATAAAGTTTATCTGCCCAAAGAAGGACTGAATCCCCTTCTTGGTTCTTAGAATTGGGACCTTGTTGATGGCCTCTACCCTTTCTGGATCAATCATTACCCCTTCTTGTGACACAATGTGACCAAGCAATTTTTCCTTCTGTACTCCAAAATGGAACTTCTTTGGATTGAGTGAAATGCCATATTCTCTACATCTTATCAACATTTTCTCCAAGTGTTGCAAATGATCACTTCTCTTCTGGAGAACACAGTTACATCATCTTGGTAGACAACAATAAAATCATTGATGTAACCAAAGCAAAAACAACATCCATTGCCCTCTTAAAGGTTACTCCATTATTCATCATTCTAAATGGCATCCTAACATATAAATAAGTCCCCCAAGGAGTGGTGAAGGTTGTTTTAATTCTATCTGATTCCTTCACCACAATGTGGTTATAACCAGAGAAACCATCTACGGTAGAAAGTAGCTCAGAACCAGTCACTAGCTGTAGCATGTTTTCCATGTTTGGTAAAGGATAATTATCCTTCATTGATGCTCTATTCAAATTTCTGAAATCCACACACAACCTTATATCACCATTCTTTTTCTCGATTGGTACTAGGTTTTAAACCGAAGAAGAATACCTAGTAGGCTAAATAATTCCTCCATCCCTCGGTTTCTTCAATTCCTCTTGCATTTTAAGAGAAATGAGTGGATTGATTGGCCTTTGTTTCTCCTTGAATTGTTTTTCATTATATTCCAAGGGAATCTCATGTTGAAATAGGTCCTCTTTGTATGCCTTAGTTCGAGAATAAGTCCAAGCCATGCAATCTTGATATTTTTAGCAATTGGACATAAGACTATTTTTCTTCCTTCTTTGAGATTGCTTCCCAACCAAATATTCCTTGCTTTCTCCTTTGTGCCAAGGTTATTCTCCCCAATATCCCTTGAGGCTGCTATACACCTATTAATAATGTGATCAACACTATCAAAGTTGGATTCAAGAGCAACCAACTCCTAGGAATGGTATTAGTCTTTATTTAGATGATGGCTTTACCAAACAAGGTTTATTTACCCTCTACTACACACACCATTGGCTCCCAATCAATATTATGATCAACAAACTCCCTTTGTTCTGCAAAAATCTTTGACTTGAGCATTATCATCAAAAACTTGCCAATGTTTAATGTTGTTAGGTATAGATGGCCTATTTAACACCTCAACATCATATTCAAAATATGGGGATACTGCAGAATTATCAAACCAAGATCCCAATACTGCAAGTTTTTCTACCAACTCATTCCTCCTATCATGATGCACAATATTAAATGAATCAAACATCTCAATGAGATCCCAAATTGCATGCTTGTATTGTGAAATTCGCTGATTTTTGTGGCATAAAGTTTTCTCAATTGCTTTGCAGTTAATTCTAAATCTCCTTTGACAAATATGTCTTTAACACCATATTTCCAAGCAATCCTTAGACCTAACAACAATGCCTCATATTCAACAATGTTATTAGTGCATTCAGAGTTGAGTTTGAAAGAAAAGACAAACTCTTCCTAACTTGGGGAGATTAGAACAACACCATCACCATTTCCAAACTTGGAGCAAGATCCATCAAAAATAAAGTACAAGGAGAGATTTCCTTCTCAAGACATGTGCATTCTTCAATCTTGTGCTCTTTTCCATCAAAGCAAATCCTACAAATTTATTAGCATCAACACTTTTGTACAATACTTAATAGGATGCATTGTTGGGATCTTAAATAAGGTGCAACATCTTCTTTTTCCCATACAACTTGACAAGGCTGCCCTTAATTAAGATGGTGGCATAGGACATATCCATTTGAACACTCCCACCAACACTTGTAGCCCATTTTCTAGACAACAACATACCCCACTTGGCTGGGAAGTCAACAATAACTACATCAAGCTTCAGGTTCCTGCATGGATAGGTTGCAATTTATACCATAGACCTTTCACACATCTCACCACCGGCACCTCTCTGGAATCCATGGTAGTGCACTTCCCATATGCTGTTGTTACCTTGATTTTTAGTTCATTCATAACTTTCAGAGGCATAACATTGCATGATGCCCCCAAATCAAACATAAAGTTGTGCAACAGTTTATCCTTAATGATCAAAGTGGTGAAGAATGGATATGCATTTAGCCGAGAATCTACCAAGGATGTCTCCAAATAAACCTCATGTGGTTCATCTAGATGTTTTGATGTTCGTGGTGCTTTTAGTTATTCAATGATTGGAGGAGTCTCCATAATATTTACATTTCTGCCTGGGGCACTCTTCTATTTTTTTAATCCAAAATACTCTAATGCCCTCTTCTTGTTCTCAGGAATCCTAAGCAACTCAAAAATTAGAACTGAGATCTTGATCTGACTCAAGACTTGGGAAATATCATAAGGGAAAGACTTTGGCAAGGCAACATTGGAAGGAAGGTTGACACACTCATTAGATGGCATAGGATTTTTGATAGCTTGGGCATGAGGAGGGGTATGATTTTTGTTTGGGACAACAAGGCCCTTGGTAAATGCATCTTTCTTAGGAGCCTTTTTAGGAATATTTGAAAGAAATGGAGTTTTTGGCTTGGCGTGAGGCTCTGTCCCTTTGACAACCCTACTTCTTCTATTGAACTCCTTCTCTTGGGAAACAACAACGTTCATTAACAACTGCTTGTCCTCCTTAGATGGGATTCCTCCATCATACTTATTTATCATTAAAGAT
Organism: Taxus wallichiana var. yunnanensis; assembly: GCA_018340775.1. Classification (NCBI taxonomy): domain Eukaryota; kingdom Viridiplantae; phylum Streptophyta; class Pinopsida; order Cupressales; family Taxaceae; genus Taxus; species Taxus wallichiana. The sequence goes on from CM031243.1 coordinate 440,176,327, forward strand.
CTTAAATATTCAAATTCATTATTGGGTAATTCAAAACCTTGTACAATATATACTTCTAAAGTACGTGAGGGAGAAAGAATAGGTAATGGCTGGTGGATGCAATCCCAAAAATCGATAGCAGTTCTAGCACTTATTACCTCGAGTTTAAGTTACCCATTATTGTGAGCTCATGGAGCAACCCATCGGGAAACATCATCATCATTATCATCATCAACTTCTTCTTCTTCCTGCTGATCTTCCTCACATGGAGCATGGGGCATGAAACATTTGTCACACCAATCAATGACATCTTTCTCCTCCACAAAATAAACTCTGGTAGCCAAAGGATCAGGAACCATTTTTTTTCCTTGGCCTGGGACTGTTTATTTCAAAATCCAATAGGTCCCTTGCCTCGTCATCGGATATCGATCATTTCTATGATGATTTGTAAACTTGTCTTGGCCTTGTTGCTTGTCTAACCTTGTGAACTTTACCCAATTCCTTTTTCTACTAGGCTAATCTGTATGATATTTTTTTGACAACCCCTACCAAAGTTTTCACAACTTCCTCCAAATCAGTAGCCTTACTTGTTTGAGGATTTTACGGGTTAATTAGTTTTACACCCTCCATTTTCAAAGGCGTTCCAATTGCCTTGATGTTTTTCTTTATTTGTAGAGCCATGGTAAAGGCTTACCTCAAATTCGTAGCATTTTGTCCCTCAAGTAGTAAGCAAATTTTTTTATCAAATGCATCTGAATATTTGATCAAACATGATTCATCACACGGCCTTAAGCTAACAGGAAATCTCCTCAAGGTCTTGTTAAACCTTGTGTTGAAATCATGTATTGACTCATTAGGATTCTTCTTGATGTTTTCAAATTCTTACAGAAGAAACCTAGGGTTAGTTCTATCACCATACTGAAATCTAAATGCATTTTTCATCTTTGTCCAAGAATCAATGGAATTATTTGGAAAATATTTATACCAGTTCCTTGAATCCTCTTCCAAAGTATGGATAAACAATTTGATATATACATATTCATGTTCAATCTCAAAGTATTCCATCATATTGATAAAAATATTTAAATTTTGATCACCAGTTATAGTGTTGTTTCCTTGGAACTTTGGTAATCTATTTCTTACATCCTGGGGAACTGCATTTGGATAACCGACCATCCCTATAAAATTTATAGGACCAAAGGTGTTTACAACAAATGGAGGTCTGGGTGGGGAAAGGCCATGTTGTTTTAAGGAGGTGACCCTAGAGGGGAGATAAATTGATAAGGGGCAGAGGGTCTTTGAAACACAAGAGTATAACTTTCAAAATGGATATCCCCTAAAGGCCTTGTTTCTTAGAAATCCCTATCAACTTCTGAAAAGATAGGGGTAGAATGAGAAGAAAAATTTTCAAAATCAAATGAAGGCCCCTCTCTAGTTGGAGAATTCAATTTCGCAAAGAGGCTACCTGATTCAAAATCATTTGAATGGAAGTCTTCAATGATAGGCCGATCACTTTCATCAATGGAGATCTTTTTTCTTGTCTGCTAATCTCCAACAACTCTCCAGGATTTTTTTCCTTCTGACTTTCATTTTCCTAGCCCTGGAAATAGTGACCTAATAGGATCCCTAGCAAAGAAATATCTTCTTCCTTCTAGCTTTGCAAAGATTAGTAACAAGTATCACTTCACAGAGGTTAAGACACTAGTACTCATCAATAATTAGATCAACAGGAGTTGCCACTAAGTATTTCCGCCTTAGTTGTGCAAATACAATAAAATATGATCTGTCAAATGTCTGTCAATATTAGAAACTGAAATGGGATGATATGAATTTTATTTACCCAGCATTTATCAATGAAAGCTAATGCACTAGGTGTGGAAAATGAAATAATTACACACAAAACTTGTAACTTTGAATAATTCTTATAGGCTCGAACAAAAGATGAATTTTGAAAAAATGTATCATCACTTTGAGCATATAAGAATTATTTACAGTCGAATATGAAGCTGCAGCCTTTATGTCCCCTGCAATGGTGCCAATCGAGTGTTGGTACCCAAATTTATTCCCCCTTAGAAGCTAAGCAACATCACGGGTTTTGCAAGTAAGCTTAAAGACAAGTAGAGCATTTAGTGTGTTGTTTTCTATCCAGGATGAAATGTAACTTGCTCTTTGTCACTTAGATGTGGAGAAATGGGTAGCACCCTCAAGAGGATTTGACCTATCCTCACTACTTTATGGTTGTGCCTTTCAACTAGGGTGAGAGGAACCTTTTTGTAGCCTATTGTTTGTGGAGGAGATGGAGATGTCTTTCCTTGTGAAATTATTAAGAAGACCTTGAAGAAACTATGATCAATGAAACAAAACGTAACTCCCACGAGTTGTCACTCTAGATAATGGAGATATTTTCTACGTAAGGTTCAGGCTACTAAAGAAAATGAAAACCTAATTGTTTCTACATGTTTTGGTAGTAAACAATAATGCATTTGTATACACACATGACAAATAGGGGTAGTATGGGTATGATTGGTTGTTTTTAGATGAATTTTTGGTGGGAAGTGAGGTAGAAATGAACTTGATTCACCAGATTCTTGAGAAATTTTACAAAATGGAGAGCTTGAACAACATAATGCTTTGGGATAGCTAGGATGTTCCTTTAACAAGAATATGTGCTTTAATGGAATCCCAGATCAGCACTTGTGCACAAACTTCAAGGATCCAAAATAAAGGCTCAAATTGGAAAACTTAACTAAACATTATCAACCTCTTTTTCATCATGCCTAAGATACCGTCAAAGGATAACACAAAATCTTATAGTCATGCTAGGAGTCACAGTGATTTTAAATTTGTTTATTTAACTATCAAATGAAAGCTCTTTTGAAAAATGAAATTGTAAATGCCACCAAACTATCACAAGGATAAGATCTTGTGTGATTCACACATATTTTAATGTAAGATTGCAATGAGAACAAGAAAACTACTTACAGACATTCAAGAATGAAGCAAACACAATTTTTCCCAAAAAAACACAGATTAACTCAAGTTTGATTAAATTTATTAGTAGGGGAAAGTTTCTAGAACAATCTCAGAGCTTGTCAATGGCTGTACACTCACAACCACCTTGACATGATCAAATTTAACACAAAGGAGATAAACATGTTTCTTTAGATGATTTCTCATAAGGATGGGTTCTATCAAGTTTTTACCTTAGAAAAATCAATCCCGACCTTCTAACACTCCATCATTCAAACCATTTACATGAAAAATTCATGCAATTTATAATACTTAATTTACAACAAAGTTTTCCCCCAAAAATCCAAACATTGAATGCACCAGTGCTCACCATGATCCTAATCGTGATTCCTGGAATTAGATTTGTAAAATGTTGTCAGGTTCCTAGGGGGTGGATCTCTCCAAATATTTCCAGCATTTAATTCCTTCTCCTAGTAGACCACTCTTCCCTCTACTCACTAACTACTTCCACCCCTAATCTATCAAATCTAGTTCTTTGCGTGCTCGGGAAGGAAAAATGGAAGATCAGATCAAGCCTAGAGGTTAGATCTCATCTTAATGGAAAAATACATCCCCAGATCTTCCTCACCAAACTTAGATATCAAATTTACTCCCCTTCCTATTTGGTGTGCAAGAAATATCAAGAAATCATGAAGACTCGCATCTCCAAGAGCTCTAGAGTGAAAATGGTAGAAACATCAGATACAGATGTACAGATGCCATTGATTTCTATTTTGAATTTGGACCATCCACGTGGGAGATCCATTTTAAAATGGGCCTATGGGTTCTCTTTTTCCTTTTATAATTTTTTGGTAAAATGTAAAATTTTCACATTTTACTCTGCACCTCCGATCTTGAGAAATGATCCTGACATATGTACTAAGGTGCGTCCCAAAGGAACCACGACCAAATTTTGCTATTTCACCTCTTTTTTGGAAAAGGGAAAACTTTCCAAGTTTTCCATGCAACTTTACCCTTGAGAAATGATCCTGACATGTGTCCTAAGGTGGGTCCCAAAGGAATTGTGGCCAAATTCTACTATTTCACCTTTTTTTTGGAAAAGGGAAAATTTTCCAAGTTTTCCCCGCAGCTTCGCCCTTGAAAAATGGGCTTGACACGTGTCCCAATGTGGGTCCCAATGAACCACACTTCCTTTTACACTTTTAACTCCTTTTCCCATAAAAGGAAAATTTTCCAATTTTCCTCCGAAGTTCTGCACCTCCGCCGTTGATTGGAGCAAGTTTTGACCTTTCTCTATCGGGCTCGTGGGTCATTTTGATGATTTCAGTCTTTTGAATATAGAGGGGCAAAAATTCAAATTTCCCCCAATGGCCCACCTCCCGCCTCTTGACATTTTCAATGCCAACCTTGACCTCCTTCTTGTCGGGCTTGCGGGCCATTTTGATATTTTAATCCTTTTGATGACAAGAGGCAAAAATCTAAGTTACCTTCGATGGTCTACTCCCCCCTTTGAATTTTCAAACTGCCACGTGTCACAATGGCGCATCTTGAGATGGTCCCCAAAATTTGAGAACTTGAATGAGTGTGGGCTCACCATGTGTCCCAAGCCCTTTTAAGAAGTTGCTAAAAAGTCTAAGGAAAGAAGACCTGGTGGAGACCTCCATGTGTCGTTATGGCACAAATTTAGAAAACTTAAGGCTTCAAAATGATTTTGTGGGGTGCGCTTCAGTTTAGAATTTTACTCCATTTTTCCAAAAGGGAAAAATATCCAACCTACATTCGAAGGCCCACATCTCCGCCTTTAACCTTGCCACATGTCCTTCTGCAGGTCAAAGTAAGACTTTTTCCCTACCACTTAAATTTTCTTTAATCAAAGCCTGGCAGGGCCGCGGGGTAGGTTCAAACTTTTTTCCAAAGTATCCAAAAATAAAAATTTCAAAAACAAACCTGTCACACCCCATCCAATTAAATAATCGATGTAAGCAACAAAAGAACCAATCAAAATTGAGTGGAGCTATGGTACCAAAATTTCCTTTTGCCAAAAAGAAAAAAAGCAACAAGTTAAAGCATTTTCCCACCGTCCACGACCAACCAAAAGACTCCATGTGACCCTTTGAATGCTGAGGTATAATTTTGACAAGAAAATGCACCCGCTTGGACCATCAAAACACATAAATTCACCATTCATGCCCAAAACCTGATGAAGATTTTGAAACAAAACCAAGTGAATCATGGTTTTGAGCATCTTTCGACCATGGATTTGGATTTTCAAAGGCATAAAAATATAAATTGATCATTCTTGAGCTTCCATGGTGGGGAAAAATAGAAAAATGGTAGCCCCATGATTTTGAAGAAATTAGGGAAAAAATAGAGTAAAATTGGAGACTTCTTGAAAAAGGGGCATGACAATGGATTACGCAAACAATTGAAGTGTTTCAAATGGGGGTAGAAGCTTAAGAGCATCCACATCGAGAGAAAAAATGTTTCACAACAAAAAGATTAGAGGAAAATAATGGCAAATGGGGTGAGACAAATCTGAGCACCAACAATAGGTAACTCCGCATATACACAATGAAGGACGTTATTAACATAATTTAGTAATGGTACAATGAAATAAATTATTAACATATAATTTAACATAATATGAATGACATGAGAAATTTAACTAAAATACATGTTGTTGTTAGAATTTGAGGATTCTAATAAATACAAATTTAATAAACTTAAATATTATATAATGTTATAATACATATTTAAATAAACATTACATCATAAAATATGTAACTAAATAAATACTTAGGAAATAAATAACACATGTGACACAATATTTATAGTGGAAAACCCCAAAAGGTAAAAACCACTTTGAAAATAACCTTTTACTTCAGGGAACTTATTTTACATCTAGTAAGATTACCTCAAAACCCTATTTACCAAGGGTAAAACCAAATCAATTGTTTGCACACCTTTGATATATTTCCCAAAAATATCAAATGAGGACCTAAAGTCCTTTTTGTATAAGGTGATCGGGTATGTCTCGACCCACCTTTTCAACCTAAAGGGTTGACACATATACCTAGGTGAGTGTATTTAATAAATATAAACATAAATGATTCACATTATTAAATACTTACCTAATGTATATTACCTAGGTATGAATATTTAATAATAGAAAAGTATTTCATATTATTAAATATTTAACCTATATAATAGCAATGGACCCATATTAATTAAGGGTTGGTCAGACCACTTAATCATTATGTTTCAACACTCCCCTTAATCTTAAGTGGGATAGCATATGTTAATAGATTACATGCCCGTGGTACACTAAAGGTTTTATAATCCTTAAACCATAAAGGTTTTAGACTAGCATATCGGGTGAAGGAATTATAACACCTTTATCATACTCAAGTTACCTTTTGGTACAAAAGGATTTGGAATCCCAAAGATCATCCCATGATCAGTGGCTAAGTATGATTTGTGAGTTTTACATATTCTCACAAGTTCTCATAAAAGGTTATTGAACCCAAGCATATAGGATCCTTTTATAACCAAGGACCTCCTTAATAATATGCTTGTACTAGATGTTTACCAGTAAAATCAATAACACTAAAGAGTTTACTGAAGACCGCCTTTAAGATATTTCTACACTTCTTTCTAAAAAAGAAGCCGAGGAGGTATACATGCTCGAAGGTCTTTTTACACTTGCCTAAAGGTCTTTTTACAAATGCCTCGAAGGTATTTTTACAAAAACCAAGTTCCATTAGGAGGTGACATTTCATGCACACTCCCCTCAATGGAAACTCTGATAATCCAAGCTTTTCATGAAAGTGAAAAATTTTATAGCACTTAGGTGCTTTTTGAATATCTCAACAACCTACTCTTGATCAACATGAACTTGAGATTTATCTCACCACTTAGCACCTTCTCATGGATGAAGTGTATATGTATCTCAATGTGCTTCATCCTCTAATGTTGTATTAGATTATGTGCAAGTGCTATGGTGCTTTGGTTATCACAGAAAAAAGGAACACTACATGGATCCTTCATCTTTATCTCATCGAACAACCTCTTTAGCCATAGAGCCTCTTTTGTAGCTTCCATCGCACTTCTATACTCAGCTTGTTGAAGAGATAGAAATAATTGGCTACTTTTTGCTACAGCAAGTAATGACACCTGCACCAAAGTTAAACACATAACCAGAAGTAGATTTTCTATCCAATACATCACCAACATGATCAAAATCACAAAATCCATATAATTTAGCATTTTTATTCTTATTATAATGCAACCCATAATTGATTGTTCCTTTAATATATCTAAGAATCATTTTTGCAAGATTCTAATGATCTCTATAAGGTTCTGCATAAACTCGAATGAAATTCCCTACTACTGCATAGGAAATATCTAGTCTGATGATAGTGAGATATATCAAACTACTAATTAACTACCTATATAAAGTAGGATCAAAATTTTCACATGCAGGTTTAGGATCAATTTTAAATCCAACTTCCATAGGAGTAGAAATTGGTTTACAATCAATCATGTTAAACTTTTTTAGTACATTGGTTGTATATTGTGCTTGAGAAACAACAATAGAATGTTTATCTTGAAAGAAATAAAGAATTGCTAAGAAAATGATGTAAGAGACCTAAATTAATCATTTCAAAGTACTGTTTCAATTTTTCTTTAATTCTATAAATTAAAGCAGGATTATCACCAGTCATAAGAAAATCATCAAATATATACAAAAATGATAATATGTGATCCTTCTTGCTTAATCAATAGATCATTTTCAGAATAAAAATTAGCAAATCCTAACTATATAAAGAAAGAATTAATTTTTGCATACCAAGCTCTAGGAGCTTGCTTTAAACCATACAAGGATTTTTTCAATTTACAAACACAGTTTTATCTACCAGTTTCTTCAAATCCTTTAGGTTGAGACATGTAAATTTATTCTTCTAAATCACCATTCAAAAAGGTATTTTTCACATCCATTTTGTGGATTTCCCAACCACATTGAGAGGCAAATGCAAATAAGGTCCTAATAGTACTCATTTTAGCTACAGGGGAAAATGTCTCAACATAATGAATACCATTTTTCTGAGTGAAACATCTAGCAACAATTCTAGCTTTATATTTGTCAATACTACTATCTGTATTATATTTTACTTTGTATAACCACCTAGACCATATAATACTTCTTTTCTTTGGAGGTGGAACCAACTCCTATGTTTGATTTTGAATTAGGGCATTATATTCATCTTGCATTGCATTGATCCACTTCTCATCCTGAGAAGATTCTTCAAAACTTTATGGCTCAGGTTCATACAAGGTCATTAATGCATGGTACATATGATGGCTTCTGGTCATTTTCCTAAGATCAATAGGATTAGAACTCTCTAACACAGATTGAGCCCATTTTGGTTTCTTAACTAGGAGTTAGGAGATTCAAAAGCATCTATAGTATCAACACAAGAAACATCATCATGACCATTTACTATATTCTCAATATCAGAATCATAACCATTATTAGAAATATTGACAGAGTTAGGAACATCTTTACCATTATCAGATGAATAAAATCATTTTTCCAAAACCACCACATTGTGGTTTTCAGTTACTTCCCTTTTACAGGGTCATAAATCCTTAGACCTGCAAAGTGTTAATACCATATCCAATGAAAACACAAGAGAAAGAATTCATATCAAGTTTATTTCTTTTCTTTTTAGGAATGTATAAAGAAGCAAGATCAAAAAAATTTAGATGAGAAATATCAGGTTTTTGATTTGACCATTTTTCTAAAGGAGTTGAAAGATGAATAGCTTTGGTGGGAACCCTATTTAGAATGTAGACTCACCTTGTGTTCATTATCGCCCACATAAATTTGGGAAGATTATCGAATAAAGCGAGTGTGAGCCATATCTAAAATAGTCCAATTCTTATGTTTGGTAACACCATTAGATTGGAGAGAATGAGGAGAAGTTAATTCCCTTTTAATACCACAACCAATACATTTTTTTCAAATGCATTATTAACATATTCACCCCCATTATCTATTCTAAATCTCTTAATTTTATAATTTGAAGAGTTTTCAATAGATGCTTTAAATTCCTTAAATTTCCCTAGTACATCAGATTTATTTTTAAGAAAATATGACCAAATCATCCTAGTGAAATCATCAATGAAATTCACATCATATAAAGAACCATTTAAATAATCTACTTCAAGAGGTCCTCTAACATCACTATGAATAAGTTCTAGTGGGGAAGACAAAACTCTCTTCAAGATGTGAGTGAAAGGGTTTAGCGCTTTGTTTTGAGTGTAAACACCCTTCACATGCATCATGAGAAGAAGAAAACATAGGAAAACCTTTCACAAGATTATATCTAGCCATTTCATATAAACTTCTATAATTAACATGTCATAATATTTCATGCCATAGTTTTGAATTATTCAAACTTTGAGAAACAAAACAGGATGCAGAATGGAAATCATCAAAAATATACAGACCATTTCTTTTAATTCCTTCAGCTATTATATTATCATTACTATCCTTGATATACCAAGTATCTTTCAAAATTTGAATAGCCAAACCATCATGAGTTAATTGAGAACATGATAAAAGGTTCTTTTTGAGCTTAGGAACAAATAAAACATTATTCAACACACCATTAGAAAATTTTACTTTCCCTTTCTCTATTGCTTCTAAAGATGAGTTATCACCAAGATACACATGTTCATTGATTTTCACAACATCAAATAAATAATTTGAAGCACCAAATCATATGATTTGTTCCACTGAATCTAGAATCCATTCAGAATTAGAGGAAGAATACAATGCAACATATAATACAATAATTTTAAGAATATCATTAGAGCTATCCTTTTTCCTTAAATTGTATTTTGAAGAAACAATTTGTTTTTTATTTTTATGGATATGTTTCTTAGTTTTGCAATTGTAGTGCCCACATTTTACACACCCAAATACAACAGTAAAATACTAGGATAATTTTTTTGACTTACATTGCTCACGACACACAACACAGTAAGGGCTCCAAGTACAGAACTTGACACACATGTGATAATCACATAAGTCATCGACTCACATAGACACATGCAGACGACATCGACATGTCGATACCACACTCTTCCCAACGAACGAATACTAGCAAAGACCCAACCACAAGAAACGTGACTTTAGGAATGGCGAACCCACGACATATCATTACTTTAAATGTATTTTAGTTATGGCTAACTTTCCAAGATCCTTATTAGGTAAGCATGATTTTCTCCCTTTTTCCACCTACATGTCCTGAAAATTCATTTCACAGTTCACTTATTGTTCAACCATTTAATTTTCTCTTTACCCTTATGACAGATCTTCATAACTTACATAAGTATTTTCCATATTTCAGATTTTATACAAAATTCTAACTCTCCCATTCTTATGTTAAGATTAGGCTTCCCAAAACACTTATTCAAAGTTTAGAATTTAACCTGTTACACAAGTGAACCTAACGTGATGTCAGGATGAAATCTTGGAATTAAGGAAGACATAGATTGAAATAGCTTTTTCCCCAAGAACATCCATCGATCACGGAATAGTTATTTCCCTACCATTATCATTATAGTACAATAACTTGCTGAATTCCAAATTTGAATTATATATATATATATATATATATACATCCTTTGTTTTCTCGAAGTTTGATCACACCATTTGACAATTCATATTCTTTACAACGCATGAAAAAGTTTAATTAAGTTATGAGGACTCCAAGATTGACCTTAGTCCTAATCTCCAATTCTCGTGTGCAGCATTATATGATATGTTCTTATATCGCACTAAGGTCTCGTTCTTAGCATCGTCTCAAAACAAAAGAGATACGAAAGCACTTGTCTGACACATTAAAGAAGCACATGGTTAAGCTTAATTCTAGTTTCCCCCAAGGCTTCAATCTCTATTATAGGTGTGATTAAGGTTAAAATGTATTTACCCTATAATCCTTTCATGAAAGATCAAGGCGCTAAATTTTCACAAGCCCAAGACAAGACATTAATCTACGAGGGACAAAAGGGTTCACTAACGGGAATGCAAGACATAGAACAACTACATCACGACCTTCATTTAGGTCGTTTGGATCCAACAGGGATTCCATTCACTGATGAAGTTAATTTCTAAATCTAATTTCGTAAGGCCCGGAAATCTAATAGGATACAAGGGAGTAATATCTCTACCTACTCCACAGATGGGAAGGTTACTCCGCTTAGTCATTCCTTCTAACAAGGACTCATAAGGTGACTTCCAAGGTGGTCTTCACCACCCGGCTGGTGTCGGGCCTGAAGAGAGTACATTCTTCTCGCGATTACCAAAACTAGAAGGAAACCGCATACTCTGGATAAAGTTGGACCATGACATTCCTAAAATATGGGTTCACGACAATGTCGTTAAACCTAATGACTATGACCGTAACTCCAACTAGGGTTTTATTTACCTAACCTAGGAGGTCTCATTGAGTGCAAGCTTAAGTTTGTTCTACGGTCTTAATTTTCTTATATGGTAAAAAGGGATCACACATATAGACAAACTATACACGAGTATTTTATTAAGGTTGAGTGTTCCCATTAAAACTCTTTATTGTGTTTGCAGGGTAAGAAGGTAATCCAGTAATTAATTTAATCGTTTATGGAATACTGAGAAAGGACTACAATGTATTAACTTCAATTTCAATTTACTATGCATAAATCAAACCCCCCCCCTTTTTTTTTTTGCCATACACAACTAAAAATCAAATTGAACTGGTGATTAGATGCACATTTCCTAAGTATCCCTAAAACTAGCATATCATACATATTAACAAATCTCAATTATAACTTTGCGGTAACAAGAGACTACATTTCACAGTTGTTCATTTTACAATGACCTATAAAAATTACAATAGTAATAAATAAATTACACATCACCTTTTTCATCATCATTCTTCCATCCTGCAAAACCCACGTGAGCATGATATCAGCGATAAATCGCTGGCATGGCATCCACCCTAAGCAATCATAAGTATCATATTTCAGATTCCCATTTACATCTAACAATAATTACAATTTGCAATCGAAATAAAAAGGTCTAGGAACATGTATCCATTGCATTTCATTTTTCTTCATTTTGTAACCCAGGAGAGAGAAAGAGAAGGGAAGAGAGAGAAAACATCATTTTGCCAAAAGTTCTAATACACACAACAAGTTTCATTATAGTGTTTTAAATAGTTATTTAAGTGTGTTTAAATGTTTTCAGGGTGATTTGGCAACCTTACGAGGTCCGTAACTTACTATTCTTACATTTTCTCACTAGCTACAAAACGTTCAAAAAGGGCTGAGGCTAAGAAACTGCTTCCAAAGGTTATCTTCTGATGAGCACACACTCCACGATTAACTTTCTACGTGTCCCTAGATATACCAGGAGTTCATAGCAACTAACGGAATTGAAAAAGAGTGAACGGTTTGCGTTTGGCGGTTAGTTCTCCGGGGTCACTGGTCGTAGTTCACCCAGTTGTAAAATGACAAAAGTTAGCTTGAGCGATCATAAAACCACATCCATAACTAATGTTTGATGGAGAAGCACGCAATGAGACATCTCTTACTAGTTCCCCTATATAATGAGAATTCATCAGAGTCAACGGGACTGAGAACTAGACAACCATGTTCAAATGACGACAAGTTTTCTAGAGTGACAAGATGAAATTGGACCAGTTTGACTCGTCAAATAATACTGAGGAGGCCTATAAAATGAATTCACCAAACTATCCCGAAAAGTGATCTTTCCTATCTTGAATGTTTCATGCATTTGTCTAGTATAAACGCTATAGGTTTACGAAGACGGAACATGATTTCTCTTTCCGGGTTTCAAATGGTGGTCCAAAACGAAAGCCAACTTTCTAGTTTTAACAACTTTCTACTGTTGTAAACTAGTGTAACGGGGCTCCTACAAGATCATCAAAAGGATGTCATATGATCGTTTCGGGTCAAACCAAAAATCCAGACAACTCCCCATATACCAAGGTACACGAATGAAACTTCACATCTCGTTTCCGGAGTTGCGAAGGGTACTAAGTGAGTCTTCAAAAAATGCAAAAATTTAACTATTTTAAGCAGGAAGAAGGTCAACCCAATCAATGGGGAGTCAAATTTGTCTTGTTGATAAAACAATATTGGAGCGATAAAAAAGGGTAAGAGTTTTCTAAGTCAACTCGAAGCGAGGGTGATAGTTCATGGTTTAAAGTAGGCAAGTTATAATGGCTTCAAGAGTTACAACACGACACTTTATTGTTTTGCAACGAGTTGAAGGAACATTTAACTGTAATAAAAGAAATCCTAATAATTTAAAATTCTATTCAGTTGTAAAAAGAACTAAAACATGAGAATTATGAGAGGTAAGGAAGAAGAACCATGCCTGGAGAACGAAGTCGGTCGAAGCCGCAGGCTTGGGTTCAGTCTCTTGCTTGGGCACTTCGTCAACCAGACCACGAGCATCCTCAGCTCCACCATTTTGCATACACGTCATCAAGCTTATCTTTTCTGAAAGAGCCTCATCCATAACTGGTAATGAAACAAACAAATTGGTTGAAAGATTTCTGAGGATTGTTGCAAAAAGGAGTGCCTATTCCACTGCTCCGACCAACACACCAGTCATTCCAACTTCCCATCACCGTTGATGACCATATCCTTGGTAGCTCTTAGAGCAACATGGAGCATAACAAGGTTCTCTATACTAATTAAATGCTCTCCATTGTACATTCTGTAAATCATGGCACTCCAAGAGACCGCATTTCTTTGAGGCATTCAATCAAACAGTTCACATGCCTTGAATACACTTCCACATTTTCACGCATATCCACTATGCCGCTTGCAAGAACAAAATCCTACAAATGAAAACCAGATTCTATTGCTCATACCCTACTCCCAAGCTTCCATCTTGGCACACGCTGGAAGCATGCTGGCATATGCAACTGATTTGGTTGGTGCCCTGCTGCAAATGAAGAAACATCATGACTACCTCACGAGGAGGTCCATGTCTTCTGTACGCTGCAATAATACTATACCATTAGAAGTTGTCTCGTTCTTTCATTGGACAAATACAAAAACCAGTGCCCAAGGCACATTGAAACTACCACATCTGACAAAATTTTTCTCTTTTCGCTGATGGAAGTCCATGCGTTTCTAAAGCTCCCATTTTGACACAGGCTGGGAAGATATCAACAAAGGTTGTGGATTTTGGCTTTACACATACCAAATGCATTTACTTGAAAGTTTCCAAGGCCCTTTCAACAACCTCTCATTTTTTTTGCACATCCTGCCATCATTATAGTCCATAAAACACATTTTTTTCAGGCATTTTTGAATAGTTCGCATGCTTCCATGTTTTGCATATGCAAATATACTAGGGCGCGTGCAACAACAACATCATATGACATAGTTCCTCTATGTTTTTGACTTTGCTGGGAGCCCATGCAAGTCCTGGGTGCACTGGGAGGATGGCCGGCAAGGTTACTGAATCAAACATACACCAAACCTCTTCGTTTTTGCATTATTTTCCACGCGGGTGAGAGTGGTGGCACAGGCGCATGCTAGTGTGGCTAAGAGGTAGGGAGGAGGCCCAACAGTGATGGTGCCCCAAGAGATGACATTTGGCAAAGCATTCCTTTGGACAGTCCAAAAAAAATGCCCTGGTTTGCAGTGCCGCCCACAAAATTTGACCTAGTGTTTTGCACCGCGCCCCAAACTTGCCTATTCCCAAACACATAAGATACAAACCTAACGGAATATTTTTTTGGAGCTTTTCGCCCTAGCCTCCATTTCATTTTTTTAATTATTTATTATTTATTTATTTATTTTTTTAAAAATGGAGGCATTACATTCTCCTCCCCTTAAGAAAGCATCGTCCTCGATGCGACATACAATGAAGAAGGAGAAATGGTAAACAACAAGGAATGAATAAAGTGAAGGAACGCGTTAAGGTTAAGATTTCAGACAAAAAAGCATGGTCACAGGATGGCCCTAAGAACAATAGGTAGAAATTTCAACTTTCCAGGTTCTATGAAGATTGGCAGTTCTCTCTTATTTGTTATTTCGTTAATCTCTTTCCATTGACATTATCCTTAATTCAAGTCCTTTAAATTTTCATTTTTGTAAAATTTTGGTTTATTCATTCCTGTGGGTTCCCATCATGAACTATAATCACGACACCCTACCAGGGTCATACATAACACCAAATTTTCACAACATACTTTTACATACTTTCACGACTGTACCACATCACAAAGGTTTCACCACACCATGGAATGACAACAAGTAGACCACATAACAATTAATTTCCAACAATTATGCCCTAGACATAGATCTAGTGCACGCATATGACTAACAATAGAATCAACACGTTGATACATATACATGGGTATCACAAGCCCCAAAAATCCATGACTACACCCACATAGTGCCAAAACAATACCCAATAGTCCATACCAACCAATAGGAGGGTCAAGCCTCATACATAACCAGGTGTCAAGAATACTCACATAGGTATACATAACTCACTATACCAACTCCCCACATAACAAGACATCATGAAACAAACCCCAGATATCTCCAAAAGTACCAGGTAAAACTCCATATATCTCCTGAAGTATCATAAAGCAACTCCATATACTCCCCAAAGCATCACCAGATAATCTCCATATGCCTCCCAAAGAGAAGGAAACATAGTGTCAAAACCAAGTCGGGTCACTCAACCATAGAGCCCCATCAAGAATATCGGGTCACTCAACCATAGAGCACCATAAAGAATAACAGGTCACTCAACCATAGAGGCCCATCTCCTTTCTCCTTTCAATGAGGTGGGTCACCCTATGGCCACGGGCACATAGAGCCCCCGTCACCTCCAACCCAAGTGACATAATAACTCATGGTTCAACAACCCGCCGATTATCTATAACTCCTTGGGGACGTACCCCCATCATGAAAGAAGCGGGTGCATAGGTTCCACCACTCCATGGTGAATCCCATGACCCTCATCCAACACATTATGACATTAGAACCAACATAACAATCCATTCAAATGCCAAGTGGAAAAATCAAAAGCCTTGGGCTAGGCTACAAATCTTTTAAATATGAAAAGAAGGTTTTGAAACTAAGAAAACAAATGAATAATTAGCCATGGTTAGTGTAAAATCCAAGCTGTTTGTGCAACAATCAAATAAATGCCCAAAATATACAAACATGTCAATCAGAAAACGGTGGTTCTAGCTAAAAGAGAGATTAATTTATGTAATACAATACGTAATGAGAGAATAGCACATCACAATCACTATGTGGCCTCATATGCCACCAAAGGGGTACTCATATATGAGCAACATTCTATGGCATTCGGACATCGAGCCTTTCTCACTTGTACTCAACTCAAGTAAAATTATACATGTAACCAAAAATGAGTATATCAAATAATGTAACATGTCATCATCTCTTCTTCAGGTGAACCATTCCTCCATACTCCCACAAGGATCAACGTTGATCCTTATTAGGTAAAAGCATGATTTTCTCCTTTTTCCACCTACATGTCCCTGAAAATTCATTTCATAGTTCACTTATGGTTCAACCATTTAATTTTCTCTTTACCCTTATGAAGAGATCTTCATAACTTACATAAGTATTTTCCATATTTCATATTTTATACAAAATTCTAACTCTCCCATTCTTATGTTAAGATTAGGCTTCCCAAAACACTTATTCAAAGTTTAGAATTTAACGTGACTTTGAATTACCCACAAGTGAACCTAACGTGATGTCTTATTAGGATGAAATCTTGGAATTAAGGAAGATAGATTGAAATAGATTTTTCCCAAGAACATCCATCGATCACGGAATAGTTATTTCCTACCATTATCATTATAGTACAATAACTTGCTGAATTCCAAATTTGAATTATATATATATATATATATATATATATATATATACATCCTTTGTTTTCTCGAAGTTTGATCACACCATTTGACAATTCATATTCTTTACAACGCATGAAAAAGTATAATTAAGTTATGAGGACTCCAAGATTGACCTTAATCCTGATCTCCAATTCTCGTGTGCAACATTATATGATATGTTCTTATATCGCACTAAGGTCTCATTCTTATCATCATCTCAAAACAAAAGTGATATGAAAGCACTTGTCTGACACATTAAAGAAGCACATGGTTAAGCTTAATTCTAGTTTCCCCCAAGGCTTCAATCTCTATTATAGGTGTGATTAAGGTTAAAATGTATTTACCCTATAATCCTTTCATGAAAGATCAAGGTGCTAAATTTTCACAAGCCCAAGACAAGAAATTAATCTACGAGGGACAAAAGGGTTCACTAACGGGAATGCAAGACATAGAAAAACTACATCACAACCTCCATTTAGGTCATTTGGATCCAACATGGATTCCATTCACTGATGAAGTTAATTTCTAAATCTAATTTTGTAAGGCCCGGAAATCCAATAGGATACAAGGGAGTAATATCTCTACCTACTCCACAGATGGGAAGGTTACTCCGCTTAGTCATTCCTTCTAACAAGGACTCATAAGGTGACTTCCAAGGCGGTCTTCACCACCCAGCCGGTGTCGGGCCTGAAGAGAGTACATTCTTCTCGCGATTACCAAAACTAGAAGGAAACCACATACTCTGGATAAAGTTGGACCATGACATTCCTAAAATATGGGTTCACGACAATGTCGTTAAACCTAATGACTATGACGGTAACTCCAACTAGGGTTTTATTTACCTAACCTAGGAGGTCTCATTGAGTGCAAGCTTAAGTTCGTTCTATGGTCTTAATTTTCTTATATGGTAAAAAGGGATCACACATACAGACAAACTATACACGAGTATTTTATTAAGGTTGAGTGTTCCCATTAAAACTCTTTATTGTGTTTGCAGGGTAAGAAGGTAATCCAGTAATTAATTTAATTGTTTATGGAATACTGAGAAAGGACTACAATGTATTAACTTCAAGTTCAATTTACTATCTATAAATCAAACCCCCTCCCTTTTTTTTTTTTTTCCATACACAACTAAAAATCAAATTGAACTGGTGATTAGATGCACATTTCCTAACTATCCCTAAAACTAGCATATCATACATTTTAACAAATCTCAATTATAAATTTGCGGTAACAAAAGACTACATTTCATAGTTGTTCATTTTTACAATGACCTATAAAAATTACAATAGTAATAAATGAATTACACATCACTTTTTTGTCATCATTCTTCCATCCTACAAAACCCACGTGTGCATGATATCAGTGATAAATCGCTGGCATGGCATCCACCCTAAGCAATCATAAGTATGATATTTGAAATTCCCATTTACATCTAACAATAATTACAATTTGAAATCGAAATAAAAATGTATAGGAACATGTATCCATTGCATTTCATTTTTCTTCATTTTGTAACCTAGAGAGAGAAAGAGAAGGGAAGAGAGAGAAAACATCGTTTTGCCAAAAGTTCTAATACACACAAAAAGTTTCATTATAGTGTTTTAAATAG
Source organism: Taxus wallichiana var. yunnanensis (assembly GCA_018340775.1). Classification (NCBI taxonomy): domain Eukaryota; kingdom Viridiplantae; phylum Streptophyta; class Pinopsida; order Cupressales; family Taxaceae; genus Taxus; species Taxus wallichiana. The sequence continues at coordinate 440,194,864 of CM031243.1, forward strand.
TTATTTAAGTGTGTTTAAATGTTTTTAGGGTGATTTGGCAACCTTACGAGGTCCCGCAACTTACTATTCTTACATTTTCTCACTAGCTACAAAACGTTCAAAAAGGGCTCGGAGGCTAAGAAACTACTTCCAAAGGTTATCTTCCGATGAGCATGCACTCCATGATTAACTTTCTACGTGTCCCCAGATATACCAAGAATTCATAGCAACTGATGGAATTGAAAAAGAGCGAACGGTTTGCGTTTGGCGGTTAGTTCTCGAGGCCACTGGTCGTAGTTCACCCAGTTGTAAAATGACAAAATTTAGCTCGAGTGCCTAGAAAACCATGTCCATAAGCGACGTTTCTTTGGAGAAACATGCAACGAGACATCTCCTACCTGGTTCCCTATATAACGAGAATTCATGAGTCAACGGGATTGAGAACTAGAAAACCATGTTCAAACGGCGATAAGTTTTTGAAGTGACAAGACGAAATTGGACCAGTTTGACCTTGTCAAACTACGACAGGAGGCCTACAAAACAGCTTCACCAAACTATGCCGAAAAGTGATCTTTCCTATACTGAATGTTCCATGCATTTGTCTAGTATAAACACTAGAGGTTTGCGAAGACGGAACGTGATTTCTCTTTCAGGGTTTCAAATGGTGGTCCAAAACGAAAGCCAACTTTCTAGTTTTAACAACTTTATGTTGTTGTAAATCGTGTAACGGGGCTCCTACAAGAGCGTCAAAAGGATGTCATATGATCGTTTCGGGTCAAACCAAAAATCCAGACAACTCCCCGTATACCAAGGTACACGAATGAAACTTCACATCTCGTTTAGGTGTTCTTGCTAAGGGTACTAAGTGAGTCTTCAAAAAATGCAAAAATTTAACTATTTTAAGGAGGAAGAAGGTCAACGCAATCAATGGGGAGTCAAATTTGTCTTGTTGATAAAATGACATTGGAGCGATAAAAAGGGTAAGAGTTTTCTAAGTCAACTCGAAGCGAGGGTGATAGTTCATGGTTTAAAGTAGGCAAGTTATAATGGCTTCAAGAGTTGCGACACGACACTTTATTGTTTTACAATGAGTTGAAGGAAAATTTAAATCGTATTAAAAAAATCCTAATAATTTAAAATTCTATTCGATTTGCAAAAGAGAACTAAAACACGAGAATTATGAGAGGTAAGGGTAGAAGAACCATGCCTAGAGAACGAAGTCTCGAAAGCCGCAGCTTGGGTTCGATCTCCTACTTGGGCACTTCGTCAACTAGACTACGAGCGTCCTCGGCTCCACCATTTTGCATACACGTCATCAAGCTTATATTTTCCTGAAAGAGCCTCATCCATAATGGTAATGAAACATGCAAATTGGTTGAAAGATTTCTGAGGATTTTTGCAAAAAGGGGTGCCTATTCCCTTCTCCGACCAAACACACCGGTCATTCCAACTTCCCATCACTTTGTTGATGACCATATCCTTGACAACTCTTAAAGCAACATGGAGCATAACAAGGTTCTCTGTACTAATTAAATGCTCTCCATTCTACATTCTGTAAATCATGGCACTCCAAGAGACCGCATTTCTTTGAGGTATTCAATCAAATAGTTCACATGCCTTGAATACACTTCCACATTTTCATGCATATCCACTATGCCACTTGTAAGAACAAAATGCTACAAATGAAAACCAGATTCTATTGCTCATACCCTAATCCCAAGCTTCCATCTTAGCACCACTGAAGCATCTTTGGCATATGCAACTAATTTGGTTGGTGCCCTGCTGAAAATGAAGAAATATCATGACTGCCTCACGAGGAGGTCCATGTCTTGATACGCTATAATAATACTATACCATTAGAAGTTGTCTCGTTCTTTCATTGGACAAATACAAAAACCAGTGCCCAAGGCACATTGAAACTACCACATCTGACAAAAATTTTCTCTCTTTTCTGCTTGATGGAAGTCCATGCGCTGTTCTAAAGCTCCCATTTTGACACAGGCTGGGAAGATATCAGCAAAGGTTGTGGATTCTAGCTTTACACATACCAAATGCATTTGCTTGAAAGTTTCCAAGGCCCTTTCAACAACCTCATTTTTTTGCACATCCTGCCATCATTACAGTCCGTAAAACACATTTTTTTCAGGCATTTTTGAACAGTTCGCATGCTTCCACGTTTTGCATATGCAAATCTACTAGGGCACGTGCAACAACAACATATGACACAGTTCCTCTATGTTTTTGACTTGCTGGGAGCCCACGTAGGTCTGGGCGTAGCTGGGAGGACGCTGACAAGGTTACAAATCAAACAGACACCAAACCTCTTCGTTTTTGCATTATTTTCCACGCGGGTGTGAGTGGCGCGGCCTGGGTGCATGCTGGCGTGGCTAGGAGGCTGGGAGGAGGCCCAACAGTGATGGCGCCCCAAGAGATGACATTTGGTGAAGCATTCCTTTGGACAGTAAAAAAAAATGCCTTGGTTTGCAGTGCCGCCGCCCACAAAATTCGACCTGGTGTTTTTGCATTGCCGCCCCCAAACTTGCCTATTCCCAAACGCATAAGATACAAACCTAACTAAATATTTTTTTGGAGCTTCTCACCCTAGCCTTCATTTCATTTCATTTTATTTTATTTTATTATTTATTTTTTAAAAAATGGAGGCATTACAATAATCTTCCTTTTATGTCCAAATTTACCACATTTGTGACATTTACCACTAAATTTAACATGCAATTGATCAAAAGAAAAAAATTTCTTATCAACAAAAGAAGATTTAGATCTAAATTTTTGATCTGAGAAGGGCTTGTGAGGTTTGAACTTTGAATTCTAAGAAAGAAGTGCCTGAGAGGCATTCTCCTTAGAGTCAAAGTTCATCATCACTTGCTCTTCTTGTATCAAAAGTGAACTCAAGGTATTTAAATTAGGTAGATCATTTTTGTTTTGATATTTAGAGTTCAAGATAGAAATAAAATTCTTAAATCTTTCATGTATATTTACTTGAACAATAAAGTAGATTATTTTTTCACCAATTAAATCAAAATTGCATCCATCTAATTGTGCTTTAATATTTTTAATTTTGGCTAAGAAATTAACTACTTTTTCATCTCCTTTCATAGGAGTTGTAAGAAATTCTAAAACTAATTTAATAATTTTAGATAAACGTGTACCTTCATGCATGGATTCTAGTTGTGTCCATACCTCTTTTGGATGTTCGATATTACCAATGCGTATAAGGTACTCCTCATTCACATTGCACAAAATCATGGAAAGATCCTCCTGCATTCGTTGTGAAAATGCATTCATGTTATCTACAATTGTTTGACGAACGGTGGGAGCAACCTTAGATCCAGAAACAATTGTCCAGAGTTTCCTCGCCATAAGTTCTGATTTGACCCTGATCTTCCAAATGTTGTAGTTGGTCCCATTCAAGATCTGGGTTTTGTCAAGACAGAAATAGTTGGACATCATTGTTTTCCCAAACCTATAAAACAAACCCCATTATAATATACAATGTACCACAAAGTTATATACATTTTAATAAAAAAGCAACACTTTTAATAGAAATAGATCTGAATTTTATATATCTACATAAAATATTTAATCATAACTAATTTTGTCATTACAATGCATATTAATTAACCTCCCATGATCAAAATAATAACCCACAATATAAAGGGATTTGCATTATACCCCAGACTTATATATATATATATATATATATATATATATATAAAAATTCTAACCATATATAAGTGAAGAAGAAACCCTTAAGAATGCAAAATAACTTAAAATTTCTGGAAAAAATGGTAGACAAGGATCCGCCAACTTAAATTTGAAGTCTAAATGATAGTCATACTACCTTATGTTTGATGCTGCCGTGATGGTTATTTAACCGTCAAATTTAATGGAGTCAAAACATGCGCAGTGTATTTCATGAATTTCTTATTCTATATAATATTAAGGAGGTTATATTTTAATACATTATATTAACCTTGTATATTTTAATACATTATATTAACCTATTATAATTTATAATGTAAAAATATATTCACTTTAAAAAAGAGGTATATAGTTTATATAATGTAAATAAAAAACAACATATAGTCTATAAAAAATTATAAACTATAGTATATATACTTAAAAAAACACATATAACCCTTATTACAGGGCCCCTCATGAAAAAATATTTAAAACATTTACCAGGCCATGTAATTTTAAATTCTACATAAACCTTAGAATTTACAGAGGAGACAACATTTTTCACACATCCAATGGAAAAAATTCAAATCCTATTTTGATGGAGATTTGTCTCCTCCTTCATTTACCATTGACAAAATTCAACCTGCACATATTAAAACTATAGAAAACAATATTTCAAATATTTTACCCTTATCTCTACACAAGTTTTCACGGAAGGTAAGAAGTTTCTAAATTTTCCACCTGTGAATTCACCTTGATTCTTTACAAAGTAAAAATTTTAGGTTGCACTTATTTTAAATACCCTTCTAGGTTGGTTGAAAAATATGTACAAATTAAATAAATAAAATATAAAACATTTACTCTTTACTTATTTTATTTACCTTTCTAGGTTAGTTGAAAAAACCCGTAGCAATTAAATAAATAAAATACAAAACATTTGATCTTAATTGATTTAATTTACCTTTCGGGTTGGTTAAAAAAACCGGTATAAATTAAATAAATAAAATACAAAACATTTGATCTTAATTTATTTATTTTATCTTTCTCTGTTACCATGTTAGAATTTGAGTATTCTAATAAATACGGATTTAATCAACTTAAATATTATATAATGTTACAATAAATATTTAAATAAACATTACATCATAACACAAGTAAATAAAGAAATACTTACAGGAAATAAATAACATATGTGACATAGTATTTATAGTGGAAAACCCCTAAAAAGGTAAAAACCACTTTAAAAATCACCTTTTACTTGAGAGAACTTATTTTACATCCAAAGAAGATCACCTCCTCCTTAAAACCCTATTTACCAAGGGTAAAACCAAATCAATTGTTTGCACACCTTTGATAATTTTCCCAAAAATATCAAATGAGGACCTAAAGTCCTTTTTACATAAGGTGATCGGGTATGTCTCCCGACCCACCTTTTCAACCTAAATGGTTGAAACATTCACCTAGGTGAGTGTATTTAATAAATATAAACATAAATGATTCACATTATTACATACTTACCTAATGTATATTACCTAGGTATGGATATTTAATAATAGAAAAGTATTTCATATTATTAAATATTTAACCTATATAATAGTGATGAACCCATACTAATTAAGGGTTGGCGGACCACTTAATCATTATGTTCCAATAGTTGTTTGAATACCTTGGTGAATTACTTCGTAGATGAAATCACAATGGCAACACCTTTCTCTACTCATCATAGAGACGGTGGGGTGTATATTGAGGTCATCAACTTTATTAAACATGTATTACATCAAGTTAGTTGAACATACAAGAACATAAATATATTTGAGTTCAAAATTTATATATATATATATATATTTATATATATATATATATATATATATATATATATTCATACATGAAAAATTTACACAATTAATATTCTAAATTACCTCTATGAATATATGTGTAGGCATGGTGCTCGCATCTTGTGGTCGGGATGATGACGCCCCTCTCGTGTGGTGTAATATCAATTGATACATGTATAAATAAAATTATCTCAGAAATTTGACATATATAAGTAAATTAAGTACTCTAATTTTTGTAACACACATAATAAAACATAAGAAATACCTACGAAGGTGACGTCAATGACTATAAACCAAATTCCTCACTCAAAAAGGCATCTGGCATAGTGACATTATCATGTGTACCACTAGTGGAAACTCCACCAAAACCAAAATGCATGAAAGTATCATCCTCCTCGAGCCCCAAACATATTCTACCACATGTCAAGAAAAATGTGGTCTCATACTAAGATCGCCTGAGGGAATACTCTATGTACCTCTATGAACATCTAGATTAGAAATCTCCCTTGTATTTTGAACAAGGGTATAAAATATCCCCTGAAGCATGTGGAGTGTATCAATCTCTATTGTCTCCTTCATTTCTAGAGGGAAATTATTAGGGTGAGGGGGCTTACGTGCGGGCGGTCTACCAATGCCGAATAGGTGCACATTATGCACTTGGTCGATCCCATGTAGAGCATTTTCCTTGGCCCTGAAAATAACAGAAATAAAAGTAGTTCACGATTTCATTGAGGATAAATTTTCAATAAAGTTTCCTTAAAAATTAGAGTGGCACATTGTTGTTATTGCAAGGTGGAAAATCAAACACCACCACCATTGGTCCCAAAAATATTATTAATCCAATCATTATTGCACCAGCAGATGGGAAACCATTTGCATGAAAATTGAATAGGAAAATTGGTTTAGGGGTGCTTGAATAAGGCACATATGTGGTATTTTGTAATATGTTTATTTTTACATCTGCTTATGACAATTTTTGGAATAACAAACCCTACAACGCTCTCTATAGGATGTCTAATGATCAATTTGAGTCATTTTTGCATCAACTTGATCCACTAATTCCTCCAATGTGTTTACAAGAGAGGTGAGGTAGGGGTTTGTAGAATGTGAATCCCTCATTGTTTGGATTAAATCCTCAATTTTAATCTTTTTTTACGCTATATGGGCTGCTAAATCTTCATTACTTCCCAAGCGATGTTGAGCATCTAAAGGAGGGATAAGAGGGATCATAAGAATTGCAGGTTTTAGTTATGGTTGATAGGGTTGACTTGGAGATGTAAAAATACAAAAATATGTACTTAATTCAAACTCTACTCGATAATTACCAAATTTAAATACATATTTGAGAAAATAATTATGCCTGCCTCTTCTCTGTGGTGCCATTGTCAATTCCAATCTATGTGTAAATTCTCATTGATCATTTTAGTAAGATCCAACTTAATTTGAAATACAAGGACAAGGTTTTGTTGTAAAACTCGTGTTTGAGGGAAATGAAAATGAATAGGGCTCATGTTTTTGTTCGTTTATTGTTTAACATAACATGTATGCATTATAACGTGTATGCGTTATAGATTCATGAATTACCAAACCAAGGAGAACATAATGTGATCGTGTTATTACAAAATGTGTATGTGTTTCGTTCATTTTTGGTTTTTTTCCCACTTTTTGGCCCCCCAGATTGGTGCACTTAGCCATATTATTAGTAGGTTCATTTACATTGACCTCAAGTGGTGTATGGAGAGATACAAAATTACACTTAAGTAATGGGTGAAACAAGTTATTATGGTGCATAAGGTTAATGATTAAATTGTCATTGAGATGGTTGTAATTGTTGCTTTGTAGATTGATACATTATATTGAAAAAAAAGTAGGTTCAAGTTTTTCTCTAGTAGCCTTATATTGAAGGCATTTTAGAATGAAACCTATAAGTCAAATTAATAAGAGGAGTAGAAGTACTTGAGTTTATTCATGTTGAGAAGATTATCTTCATGTTATTTTATAGTATGACATAGAGGATCAAAAAAATTCAACTTTTCAAAAATAATTTAGTGTTGTAAAGGTAAAAGATGACTTTGTGTAAAAATATGATATAACTAAATATGAGATGAGATAGTTTTTATCTTAGTAAGCATGATATTGTATCATAGTACAAAGTCACCAATCTGTTCATGAGAACCTTATCATATTTTAGCCATTTGAGTATAAGATACTTTGTCTTGAATATTGATGGAACATTGTGCAAGAAATTGACTATCTTGAGGAGTGAAGGTCTAGGTAGAATGAAAGGGTAGACAATAAAACCATTTTAGGGTAAGTGCAAAAAGTTGGGGGACAATTAAGTGAATATCAAATCTTGAATTTTACATCAAAAATAACAAAACATAAAATTTAGTCTTCTGCAGACTTGAACAATGCTTTGAAAAGTCAAAAATATGTCATAAAAATGGTACCATCACGTAGGGTAGACCGTTATATTTGTAGAAATATTCATTTTAAATTGAATAGAATATGATAAATATCATTTTATAATTTTTACTAATAGTAGGTCTTTAAGACACTTTTTCCCGTGAATGTTTATGTCTACGTTTAAGACTCGCAAGTTTTGTTTCACTTGTTAGAATGTGATAAAACTTATACCATCCCAGCCGTGGTGAAATTCTCTACATGTTCAATTTTTTTATTTCAATATTTTTGATGAAGTTATGGTGGGCAAATGGAAAGTGCTATGTTTTATTTATGTTTTTCGACCACTTTCACGGAAAAAATCATAAACAATAAAATATTGCTCAAACAAATAAAAATAAAATCTATCCCAAGGTAGATATCGGCATCTAACGTGTCACCAAAGGAAAAATATATATATAAATTTTTGGTCATCCAAATTGCGGGAAAAGAAACTACAATCTTGTAGGCGTTTTTAAAAAAAAACCAAGTCATTGAATTTTGAGTGTTTAATATAGCTAAACTTGTCCATTTTTTAAAATAGTAGTTTAGAAACTAGATTCGGATGCTACGATTCATATTGATTTTTTTTTTTATAATTTTGAGTGTACGCATTGCTAATAATCCCTACAAGTTGATATTATGTTGTTATTTGCAATATGACGCCCACTTATGACCCCCTTTTTATCCCCCCAACTTGCTTTGCACTTACCCTTTAATAGAAAATATTTGAGAGTTTGAGGGAATATCTCGGTAATAAATGTATCATTCAAATATTAGTCAAATAAAGTAACATGAAATGTGTGGAGATGATCTTTAGAATCATCCTTGACATCATAAATTGGAATATTAGGAGCAAACACCTAGTGGGAAAAGGGTAAGAGGCCACCTCAATTGCAAGTCGGTTATGAAGTAGATGGTTATAGTCCATAGTATCGGAAGAAGTAGATGTACCTTGTTGTAATTGTAATATTTTATCTTGTAAATAATGAAAATGGATTTTAAACCGAATGTTCTTAAAGATGAATCACGTGATGCAATTTGAGTATATAAGAGGATATATAGTAATAATATTAGTTATAGGAATTTTCAAAGATATTATGCAAATAGGACAATTGGGTGTCAAAATTTGAAGTGGGTATTTTTGTAGGGATTTTTCGATGTGTTTGTACTTAATAATGAAGAAATATTACACCACAAAGGGGAATACTCTTTACATTCATGATCAATAGAAATCTTATTAACTATAATAATGTAGATGAGAGGATCAATATGGTGAGGGGTTTTATGAAGATGAGAATAAAGTAAGATAATTTTTCTTCTTTTATTTGATATACATTGTATAGTTCATTACGATTACCATCAATATAATTTTCACCAACAATTTCAACTTTGCTTATAGGTTCCTTATTTTTTGTATGATCTAACATAAAAGGAATCCTAGAAACATTGAGTTAGAAGAATCCATGAAAATACACAACTTATAGGTTAGTTGAAATATTATTGTATTCAATAGGGTTCAAAATAATTCAATTATTATACCAAAAGTACGAAATGAGAGACCATAAGGAAACTTAAACCAATGAAATTGTTTGGCCATAAATATTTATAAAATATAATCGATTAAAGTGTTGGAGTCGAGAAAAATTTATCCTATAATTAAATTCTATAGGTTTAATGGGAAATGCATAACAAATAAGAAGTTTGTAAGTTTTTCAATAGGTAGAATATTTTTATCTAATTAACTTCCAACATTATTCATTCATAACAAGAATATTGTATTCATACATGTAACAACTAATAGATGATAAGTACATTCTTATATATACAAGAAGAGAGATAAATTAGTTGTAGAAGGTAGAATAGGAATGATATGGATGTGTACTACAATGGAACAAGGTGATTAGAAATTATAAATGCTTTAATAAAATTTGAGGAGATATAAATTAAAGAAGGGTAGAATCGTAAAACTACTTTATGATCTATACCTAATCTATATGGTCTTGACCTAGGAATGTATAATTTTAGACCCTTTTATAGTCTAGATATGAAACTTCCTATCTAATTTTCGTATCTGAAAATGGTCTTCGCTTTATGTCACTAGTTTTAATAAATTTTTGGATGAATTTTAATTACGAGACAGAAAGAGGGAACCATATAAATATAAATAACCCTTCATAATAGGATTAAAAAATAAAAGAAATAACATATATGTATCTGGTTGAGGGTGGTATACATTTGGTAATAAGAATATTAGATATTGATCCAAGTATTTAAAAAAATTCCTTCATCATATAATCAAGGTAATGTACTTATCCTATGTGCTTACGAAAGTGTGAACAACTAACCGAGCCCTAGAGGTTGCCTTTTGTATCTTGAAACTAAGATAGAGGGATAATTTTGTAGTGTAGAATGTTCCCAAAGTGGTAGTAGTGTGATGTGGTGTGCATCAAATGTGAAATAAACCTTTTATCCTGAAATTAGTGAGAAATTATCAAAGTGATATTTATCTTACTAACAAATTTTTCTATGACCTTTGCATATTTGGAAATGGAGGAAGCAAGAATATTTGACCTGGTTGAGTGATTTAGACCTATTATGGGAGCTATCCACATTAATTTTTCTTAATTTTAGAAAATTGTTGAACCATTTTAGTGATTTTTGAATGATATTTACGATAAAATGGTATTCATAGTATCTCATAATTGATTCAAACGAGACATTTACACTTGCCATGATTCTAGGTGTAGAAGCCATAATGTTATAATATACTTGGCCATAAGGAAAGATCCTATAGATTGAGGAAATACTATTATGGTCTCAAGAAAGTTCCAAGATCATCATATAATGGCATTGAATCATACTTTTTGAGTGATAGATTCAGTAGATGCAACATTAATCCAAGTTTATATATGAAGGTGAATATATTTTTAATGTTTATGATTTGATATTAAAAGTAAATGTTTGGTTGATTTTTTCAAAATACCAATGAATAAATAGTTTGATGAAATATATAAGTTTGTTGAAATATATTTTGAATGTAATAAATTAAATTAAATAAGTGATGAAATTTCATTCATCAATCAATTTATGTTATTGATGTGTTGAGAAGGGTTAGGATTTTTAATTCCAAAATAACACCCACATTCCAAATATTAGGATTAAATTTGATAAAGGAAATGAAAGACTCTATGTTGGTACTACGTTGTATAAGAGAATAGTATGATGTTTTATGTATTTAATGGTAATAAGGCCTAACATAATGCATGGAGTAAGTCTAATTTAACGAGTTCACGAAACATCAAGATATAAACAATGGGAAGAATGGAAATAAATATTACATAAATATAACAAGATACTATGACATTCTATATATAGAATCATATGAGTTCAAGCTGATTTAGTACATAAAAAATGATAATGCATGAAACATTGATGATAGAAAGAGAATCTAAGGATATTTTTTTATTAAATTGGTTCCTAACTCATGTGACATGATTCCATAAAATTACCATTGTAATTATTTCATATGAAAAAGGTATGAACAAAAATAATTTTAGAGTGTGTCATATAGTTTAGATGAGAAAAAAATGTAAAAAATGAAGAAATAATAAGAGATAGGAATAATTATAATTTATAATTTTGTGATAATAATTCAACAATAGTACTATAGGAAATTCATGTTTTTCACAAAAAGAGAAAGTACACAATCGATTCAGGACATTATTTCATCATGGAGCTCATCATCACCAAGTAATATCTCCTTATATGTTTGTATATTTAAAGATCAAGTTGCATATATCTTCAAAAAAGTATTAGGTAAGGAGAGTTTGAACATCTAAGAGATGGGTTGAGTGATGTTGATCAATTGTAAGTCATGTTTAAGGGGAAGTTTTAGAAATATAAATATCTCTTTGTCTAATAATTTTTGTATACAAATTTATTTTCAGAAATAAGAGATAAAATTATGAAAATTATTTTAAAACAAATTTAGTAAAAATAAAATTAAAAAGGAAGTCGAAAATTTTGAGAAACATTTTAAATAAATATACAATTTTGTTTTATAAAAGAAGTGTAAAATTATTGGGAAAAAATCATAATTTCTGAGTTTGTGTGTGTGTGTGTGTGTGTGTGTGTGTGTGTGTGTGAGAGAGAGAGAGAGAGAGAGAGAGAGAGAGAGAGAGAGAGAGAGAGAGAGAGAGAGAGAGGTTGTTGTCTCTATGCTTTTAGTATGAAAAAATAAATAATAAGAGAAAAGGAGGAAAAGAACGAGCTTATGCAACTATAAGGGTTTTTGTAAGAATGATTTAATTCAATAAAATTTATTTCAAAGTGTGTGTGCAACATTATACTAAACAATGTTTGTTGTTTCTAGTTATTATTTACATAAATAGAAATCGAAATATTATAGCTTACCTAAATATTAGTATCAAAGATAATATTTTTAGTAGAGACTTATATCATATAAAATACAATAACAATTATCCATTAGATTCAACAAGGAGATTACAAATATATACGAATCGGTTTTCCTCAAATAAAGTATTCCTATTCTCTCTCCATAGACAACTCAAACTAATCTCAGGTGGATTGCTTTAACCACCAAAATAATATTTTTATCTCAATATTATACAAAATGTTGAATTTTTTTGCACTTGTGCAAAAATGGGAAACTCGAAACTTTGTTTTCGATGGAAGGCATTGATGAATGAACCTAACTAGGGGAAGAGTTAGAAATTTTTATTATGTTTTCAGTTACAAAAATTGATTAACAACATGTAATTTGCAGCTATGTTATGTTTGTTGTTACGAGAATGTAACAAATCACATAAATTTGTCATTTTAAATCTTCAACAAGGAAACACAAAATCCCAAAGGAACAATGCATTACCTTGATGAATGCGGGAATCATAGTTTAGGTGAGATGTTAAATTCAAAAACAACAAACAAGGTTGCAGTTTACATGCAAAAGAGTTACATGTACATCAAATCTCATTATTTCTTTATGTTTAAATACTATTAATCATGTGATTGAGTTGTTTATTTTGTTATACAATCAATACATATCATAAAATCTAAATGCAAAAAGAAGTATACAAATCAGTTACAAAAATTAATGTCATTTATTCATGAAGAAATTTAATGTTTCCCACACAAGCTGTGGGATGTAACTTATGACTATTGAATAAAAGATACATGTGCATAAAGCTAAAAGCAAAAGAGTATAGAAGAAACCCATCATTTCCTTGGGTTTTCTCCTGGTCTTCATTGCTTCAGTTCCAACTCCATCTTTATCTTCTCGCATCATCTATCCCATCAATGTACCTAAAAGGACAAAATAAAAGACATCAGTCAAAGAGCTCAAGGTTTAATCTGTACTCATGTGCTATCTAGCTTCAGGAAAATGGATCTCCTAAGATCAAGAGGCATAAGGTACATCAAAGTAACATATATGGAATTGAGAAAGTACTATCTTACAAAAGCTCATGGCATTCATAATAATCATGACAGATAGAAAAGAGAGAAAAGAAAATCACTATGGAATAAAAGAGAGGCCAAAAATCCTAATGTTTTCTAACTAGTTTGTCTAAATGTGTAGGTACATGTAAGAAGAAAGAAAGAAACACTAATTGTTGTGTTTTAAAACTACCTTCCAAGAAGTTAAAGATTGATGAATACAAAAGGCAACCATTGCATACTTTGAAATATTCAGATTAGAAGGTACCACATTCTGTAAAGATAAATCAAAGTAATGCATTCATTTCAGGATAATCAAGTACAACAAGTACAAAATTGAATCAAGAATCTCAATACTTAGAAAAATTCATCAAACATTAATGACTCAGACAGTCATGAAAATTTTACAAGATAAGTGAAGAAATGAATATAGATCTTTGTAATTCAGAAGGGAAATACAAATTAAGAGTTACAGATCAAGATGGCCACTAGCTAACTCAGTTTCATCAATGAATGATAACCGAAATGGAATTAGGACACTAGAAACTTACATAAAAGAAAATGCATGGATCAATGGGTAAGTATGGTTTCAATCACACATTGAAAATCTAAAACAATGATTAAATTTATATAGTAGTGAACAAAATTATCAAACAGTTATAGTCTATGATAATGTGATAATAACAACTAGCATAACTGACACTTACCAAGTGTAATAAAAAAGCAAAGGAGTGAATTTTTTTTTTACCTTTTGAAATGAAGTAGATGTCAAGCAAGTTGTACAAACCCAGTGGTAAAATTTAGATCTATAACAGTCATACTTTACAGATTTGAAGTGAAATCAAGGAGCATCAAGGCTTAACGATATCAATCAAAGTTTAGATTCATTGCAGAATAAATTTCTATACTATGAAATAAGAAAAGGAGTACATATTTTTCAATTCAAAATGAATCCACTGTTAACTTGCATATGATTTACAAAGTGAAGATGCATTTTTCTTGTTTCGTAACATGATCACAGTAGGAAAAAGAAACTATGTAAACTACAATGATAACATTTATCATTTGAAGTTCCAAAAATCAGAATAAAACTGTCAACATATATCATCTTCGAGTAGCCATAAAATTCAAATGGAGTGCAACATTCAAATATTCAATGTAGAAAAATACAAAACTTGCAAGTAAGCTACATACTGTTCAAGGGTTTCAATATTATGAAAGTAACATGTTTGATTACCAATGGAAAAGAATAAAATAAAGATAATTGTTTATTAAAACCATTTCACGGTTAAACTTAGAAATCAAATGTAGAGCTCAAAACAAACTCGAAATCGACTCAGGGAGCTTCAAGAAACAAATCCATGAAATACAAAAATATAGATTTTTCTATAAGATTTCAGTTGAAAAAATGAAGCACATAATCAAGGTTCAAACAAAGGTGTTTTAGTCAGAACAAGACAAATATTGATTTTTATGAAACAATTTCAGTCCCATAAAGGCAGCTTTACAGATATAGCTCATCAAATTGCAAGTATTGTAAGCTACATTTTTCAACTATGAGTACAATTTGATGAAGTCAAGTTGCAAAGCATGAAGAAATAAAATGTGGAGGAAGCCATATTTAACAATGGCATGCATATATAGATTCATATACCTTTATATATCCATGACAAGCTCAATCAGTAGTCAAGCTTTACAAACAATACATATCTTCAAGTCAAAGCTAATTGTTTTAGGGTCTTTTCAAAAGTAAGTTTGCACAACAAAATACAAGGTATGCAACAAAATCACAATGCCATTTCAACCATGGAATCAAATGGCATCCGAAAGAAATTACTCAAACATGGATATAAGATATTTAATAGTCTTCAAAGTGAAAGGAGGATCACAATAAGAAGAGAACTACTTTTAAGTTTACAAAAGAAAGAAGCCATGAAATGTTTGCAACAAGGTTATGAATTTACAGATTCTCAGATCAATAATGATCAACAAGTGAGAAACTAGCCATTTTCTGAATGGAAGAAATTAGAACACAAGTACCCATCAAAGAAGGTTCCAAATCTACAGAAGTTCTTTGTAGTTTGAAAGAAAGATTTGAAACTTTAAGTAACAGTAAGAAGCACAAAAAATAAATCTTATCAAATTTTGCAAAGAACTCAAAAGGAGAAATTTCAGGTGGATAAAATCCTTTTATAAGGATTCACATCAATGCACAAAAATCTTGGAGTATAGTTTCCATTCACGGTTTCAACAAAAATAACAATCACAAACCAGAAAGGTATATTCATTCATACATGGCCATGACAGATTTATAGAGTAAGGTTTTGAGCCTAAAAATTATGGAGGTCACAGATTTGTAATATTAGAGCAAGAAAACAAAAATATTCGTGTCAGAGCTATGAAATGACCAAATAAAGCATTGTAGAATCCAAAAAAGTAACCCATGTCAAATTAGCAAAAGTACAAATTCCTCGAAATACCAAGTAACAAAATCCAAGCACGTCAAGGGTTTCAAATGCAGAGTTCCAGAGAAAAATTCAAGCCCAAATTGAAACAATATAACTGAATACCAAAATGGAAAATAAATGTAAAAGATTTTAAATACAAAGTTCATATTTTATTCATTTTTCAAGCAAAGGAAGAATGAAATGCTTCATTTTTTCACGACAGATACAAATTCATCGAAGTTTGCAAAGAAAACAGATATAGAATCCAAGCTTACCAGGCTCATTCTAAATCTTCAAACCCTCGGAAAGAAATAAAATATACAACAAAAACGACCACTATAAACATTCTTCAAGCTCATTTTCACAAATTTTATTTAAGAAAATAAGATAAATGTAAGAGATTTCGAAGTATCAGTTTATCACAAAGAAAAAATGGCAAATAAAGTTTTTATAGATTTAACTAAGTGAGAGCTCACCCTTACTAAGAATGATGGCCATAGAAATTGGAAACTCAGCTCAAGAGAAAAAATGCTGAGTAGAGCATAGAATCCAAGAAAAAATAGAGAAAATCCAAGCTCGAGCCCATCATGGGGGCCATGTTTTTCCAGTTCTCTTACATGGAGGCTGTAAAAAATGAGCAAGAACTAGAAGATATCTTTCAGAATGAAAAACCTCATGCTCAGAGCCTCCAGATTTTTTATAATCGAGCTAAAAAAATGCATTAAATGTAAATTTGGCTAGGGCTTCAACCTTCAAAATCATCAAAGAAGAATGATTAAATTGAGTGTTAGAGAGATATTATAGATCACCAACCAAATCACTCAACCACTAACTCACCCAATGAGTTTGCAATCAATGGTGTGGATAAAAAAGTACAAATATCAATAATCAAGGACCCAGATGAAAACTTCCAATGTAAAATCCGATCTAACCATAGTTTCCGTGACTCTATGATAGTTAAGAATCTACACACGTGTCAACCATCCAAGAAACCCTAACCAGTATGAGTTAATTCATTATCACTGAAAATGAATAATGGGTTAAAGCCTCCTAAGAAGGGGCCCATGAATTTCAAATAAGCATTCATTTTTCTATCATAACTATGCCTATGAAATCAAAAGGGTGGCAATCAATATGTTATGCCATAGATTATACAAAATCTAACAACATTATAAAGTGGCATGGACAAATCAAAAGGGGACAATTACCATTATAGAATATGTCCCAGAATTTCAAAAAGACCTTGAAAACATTATTATATGCAATGACTATTATCAAAACCATAGTTTATGCATGGTGTTTGAAAGAAGTTCATGATATTATCAATAACATATTATATGCTCAGGACCAAGTCAAAGATAAAGATTGAATGATGTTACCTTAGACTATATAATGTTCAGTGATTATTCAAAAGTGAGACTATAGCATATGCCAAATAAAGGAGGGGAAGATGGAGGTTTGAATGAAATATAGATCATGATTACCTTATTTTCCACAAATTTACCTTATCTTTTGCAAAATGAAGAATCATTATTTTTGCACATGTGCATAGTGGTCCCCACACGGAGTTGAATAATTTCACTAAGTATGAAGATAAATGCATTATTTTTTTCTTGAATAGGTGGAATTTTTACATGTTATCACTTTGAAGGACAAAATTGAGAATAAGAAAGAAATACTCTTGCAAGTGTCACATCGAAGGATTAAAATATTATTATTTAATCATCAACTATAGGAAAAAGAAGAAGTTACAAGAAGTTGCATGCACATTGGAGAAGACTTGCACATCAAGCAAGGGTTAAAATTAACTAAAGTATTCACCAAATTTATTGTATTAAAAATAGAGTAGTCAACTACACTTTGATTAAGTGTATTTTTGTAACT
The DNA here is from genome assembly GCA_018340775.1 of Taxus wallichiana var. yunnanensis. Classification (NCBI taxonomy): domain Eukaryota; kingdom Viridiplantae; phylum Streptophyta; class Pinopsida; order Cupressales; family Taxaceae; genus Taxus; species Taxus wallichiana. The sequence continues at coordinate 440,212,607 of CM031243.1, forward strand.
AAGGCTATTAATGCCTTATTATAATCAACATGTCTATTTGTATTCCTTTATTTATTCATAATAAAGGGGTAAAAGCAACATGCATGGATGAGTATAGGTAGAACCTATTTTTAGGAGGGGTTGGGTGAAGTTATTTTTGCTATATATTGTGTGCACTAGCAAGGCACACACATGAATTTTTGGATGTAGGAGTGTTGAAGAAAATATTTTCAGTTTTTCCTTTGAATGAGAACCAGTTATTGCCTTTCCAATTATTTGTAGTGGTGTGTATCTTTCTGTTATCTCTTGTGAATGTTAATTCCCTGATTTAATTATCTTACCTTGCTACAAATCTTGTATTTTCTACATAGTCTTAGTGTGCATGTTTAACTTGTTGTGTTGTTGTGATTTATCCCTCAATACATAAGTGTTTTGCCTTAAGATTCTGCTGAAAACCATTGGTTCATGCATCTGTAATTTTTCTCAATTTTATTGTGCATGTAATCAATCAAATCCCTCAATAAATTTGGTGTATCACCCCATTTATTTTCAGCTACAACAATATTTTTACCCTCAAAACCCCAAAACTTAGTTTAGGATACATCAATAAGGATCTGAACTTGGTACCAGAGAATTACCTCAACAATAGGTATACCCATAGACTTGTGGTGTTTCCATTGTATCTACGGATGTGAGAGTTAAAGCAAGCTTCAAAATCTAGCTGTCATCTCTCAACAAGGGTGCACTTCTGAGAGATACAAGTTTTTGGTATGGCATGGTGGGACATGGACCAAATCTGTAGTAGATTACAATAGTTTACACCGAAATAAAATCACTTTTGGAAAAAAAAGGTACAATAATCCATTGAAAATAAAAATAAATTATTTGGCAACTCGTAAGGCTGATTTCAGGCCATTTTTGCAGCATGTTCCATGCCTAAAGTGAATAAAATATCATTAGTAAGAGGACTTCCTACTAATTTTATTTCATTACCTTTAAATTCTACAAGAAGAAGAAGAGTTGGCAATACCTTACCTTATAATAGGCCTAGTTTTGGAAACCCCCTCCCCTTCCTTCACCACATGTTAATCTTGTTGTTCAAATCCCATAGTAATCATTTATCAACCACCACCACCACCACCTAGAAATTTTTGACCTTTACTAATGGCAACCCTTTAGTAATTCAAGTCTATCACTATATACCTAGTATTTCCTAAAATATTTCCCTTCATTTATTGGTGAAAATTAGATTACCCCTACTGAGAATATTAAAGATATTACAGCCCTTTATGTAGTCCATAACGTAACTCATGAAGATGTAGCCTTGAGACTCTTAGCTGCATCATTTAAAGGACAAACTTTGCAATGGTACAAAACTTTACCGATAGGGAGCATAACAACTTAGGATGAATTAGGGGATCAACTACTTAAGAAATTTCAAGACAATTTTGATCATTTATCTCTCATAGAACAACTGTCTATAATCAAAAGAGATCCTCATGAATTTATGGCTAGTTTTAACATCATATTTTCTAGAACTTGGGAAAGAATTCTAACCAATGTTAAGCCTCAAGCTGATCATGCATTTTTATACTATCTTAGAGATTTAAATAGCGACATTTCAGCTATGCTTCAATATATCAAAGGAAATACACTCCCAAGAGCTTATGATATTGCTATTATGGATGAAACAAATCCTATTCAAACTGGTAAATTATTCCAAAGACCTTCTATGCCTCTTATGCTAGATTTGGCACATGTTCCACAACCCATTACCATAATAGAATCTGTTGTTGCAACACATAGAAATGACATATTTAAAGCCTTGTAGACAATGGGAACAAACTAACATCAATTGACAATAAATTTACCTAGTCTAGCATGCCTTACCAAACTTCATATCAACAAAATTAGTAGAATAGGAAGCCATTTTAGCAAAATCAAAACTATAAATACCATGTTGAGCCAAGGAAATTTGATCCTAAATCTCCTAGTTCATCTAGCACTCTTGTTCTAGTTAACATGGCTTCAGAAGAGTGGTGTTTACCTTGTAATCAACCTCATTCAGCTACTAATTGTCCAAATGCATTCTTGAATATAAGACTTGTTGTACAACCTCAATCTAAAGCATTATTTATGCCTTAAATGGAGGGTGGGTAGAAATATTCTCAGAGTCAGAAATCACCTGAACAAAACTTAGTCAGTTTTGGAGAAGAATATTTTATCGTAGTTACAACTAGGTCTCAAGATTAAAAAACAACAAAATAGATCTGTTTTGCCTATAATCACCTGATAAATCAGCAAGTACATGTCAAAAACAACAAACACCTCTGTTGTTCCTTTAAAAACAAGTATTTCACCTTATAAAGAGTAGAAAAATCAATTGCAACCTAATCTTAGAAGAATATCCATACCTCAGATTTCAAAAGTTGTTGAAGCAAAGTCAAATTTTGTTAGAGATTATCATAAAATTGTAAAAGTTTTTAAAAATATTTTATCTTCTTTGAATATTTTTGAGGTAATGAAAAAATAATATTAATATTTCATCATGGGATTATTTGAGTATTCCATGACATTAGGAGCTACTTTTTCATGAACTTGCTAAGTTGGATATTTTTCAAAACTAGTAGACAAAGAAGCTCGAGAAAGAAGATATTGTTCTTAGTACAATCGAGAAATATTACATGAAGGAGGTTAAGTGGATGGTACAAATTTTATAAATGATCATGATATTAAAAATCCACCACCATTTTATCTATATTTGATTATTAGAGATTATTTAGTTAACAACTGCATGATTGATAGTGGTGTCAAGTAGCATAGTAATACCTAAAGAAATTACAGAAAAAATAGGCCTACAGTATGAACCTACAGAGAAAAGTGTGTTGTAGCTAGATGGGACAACTAACACAATTGGTGTCATTAGAAATTTGGAGGTAATGTTACATGCTTGTCCAAATGTTTCTATCCTGTAAGATGTTACAAGTAGTAGATTTACCTCCCTACTTTGCTTTATGTTTATCAAGATATTTCACAACAAAGATAGGAGGTTATATTTCTTCAGATTGGTCATTTTTATTCTTTACTACAAGGTATGGAACTAAAGTTACAGTCAATTCAGATCCTTTGGCTAGATTTCATATTGAACCTCATGCTTCAAATGCTGTAGCAAATTATGCAGCCATAGATCAATATGATTTTGATGTCACAACACATGTTTCTGCATTATATGGTGTTTCTAATCTATTTATGGATGAAAAAACTCAAGAAGAACATGCTTATGATCCCTTTAAAGAAGCAGAAGAAGATTTATTTAGCGTTTATTGTTTGCATGAAGAAAATGCACCAATCCCCTTGTTGTCCAAAATAGAAAAAACAATAGAAGGCTTATGGAAGCTTCATTTCGATGGAGCAAAGAACAAAAAGGAAAAGGTGTAGGTTTGATGCTCACTTCCCTACAAATGAAAGGTATTTTTCATCTCTAAGTCTGCAATTCTCATGTACTTATAACATAGCTAAATATGAAGCATTAATTCATGGCTTACAATGGGCCAAAAAAAGAGGTATCAACATGTTACAAGTATTTGGTGATTCAAAGTTAGTAATTAATCAAGTAAAAAATTTAATGTGTGTAAGAATTCATTGTTGAAATCTTACAAGCATAGAGTTTCAGACTTAATGGAGGATTTTGATGCTATTAATATGCAATCTATTCCAAGAGCTGAAAACAAACATGTAGACAAACTTGCAGCAGTTGGTGCTAGCTTTGAGGTGCTATAAAAAATTGAAAACAAAAAAGTGTAGCCACATATAAAACTAATTATCAAACCTTCAGTGCCTAATAATGAAGAAAATTGTCAAGTTTTCGAAGATGATGAGAAAATCTATAGATTTCTACAAAGAAGAAGCTAAATTTTCTGCAATTAATCAAGAAAAACTACAACATTTATATGGTGACCAAATTGTTCAATTGAAGACAAACAAGCTACCCCAAGGACTGGTCACATTAGAAGATATTTTCAGTTTTGATGATCAATTAAGAAAGGATAAAGGAAATATCTCAACTCACGTAGATAACTACAAAGAGATCTTAGTTGATGATGAAAATAAGTTATTTATTAGAAATGTATGTTCCTTAAGTGAAAATAGTCTTTCATTAATTTATGCAAAGAATTCAAAGATGTTTTTTTCTTAAGAATGTTTGATCCCATTTTGGCCCAACATACCATAGAGTAGGAGCCCAATTCCAAACTAGTTAGGTGAAAACAAATCCCTTTAAATCATAAGATTGAACCCTTGATGAGAAAATATTTATCCAAGTTGATTGAATAAGGTATTATCTTTCTAGTTAAATATTGAAGTTGGGTAGCTAATCTTGTGCCTGTTCAGAAAAAGAATACGAAATCTAGCTATGCATGGGTTTTAGAGATCTTAACAAGGCTTCATTAATAGATCATTATCCACTACTCAACAGGATCATATTTTAAGAATAGTTTCGTGGTCAGGTGGGATGTCCCTTTAGGATGGCTATAGAGGATACAATTAGATTTTGTGCATGAAGAAGACAAATATAAAAACAACTTTCACCACAGAGTGAGGTATGCATGCTTATAAAAGAATTCCTTCTGGAATTTTGAATTCATTGCAATGTTTCAACATGCAATGGAAATGGATTTTCATATCCTATTAAATAAATGCATCTTGGTTTATTTAGATGATTTAATTATATTTTAGAAGAATTCTAATGATCATATTATGCATCTAAGGATGACTTTTCATCCTTGCGGGAAGTTTGGAATATCATCGAATCCCAAAAATTCTATATTTTCAGTCCATCAAGGTAAATTAATTGGACATATTATTTCTAGATAAGGTTTAGCTATTGATACTTTTAGAATTGAAACAATTTGACAATTATGCTTGCCTCATCATGAGAAAGCGTTACAAAATTTTCTTGGAAAAATCAACTTTGTTAGAAGATTTGTTTTATATTTTGTACTATTATTCAAGCCATTAATAACCACGTTAAAGAAAGTTAAAAATTTATCTTAGACCACTAAAGGAAGAAAATCATTTGAAGCTATCACGATAGCTATTTAAAAGCTCCTACTATGGCGAATCCAAATTTTGATCATGATTTCATGATGTATTTACTTACAGGAGTTGAAACCATTTTAACCATATTAACTTAGGTTAATGATGAAAATATTGATTACAAAATTTATTTATTTGGGTTGAGCTTACATGACTACGAGATAAGTTACACTTTTCTTGAAAAAAAGTACTTACTATAGTTAGAGGATTAAATAATTTCAATTACATGCTTTCCAATAATAAGATACATGTTTTAGTCTCTCATCCAAGTGTTAAATTGTTTTTGTTGAACAAAGAACTGAATGAGAAGAGAGAAGGATGGATTACAAAGGTTATGGAGTATGATGTTGACATCCGTATTACAAAAATAGTTCGAGGTAAAGGATTGTGTGAACATCTGATTATTGATATGGAAAAACAACAAGGTGTAGAATAAAAAACTCATTAGAGCATGCTCAAATCACATATTAGTAGTCATAAATCTTATTACATCCTAAAATCAGAAACCAGAACTAAATCTAGAGAAGTTCAAGGATCAAGATGGATGACTAATTTGATTAATTACTTACAACACAATACTTATCCGAAGGTATGGACAAGAATAAATGAAGATATTTCATATTACAAGTTGTACCTTATGTTTTCATTGATGGTGTGTTGTTCAAAAGGGATATAAATGGAATCTTTTTGCGATGTATTGATTATGATAGAGTGCAACAACTATTATCCAAGTTTCATGAAGGACCTGTAGGAGGCCACTTTTTAGCACGTACTACAACCTTAAAAATTATGAAAGTTGGTTACTATTGGCCTAGCATATTCAAGGATTGTTTGAATGGATTAGAAAGTGTAAGAAGTATGCATTCTTTGTTGGAAAATAACATTTATCTTTGCTTCCTGTAGCCTATTTTAGTGGATCAACCATTCATGTAGTGGGTTCTTGACTTCATTAGAATGATAAATCCACCTTCATCACAAGGACACAAGTGGATCTTGACTGCCACGGATTATTTCACACATTGGACTGAAGCAGTAGCCTTGAAAGAAGATAATGAGACTTCAATATTATCATTTTACAAAGGTATAGTTTGTAGATTTGGTGTTCCAACAACTATCATTTCAGATAATGCCTTAGCATTTCTTAGTGCAAAGGTAACAGATTGGGCTATCAAGCATGGTATTTATTTGAGTACTTCGTCTAATTATTACCCACAAGGTAATGGATTATCTTAAAGTACTAACAAAAATATTTTTAGGATCATCAGAAGAAAAATCAAGGACAACCAAAGATCTTGGTATCTGATGTTAAATTTAGCACTTTGGGATGATAGAGTGACTCCTAAAATATCAGTTGGTAATTCACCGTACAATATTTGTTTATGGACATGAGGCAAGAATTCCCATCTCAGTTGAGTTTCCCACATTGGATTTACTACATTAGATGGAATTACTTGATAATGAACCGATGCAGTTCATTATGTAGAATTAATGGAGTGTAAGAGAAAAGAGATCAAGCTCATCCGAACAGAAAAAAATTCAGAGACAAATTAAGAGAATGTTCGATAAAAAGGCTAATTTTAGATTCTTTAATAAAGAAGACATTGTGTTGAAATGAGATATTGATCATGCAAATCCAGGAAACTACACGAAGTTTGATAGAATCACTGGAGTGGTCCTTACATGATTTCAACTTCGCAAAGAACACAATGCATTTTAGATTTTAAGGATGAATGAAGAAGAACTTCCCATTCCCGTGAATGCTATGTTTTTTAAACACTATTATTGAAAATCCTAAAATGTCTAGTTAGAGTAGGATTTATCTTTCAATAGGTTAAGTTTATGAAAATTGTAATGTTATTCAATTTAATAAGTGCATTCATGCACGTGATCTAGTTTACCAAATCCTTTCCCAACTTTAGTTTATTTTTAAGAGGGTCGAGTATTTGAGGAAAAATGTAGAATTTGGTTATATTCTTTGACTCCATGCCAATGGATTAGAGAAAGGAATTGGTCTACAAGATAACAGAAAATTTCCCGTAGTCCATTCGCTAGAAATGATGAAAATTTTTGCACTCATGCAAAAATGGGAAACTCAAAACTTTGTTTTCGATTGAAGGCATTGATGAATGAACCTAATTAGGGGAAAATTCATACAATTTTATTGTATTTTCAGCTAAAACAATTGATTAACAACACGTAATATGAAACTATGTGTGTTTTTAAAGAGTGTAAAACCTCACATAGGTTTCCATTCCATGTTCGTCTTCGAAAGGAAACACAAAATCCCTCGAAGGACCAATGCATTACCTTGATGAAGGTGGGAATCATAGTTTAGGTGAGATGTTAAACTCAAAAACAACAAACAAGGTTGCAGTTTGCATGCAGAAGAGTTCATTATTAAGTTACAAGTACATCAAATCTCATTATTTCTTTATGTTTAAATACTATTAATCATGTGATTGAGTTGTTTATTTTGTTATACAATCAATACATATTATAAAATCCTAAACCAAAATAAATTATACAACTCAGTTACATAAATTAATGTTTCCCACAAAAGTAGAGGGATGTAACGTATGAATATTAAATAAAAGATAAATGTGCATAAAGTTAAAATAAAAAGAGTATAGAAGAAACTCATCATTACCTTGAATTTTCTCCTAGTCTTCATTTTTTACTTTAGTTTCAGCTCCATCTTTATCTTCCGCATCATCTAGCTCATCAATGTACCTTAAAGGAAAAAATAAAAGACATTATTTAAAGAGCTCAAGTTTAATATGTACTCATGTGCTATCTAGCTTCAAGAAAATGGATCTCCTAAGATCAAGAGGTATAAGGTACATCAAAGTAACAAATATGGAATTGAGAAAGTACTATATTGTAAAAGCTCATGGCATTCATAGTAATCATGAAAACAGAAAGGAGATAAAATAAAATCACTATGGAATAGTAGAGAGGCCAAAAACCTAATGGTTTTCGACTAGTTTGTCTAAATGTGCAAGTACATGTTAGAAGAAAGAAAAAAACACTAACTGTTTTGTTTTAAAACTACCTTGCAAGAAGTTAAAGATTAAAGAATACAAAAGGAAAACACTACATAAATTGAAATATTAAAATGAGAAGCTACCAAATTTTGTAAATAAAAATCAAAGTAATGCATTCATTTCAGGATAATCAAGTACAACAAGTATAAAATTGAATCAAGAAGCTCAATACTTAGAAAAATTCATCAAACATCAATGACTCAGACAGTCATGAAAATGTTACAAGAGAAGTGAAGAAATGAAGATAGAGCTTTGTAATTCATAAGGGAAATACAAATTAGAGTTACTGAGATCAAGATGGCCACTAGTCGATGAATTTCATCAATGAATGATAACAAAAATGGAATCAAGACATTGGAAAATTTCATCAAAGAAAATGCATAGATCAATGGTGGAGTATGGTTTTAATCACACATCTTGAATAGTCAAAATGATGATTAAAGTTACATAATAGTGAATTAATTTATCAAACAAGTTATAGTGTGTGATAAGATGATAATAGCAATTAACATACGATAGTTACCAAGTCTAATCAAATAGAAAAGGAGTGAAAACACATTTTACCTTTTGAAATGAAAAATATGTCATGAAATTTGTACAAACCTATTTTTCAAATTTAGATCTATAACAATCATACTTTACAGATTTGAAGTGAACTCAAGGAGCATCAAGGCTTAACGATATCAATCAAAGTTCAAATTCATTGAGAATAAAGTTCTATACTATGAAAGAAGAAAAGGAGTACATATTTTTCAATTCAAAATGAATCCACTATTAACTTGCATATGCTTTGCAAAGTGAAGATGCATTTTTATTGTTTCATAACATGATCATAGTAAGACAAAGGAACTATGCAAGCTACAAAGATAAAATTTATCATTTGAAGTTCCAAAGATAGAATAAAACTATCAACGAGATATTGTTGGTACCCAAATTTGTTCTCCTTTTCAACCCGAGTAGCATCAGAGATATGACATGAATCTTGAAGACAGATAGATCACGATGTATGTCATTTTGTATCCGGGAATGTGATCTAACAAGCACTCGATTTGTAGAGAAATGGATAGCACTTAAATAGGACATGATCTTGTCCTAAGCTGTTTTAGGTCATGCCTTTATACCAAGGTAAGAGGACCTATTTTGTAACCCTCAAATGGTGAAGGAGATGAATATATCCCTCAATTTGTGCAAATAGGATGAAGGGGCCTTGGGAAAATATGATCAACACTCCAAATCTGACTTTCACAAGTTGTCACTTCCAGATTATGGAGATACTTTCAATGCAAGGCAAGGGTTAATGAAGACATTTGAAATCCTGATCTGTTCTACATACTTTAGAAAATGGATTTTGGTCTTCTCGTGGTTATACTGAGCCAAAACAGGGGTAGTATGGGGTAGGATTTATTGTTTAGAATAATTTTTGGTGGGATATTGACAAGAAAAACTTGACTATGCCAGATCTTTGACAACCTCTACAACATTTGAACAACTATCAGATAAAATGCTTCAAAACAATTAGGATGTTCTTTCAACCAAAAGAGATACAAAAATGGAGGCCTAGGTTTGCACTCTTCACACAATCTTTGAGACCTCAACACAAAATCTTGAGTTAAAGGACTCAATTAAACATAAAAATCTCTGATCAAATCACGCCTAAGGTACCCCCAAAGGCTTACAAGTAATCTCTGTCAACAAAATGAAGGTGAAGTGATTTTAAACTACTTATTTTCAATGCCAGATGAAAGCTTTTCTGACAAATGAAATTGCAAATGCCACTAAACTATCAATAAGGGTGAAATCTGTGTTATTCCTAAAGATTTTAATGCAAGATTGCAACAAGAACAAGGAAAACCATTTGCAGACATTTAAACATGATAATAGACATCATATTGCCCAAAATAACACAGATTAATTCAAAATCATATTAGATTCATTAGCAGGGGAGAGTTTTAGGAACAATCTCAGAGCCGTGTGATGGCTATACACTTGTAACCAACTCAACATGAATGAAGATCTAACATAGAAGACATTAACTAGATTTTTGGAGGGTTTCTCAGAAGATGAGATTCTCTCAAAATTTTCTCATGATTTTCAATTTCCCGACCATTTGCATGTCTCAAAACATGCATTATATATCTCTCTATTACATTTGATCCTTCTTTCCCAAGAAAATAATATCCTATGGAATCTTAGTTTGTTACAAATTCACTCATGAATCACAGAAAGGGACATCTAATAGAAAAATGTTCAAAAAGTTGTTAGGTGCCTCAGAAAAGGTGAATCATTACAAAATTCACATCATTATCCATTGTGGAGGCACATTTTTCATCCTCAAAGCATGTAGACCCTCTTCCTTTCATTATTATTTCATCCTTATCCCTCCAAAATTTGACTCTGCAACCTTTGGATTTTAAATTTGACATTTTTGCTCAAGCCCTAGAAAAAAATTTCATTTCAAAAGTACCTTGAATCTTCAAATTTAATTTTCAAATTGATTCCATTCATCCTTGAAGGCAAAAACGATATGAATTCGCCAAAAATTTGGTGAAAATTGATGCAAAAATTACATCTCCACACTTCCTGGAGTAAAAATGGAGGCCAAATTGAAAAATGCCCAATACCATTGATCTACCTTTTCACTTCAATATGAGCCCTCCATGTGTCAAAATGCGATTGGAAATGTGTTAGGGATCATTTTTTTGACTTTTCAACACTTTTGGAAAAATGTAAAAATTTGGCATTTTCTCCGCCCCTCCGCCCTTGAGATTTGGCACTGACACGTGGCACAATGTGGGTCCCATTGGAATTACGGCTCGATTCTATGCATTTTTCCTCTTTTTGGAAATTTGCAAAATTTCTCAATTTTCCCTGTGGACCCACTCGTTCGCTTATGTCTCGGCACATGGTGATCACCGATTCACCGATGGGAAGCGCTCTGATTTCATGTTTTAACCTTATTTCGCCAAAGGAAATTTTTTAACATATCCTCCACACTCCCGCACTTCCACCTTTCCCTGCCATGTGTCACCTTCTAATTCATTGAGGATCTACGGGCTCATTTCATATTTTAACTCCTTTTTTCGCCAAAGGAAATTTTCCCACTTTTCTTCCGCCAATGCGCCGATCCATGCAGATTACAAATTCCTTATTTTTGGGGCCACACTTTCTTTTAAGACTTTAAGTCCATTTTTCTGAGAAAGGAAAAATTTCTTAATTGCCCCCAAAATCCTGAACCTCCGCTTTTCCATTATGAGAAAAAAATGCAAACAAGGCATTAATTCAACTTCACGGGCTCGCAACTTTGTTTTGCATTTTAGTACATTTTGCCAAAAAGGGAAAAAATTCTCCAAGTCCACCACCAATCTGCCAAAAGTATGTGAGCTATAATTTGATGGGAAAAGGATGCCCTCCTATATGACCAAGAAAAATCAAAAGACACAAAAGTTTCTAGTGATGCCCTAGGACGTTGAAGATGAATTTGACGTGAAAATGACGCTGTCGATCGATCGTCAAAGAAAAAAAATGCCATGGATGCCCAAAAATTGATTTGTTTCTTCATGGATGAAGAATTTTTGGAACAAAGGATAGATGAAACATGTTTTCAAACATTTTACGACCATGGAAAAGGATTGTCGAATGCATACAAGTAAAAATTGATTAATTTTGAGCCTCCATGGTCGGGAAAATGGAAGAGCCTGTAAAATTGAAACATTTAGGGAAAAAAAAAGTAAACTGGGATTTATCATAGAAAGGGGCAAGGAAAATGAGTTTGCAAACAATTCAAGGCAAAAAAATGGAGACAAAACATTATATCATCCATCTCAAAAGGGAAAAATATTTCAAGGCATGTAGAGCAAAGGGAAAAACATTGCAAAACGATGGAGGGTCAAAATGGGCACCAACATCGGCTCCTACTCGGGGATGGGAATTCCTAGTGAGTGCCACAAGAACAACGTAGACCAAGTGCCAAAAGAATCCATTAGGTAAAGGAGTCATGAGCTAAAGCCACAAAAAAAACCGGTGAGAAACCAACAAAACACCAAAAACAAAAGAAAAAGCCAAACACTATACATTATACAATCTGGTAAAAAACCTTTATTTAAAGAAAAAAAAATCAAAGGAAACACCAAATGTTCTCCATGCTGGATATGACTAGGCCCAGAGGTTACGATATATTTTTAACAATCGGAAATATACCTCTTTTTCTTCTTTGTTTAATTTGTAAACCATCCAATTTTTTTGAATCTCCTCCATTATGTTAGTCAAACCTTTTAACATATTTCAAGGCTGAATCAAGGACCAATTTTTTTTAAAAAATAGCATACTTAGGAGATATGTTTTCAACAACTTCATACTCCCTGAAAGCCACAAAACTCACAAAGTCAACAGTACTAGCATCTACCTGTAAAACTTCATAAGATTCATTGTTTGGGTCTTCAATAAGGTACAACATATTTTTCTCTCCATATAACTTGACATGGATTCCTTCAATGAGAATAGTGGCAAAAGACATGTCCATTTGAACAGTCCCACCAACACTTGCAGCCCACTTTCTTGACAATAACATACCCCATTTAGTAGGGCAATCAACAATGACAACATCTAATTTTAAATTCCTCCCAGGATAAGATGTAAGTTGCACCACCAAATATTTCACACAACCAACTACCGACACTTCTCTTGAGTCCATCGTAGTGCACTTTCCATAGGATTCTGTCACTTTGATTCCCAATTCATTCATGACCTTCCAAAGGCATGACATTGCATGATGCCCCGGAGTCAAACATACAATTGTGTAACATCTTGTCTTTGATAACCAAGGTAGTGAAAAAAGGATCCACGTTCAGCTGAGATTTAACCAAAGAAGTTCCTAAGTAAACCTTAGGTGGTTCCCCCAACTCCTCCAACACTTGTGGCTATTCCAATTCTGTAATGGTAATAGGAATCCCAACCTTGTTTCCAACTCTACCTAGGGTGCTCTCTTCCTCTTTCAATCCCAAGTACTCAAATGCTCTCTTATTGTGCTCAGGAATCCTAAGCAACTCAATGATTGGAACACTCAATTTGATTTGGCTCAATACTTGGGCTATATCATAGGGAACATTCTTTGGCAAGGCAACATTAGAAGGGAGACAAGTAGATTCATCAAATGGCGCAGAAGTCTTTTCAGTTTGGGCATGGGGAGGATCACAAGTTTTTCTTGGGGGAATAGGGCCTTTACTAGATGTATTTTTCTTTGGAGTTTCTTTAGTAAGCAATGGAAATTTTGACTTGGCTTGTTGCCCCTTGGCAACCTTACTTCTAGTATTGTGCTCCTTCTCTTGGGCAACTACAACATTCATAAGCAACTACCTATCCTCCTCTGAAGGAACCCCTCCATCATACTTCTTGATCATCAATTCCCTCAAGTATTCAAAATCATTATTGGGCAGCTCAAAGGCTTGTACATTATCAATTTTTAAAACATGAGAAGGAGGAAGAAGATGTACCCATTGGATATAATCCCAAAAAATAGTAGCAGTCCTAACACTTATGACATCCATTGAAGTTTCTCCCTTGGTGAACTTATAGGGATCTCCATCATGCAGGCATCATTATCAATTTCATCATCAACTTCCTCTTCAATTTGCTGATCTGTTCCACATGGAGGATGGGGTAGAAAACATCTGTCACACCAGTCAATCTGATTTTCATCATCAACAACAGCCACCTTAGCAGTTAGGGTGTTAGGTAACACTTTATTTTCCTTGGCCTGAGATTTCCTATTTCCAAATCCAATAGGCCCTTTACCTTTTCATAAAATATCTGATCACCTCTAGGATGATTGGTAAATATTTCATGGTTTTGTGCTTTTTGTTGACCTTGTGAAGTCTAGCCTCCTATTTTCTACCTAGGCTAACTTGTATGAGATTTCTTTGTGACCCCCTCGCCAAAGTCTTCACCACTTCCTCCAAGTCTACACTCTTTCTTGCTTGAGGATTTTTAGGGTTTATCAACTTCACACCATCTCTCTTGAGAGGTTTCCCAACAACGTTAATGTTATTTTCAATCTGAAGTGTCATGGTGAAGGCCTGCCTTATATTGGTAGGGTTCTTATCCATTAGGTAGAAGGATGCTTTCTTGTCAAATGCATCTACATATTTGATTAAACAAGATTCATCACAAGGCCTTAGAATAATAGGAAGTCTTCTCAAATTTTTGTTAAACCTTGTGTTGCATTCATGTATTGATTCATTAGGGTTCTTCTTGATATTCTCAAATTTAGACAAGAGAAATCTAGGATAAGTCTTGTTACCATATTGCAACTTAAATGCATTCTTCATTTCAGTCCATCAATCAATAGAATTATTAGGAAAATCCTTGTACCAATCACTGCATCCTCTTCTTATGTATGAATGAAAAATTTAATATACACATCTTCGTGCTCAATATCAAAGTCCTCCATTATGTTAACAAATAGTTTTAGGTGTTGATTACCTGTTATGGCATTATTCCCTTGGAAATTTGGAAATCTATTTTTGACATCTTGATGGACAACATTAGGATAACCATCCATTCCTCTAAAGTCTATAGGACCAAAGGTGTTAACAAAAAATGGAGGTCTAGGCTGAGCCATATTGTTTTGAGGTGGTGGTCTTGGAGGAGAAATAAAATGATGAGGAGTGAGAGGTATTTAGGGCATAAGAATGTGATCAAAAAATTGGTGCTCTCTAGGTGCTGATTTTCTTGGAAAGTTTTATTTGAATTGAAGCACACAGGTGCAAATTGAGAAGAGAACTTACCAGGTACAACAAAAGGACCTTCACTAGTTGAAGTAAACAAATTTGTGAAAATATTGCTTGAATCAGAATCACTGGAAGAAGAGTGATAATCCTCTAAAGGCTGATCTCTCTCACCAATGGATATACCTTTGCTTGATGTCTGACCTTCAACAACCTTCCACAATTTTCTTTCCTCTAAAACTGTCTTTCCCAATTCTTGAAATAACTTTCTAATTGGGTCCCTCCTGAAGAGATATCTTCTTCCTTCTAGTTTTGTAGAGATTAGCAACACAAAAATAAATGACAGAAAGCTAAGACATTGGTATTCATTAAGATCATAAAAACATGGAGTCGCCACTAAGGATTTTCACCCTAGTTTTGCAAATGCACTAAAATACTCTATCAAATACCTATCAGCATTGAAAATCTTGCCAAACTTTATAGATCAGACATTCCTTTTCTTGAATCTATCAACCAAAAATGTAAATGAAGTGCAACTACTGCTAGAAATTGATAAAATTGTAGGTAGAACTTATATCTTCACTTAATCCTTACAAATATGATTATAAAATGATGCTTCAACAATGTACTTGCATGCAAAATTTGTAAGAAACATTACCAGGGTTTGACATGTATCCAAATATCTCAAATATTTTCAACAATTCCCCGGTAACGGTGCCATTAGTGTTGGTACCCAAATTTGTTCTCCTTTTCAGTCTGAGAAACATCAGAGATATGGCATGAAGCTTGAAGATAGATAGATCATGATGTATGTTGTTTTGTAGTTGGGGATGTGATCTAATAGACACTTAGATTTATGGAGTATTTGATAGCACTCAAATAGGACTTAATCTTGTGCTAATTGTTTTAGGTTGTGCCTTTCAACCAAGGTAAGAGGACCTATTTTGTAACCCTCAAATGGTGAAGGAGATGAATATATCCCTCAATTTGTGCAAATAGTATGAAGGGGCCTTGGGAAAATATGATCAACACTCCAAATATGACTTTCACAAGTTGTCACTTCCAGATTATGGAGATACTTTCAATGCAAGGCAAGGGTTACTGAAGACATTTGAAATCCTGATCGTTTGCATACTTAAGTAAATGGATTTTGATCTTCTGTGGGTATACAGGCCAAAATAGGGGTAGTATGGGGTAGGATTTGTTTAGAATTATTTTTGGTGGGATATTAACAAGATAAACTTGACTATGCTAGATCTTTGACAACCTCTACAACATTTGAACAACTATAAGATAAAATGCTTCAAAACAGTCAGGATGTTCTTTTAACTAGAAGAGATACACAAATGGAGGCCCAGGTTTGCACTCTTCACACAATCTTTGAGACCTCAACACAAAAGCTTGAGTTAAAGGACTCAATTAAACATCAAAATCTATAATCAAATCACGCCTAAGTTACCCTTAAAGGCTTACAAGAAATATTTGTCAACAAAATGAAGGTGAAGTTATTTTAAACTTCTTATTTTTAATGCTAGATGAAATCTCTTCTGACAAATGAAATTGAAAATTCCACTAAACTATCAATAAGGATGAGATCTGTGTGATTCCTAAATATTTTAATGCAAGATTGCAACAAGAACAAGGAAAACCATTTGCACACATTTAAACATGATAACATACATCATATTTCCCAAAATAACACAGATTAATTCAAAAGCTTGTTAGATTCATTAGCAATAGAGAGTTTTAGGTACAATCTCAGAGATGTGTGATGGCTATACACTTGTAACCAACTCAACATGAATGAATATCTAACATAGAAGACATTAACCAGGTTTTTTGGAGGGTTTCTTAGAAGATGAGCTTCTCTCAAAATTTGCTCGTGATTTTCAATTTCCCGACCATTTGCATGTCTCAAAACATGCATTATATATCTCTCTATTACATTTGATCCTTCTTTCCTAAGAAAAGAATATCCTATAGCATCTTATTTTGTTACAAATTCACTCATGACTCACGAAAGGGACATCCAACGAGAAAAACCTTCAAAAAGTTGCAGTGCCTCAAAATCGGTGAATCATTGTAAAATTCACATCATTATCCATTGTGGAGGCATGTTTTTCATCTCAAAGCATGCAAACCCCCTTCCTTTCATTATTACATCCTTATCCCTCCAAAATTTGACTTTACAACCTTTAGATTTGATATTTCACGTTTTTTCTCGAGCCTAGAACAAAATTTACTTTCAAAAGTACCTCAGATCTGCAAATTGAATTTTCAAATTGATTCCATTGATCCTTTAAGGAAAAAACGACATGAATTCACCAATAATTTGGTGAAAATTGATGCAAAAATCACATTTCCACACTTCCTAGAGCAAAAAATGGCGGCCTAATTGAAAATTGCATAGTCATCATTGATGTTCCTTTTTCCCTTCAATCTGAGCCCTCCATGTGTCAAAATGTGATTGGAAATGGGTTTGGGATCATTTTTTGACTTTTCAACACTTTTGGAAAATTGTAAAAATTTGACATTTTCTCCACCCCTCTGCCCTCGAGATTTGGTGCTGACACGTGGCACAATGTGGGTCCCCTTGGAATCGCGACTCAATTCTATGAATTTTTTCTCTTTTTGGAAATTTTTGAAACTTCTCAATTTTCCCGCGGACCCTTACCTCCACTTCTATCCCGACACATGGCGATATCTTTGATTTCTCCGGCTTGGGAAGTGCTCTAATTTAATATTTTAACCTTATTTCTCCAAAGGAAATTTTTTAACATATCCTTCGCACTCCCGTACTTCTAAATTTCCCTACCATGTGTCACCTTCTAATTCGTTGAGGATCTACGGGCTCATTTCATATTTTAACTCCTTTTTTCCAAAGGAAAATTTCCCACTTTTCTTCCACCGGCCTCTCGCATCTCACATGAAGCTTCAAATTCCTTCTTTTTTGGGGCCACGCTTTCTTTTAAGACTTTAAGTCCATTTTTCGAAAAAGGAAAAATTTCCTAATTGCCCCCAAAATCCCGAACCTCCGCTTTTCCATTATGAGAAAAAATGTGAACAAGGCATTAATTCAACTTAGCGGGCCCGTGGCCTTGTTTTGCATTTTAGTACATTTTGCCAAAAAAGGAGACAATTCTCCATGTCCACCACCAATCTATATCCCCTCTACCAATTAGAACAAGCCACATACGCAAAAGTATATGTTCTATAATTTGACGGGAAAAGGATGCCCATATGACCGTCAAAAGACGTAAAAGTTTCTCAGCGATGCCCTAGGCTACTGAAGATGAATTTGACGGGAAAATGATGCCGTCTGACCATCAAAACATAGAAAAATTCCATGGATGCCCAAAAATTGATTTTTTTCCTCGCAGATGAAGAATTTTTGGAATAAAGGATAGATGAAACATGTTTTCAAACATTTTATGACCATGGTAAATGATTATCAAATGCATACAAGTAAAAATTGATTAATTTTGAGTCTCCATGGTCGGGAAAAATGGTAGAGCCCAAAAACTTGAAACATTTAGGGTAAAAACAAGAAAACTCAGGATTTATCTTGGAAAGGGGCAAGGCAAATGAGTTTGCGAACAATTCAAGGCATAAAAATGGAGACAAAACATTGTATCATCCATCTCAAAAGGGAAAACCATATCAGGGCATGTAGAGAAAAGGGAAAAACATTGCAAAATGATGGAGGGTGAAAATGGGCACCAAGAGATATCATCTTCATGAAGCCATAAAAGTCAAATGGAGTGAAATGTTCAAATCTTCAATATAGAAAAAGACAAAACTTGCAAGTAAGCTACATCTTGTTCAAGGGTTTCTATATTATGAAAGTAACAAGTTTGATTACGAATGGAAAATAATAAAATAAAGAAAATTGTGAGTTATAACCATTTCATGGTTAAACCCAAAAATTAAATGTGGAGCTCAAAAAAATTGAAATCAACTCGGGAGCTTCAAGAAACAAATCCATGAAATAATAAAATATAGAGTTTTCTACAAGATTTCATTTTTAAAAATGTAGCACATAATCAAGGTTCAAACAAAGGTGTTTCAGTTAGAACAAGAAAAATATTTATTTCTATGAAACAATTTAAGTCACTTAAAGGTAGCTTTACAAATATAGCTCATCAAGTTGCAAGTATTGTATGCTACATTTTTCAACTATGAGTACAATTAGATGAATTCAAGTTATAAAGCATGAAGAAATCAAATATGGAGGAATCCATCTTTAATAATTGCATGCATATAAAGATTAAAATAACTTTATATATCCATGAAGAGATCAATAAGTAGTCAACCTTTACAAATGATACATATCCATAAGTCAAAGTTAAGTATTTAAGGTTCTTTTGAAAAGTAAATTTGCATAAAAAAATACAAGGTATGAAAAAGAATCACAATTCCATTTTAACCATCAAATCAAAGGGAATTTGAAAGCAATTACTCAAACATGGATACAAGATATTTTATAGTATTAAAATTTAAAGGAGGATTACAAAAATAAGAGAAATGCTTTTTAGTTTACAAAAGAAAGAAGCCATCAAATGTTTACAACAAGGTTATGAATTTATAGATTCTCATATCAATAATTATCAACAACAGAGAAACTAGCCATTTTATAAATGGAACAAATTAGAAAAAAATTACCCATCAAAGAAGGTTCTAGATCTACATAAGTTCTTTATAGTTTGAAAGCAATATTTGAAACTTTAAGTAAATGAAGTAAAGCGAGAAAAAAATCTTATCAACTTTTACAAAGAACTCGGATGGAGAAATTTTAGGTGGATCAAATCCTTTTAAAAGGATTCATATCAGTGCGCATAAAGCTTAGAGTAAAGTTTCCATTTATGATTTAAACAAAAATAATAATCATGACCATAAAGGTATAATAATTTATATATGGCCGTGACAAATTTACTGAGTATTGTTTCAAGCCTAAAAATTATGGAGGTCACAGATCTATAATCTCGGAGCAAGAAAAAAATTCGTATTAAAGATTTGAAATGATCAAATAAAGCATTGCAAAATCCAAAAAAGTTACCTATGTTAAACTAGCTAATGTACAACTTGCTTGAAATACCAATTAAAAAAATCCAATCATGCGGAGGGTTTTAAATTCGAGTTTCAAGGAAAATTCAAGCCTGACTTAAAACTATTATCTCTCGAAAGTGCACCCTTGTTGAGAGATGACTGTAGGGGTTCTAAGCTTTCTCTGAATCTCTCACTTTCATAGATACAATGGAAACACCTTAGGTATGTGGGTATACCTATTGTTGAGGTGATTCTTTGGTATCAAGGTCGGTTCCTTTTTGATGTATCCTAAACTAATTTTGGGGTTTTTGAGGGTAAAAATATGATTGTAAATGAATTGAAAGGGAGGTGATACACCAAACTTGTTGAGGGATTTGACTAAGTATATGCACAATCAAATTGAGAATGAATTTTGGATGCACAAACAAATAGTTTTCAGCAGAATATTAAGGCAAAATACTTTGTGTATTGAGGGAATGAATCACAAAAATACAATAAGATAAACATGCACACTAATATTATGCAGAAATTACTAGATTTGTAGCAAGGTAAGATGATTAATCAGGGAATTTTACATTCACAAGAATTAATGAGATATACACACCACTGCAAATAATTGGAAAGGTAGAAATCAATTCTCATTCAAGGGGTGAAACTATAAAAATAAAATTCAGCACTTCTATGTCCAGATGTTCATCCTTGTGCCTTGCAATTGCACACAATATATAGAAATATTATTCACCCATCCCATCCTAAAAATAGGCTAAAATTTGTACTCAGCACATGCATGCTAATTTTACCCCTTTATCATGAATAGGTAAAGGACTAAAAATAGATATGTTGATAACAATGAGGCATTAATATCCTTAGTTATAAAAATAAAATTTAGCCCAAGTCCAGTTGACTAATCTATTTTCATAAAATAGGATCAATAATTTGGCTAATAATAGCCCTTGATTCCTATGTAAGTGTTCTCCAATGTGCATGCAATCTTTGTCTTCTTACGCTTGATGTGACACTTGAACTTGATCCACTTGCAATGATATTTTAGGAATTATTTAATTATGCTTCTTTGGATGCACCCCTTTATATGCTGTAATGCCAGCTAAAACAACCCACTTGAGACCCAAGAACAACCTAGGATTAGTCAGGAAAAAAATATGGGATAATTTTTTTATTAAAAGTGTCTCTGCTATTAGGTTACAAAACAATGTGATTGCGGAAGCAAGGTTTCAAGGCCAAATAAAAATATTATCTCATGATTTTCTTATTACAACAATTATTAAATTTACAAGGTCAAAACTAAGGGTTAGAATAGTCATTAAGATTAAGAGGGCAATTTTTCACTATCCCACCCCCTGACAGGATTAAGAGATTTAACCTAGATTTTTCTCAAAATTAACGCACTTGAAAACTTTGGAAAAATTCTCATTAGATAGGAAATTTTCTCACCTTTCCAGTGATATAAATAATTCCTTATAACTCCCTATAAAACTCAAGTTATGGGCCAGTTCATTGGGAAGAAAATTTTCCCCAAAGGCGGGCCTGCGAGCCTGGGAAGAAAATTTTCGCAAAAATGGATTCAGTCGGTGGGACTAGGGAGGTAGTTTGGATTTTTGTACTTTTGGAAAAAATAGAAAAATTCACCCACCCCGTCACGAGCTCGTAGCGGGACTTCATGCCCCAAGAGGAAATTTAAGTTTGAGGTCTCAAGGGACACGTGTCCAAATTTCTAGCCTAGGTGGAAAAGCGGGATACTGGAGGAAAAAATTGAATTTTTTTGCTTATATTTTTTAAAAAGTGAAAAGGGTTCAAAATTACCCGCTCCTCTACCGATGCGTAGAGACGCCACATGTCAGTCCCAATTTTCCAAGTAGGGAAGTGGGCCGACGGAGCAAACTTATAAAATTAGACTTTCACCCGAAATGTGTTAAGGTTAAGAATAACCCGTGCCTCCTCTAACGCATAAGGATGCCACATGTCAATCAAACATTGCTTATGGGCCAGCGGGGGTTGGCGGGGAAACTTAAAAATTTCACCCCAATTTTTTTTTGAAGAGTTAAGTAAGAAAGAGATCCGCTTCTCCGCCAACACCTTATAAAGCCATGTGGCAACATTTGATTGGCTATGGACATGTGGGGAGGCATAGAAACTTTAGATTTTTTTCCAATTTTTTTTTAAAGTGCTAGGGTTTAAAGCCAACCGCACATCCGACAACGCCTCGTTATGTCACGTGGCAACACCTGATTGGTTGCAGGCCGATGGGGCTGCGGAGAAAAAATAGAAAAATTTCCCAAATTTTAATTTTGCAAGCACCGGTTAGAAGAAATCCCACGCCCGATAGAGCCTTGTTAATTCATGTGGAAGCACCTGATTGGTTACAGGCCTATGGGAAAGTAGGAAAACCTAGAAAATTTTCCCATTTTTTTTTAACTTAGCTTATTTTGACCAATTAGAAGGTTTGTGGGTCAGCGGAGTGGCAGGGGAACTTCATGCCTTAAGTGCTTTTGGGAAAAAAGTGCAAAATAAAATATTTATCCCGTGGGTCCCCCAAGAATATTTTATTTAAATTTGATAGTTAGATTTTGAAGCCAAGATGAAGTAAAAATTCAAAAGGCCATAACTTTTGACTGGGAGCTCCATTTTTGGCAAACAATGACTTTTTGGAAATCTCTCAATGTCATTTTTGTACAGGAAGCTTATGATTTTAATTTTGATAAGTTTTGAAGGGTAAATTTTGTGAAAACGTTTTGTTGTCACTTAGGAAGTGAACTGGTCTTTTTAAGTTATCAATTTTGTTCAATGTTTCCATTAACTCTTTCTCAACATTCCAATCAAACATGGAGGATTTTACTTGGAAGATTTTAGGATAGATTTCAAGGTTTAAAGGTTTGATTGATTTACAATTCAAATTTATCAATTTTATACAAGGAGTTTGCAATTTTGCTTTTGTCCGTTTTGAGAGGTTTGATGGAAATTTATTAAGTGTTTTAGTTCGTTTGGGATCGTTTAGATCTTTGAAGTCCAATTCGGTATTTAATTTTGTCTTTTTGATGTTATAGGGTCATTCTGTTCAATTTGCTAATTAATTTGTAGAGTTTGAAATTTATCTAACAGAGATCATATTCAAATGGGTCTATTTTCATTTATCATCTTCTAAGTTTTAAAATTTCATTCCAAAACCAATTCTAACCTATTAAGTTGATTCAAGCAAGGTATTCAAATGCCAAATTATAATTCTAATTTCTAAAACATTCATTTCTAAAGAATAGAGCATTATGACATTTCTCCATACATATTCACTTTTTCATCTTTCCAATAAGAATTTCAAAATACATTCAACAATCAGATTTCAATACCTAATAATGCCATTTGAGAAAAGTAATACAATCTTTTATTGATTCAAGAAAAAAACCTTTACACTTCTTCTTTCATTCCTCGAATACAACAACCAAAATTACAATTTCTTTCACATTCTTTCAAAAGCAGAATACAAAGTACATTTCTTTCACATTTCAAATTACAACTTTCATAGCCAATACAAAACATCTTTCCATCACAAATAATGTACAAGGTCCTCCACTTCAAAGTGGGAAAAGGTTACAATACGAAATATTCTCAACAAGGACTGTCAAACTTGTCTTTTTCCTCTGCTTCAAGAACAACAACATGAATATCCTCCATTTTATTTATTTCAATTTGATCATAATAGAACAAGGGGAAAGGAAACACTCTCCACCCAACCAAGACATCCAATGAAAAGGAGAAGCCATCCTTATCCATTTACCCCCGAGCCCCAACCACAATGCAATAGGAGATGTGTTTAAAATCATGACAAAATAGGCTTCCACAAACACACATGAAAATATCACATTTAAAACACAGTCCAAAATAGAATGTAGTTTGCATCCACATGAAAACATAACAAAGCGAAACTTATGATTCATCATGCAAGCCAAAAGAGCAAGAAATTATGGGGGATGCTGCTTATGCCTCCCAAAGGGGAAATGGGTATCACCACCTGAGAAAAAACTACCTATATATATATATATATATATCATTTCAGATCCCTGACATGCCCTTATGCCTCCCCCAAGTACCCCTTATTCCTCACATTTCCTTATGCCTCCCCAACCTCTTATGGAACCCCATAACGAGTAAAGAAATGTAAGCTATTTATTTTTAAGGTGGAACCCAGATCCCAACTCCCTCCACACTTATACCTCCCCAAAACACTTATGCCTCCCATAAAAATACCCCATAGTCTTCTCCTACACCATCCCTAGGCCATCTACCCAAACAGCCCACACACATGCCAAAACATTCACAACAATAACATTTACACAATTAAAAGAAGAGCATTTCAAGAGCCAAGCTCTTACCTCTCCATAATGGAGTTTGTTCCAAGTTCCAACCAGCAATATTTCCAATACAAAACAGCCCAAGATCAATGAGACATAGGCTTGTAAAAGCCTACAACCTTTCTCCAAAAGAAGGGCTCAAAACAACAAAAGAATTCACCCCAAAATAAGTATGCAAAAGTGAAGCAACCAAAAGGGTGTAACCCCAAAACAATAAAATGAATTCCAATATATATAAGGGGGAAGAGAGGAGGATGAGGTGGATCTTTGTAGGATGCCACATTACACATCCTCAACTCCAAATCACAAGTCAACTTCAATCTCTAAGACACAATAAATAAGTAGGTGAATAATATGATAATTTTACTTACACACTCAAATCAAGCCCATATCCCAAAGGACTGAAATTAATTTCAAGCAAGAAGTGAAATTAAAACATTTAGCTAGACTTACAAAAATTCATAATGAAGGCTAGATTTAAACTCTCCAACCATAGGTAAGGTTGGTATGCAAATTTAAGAGGTATGGGACAAGTTTAACTTGTCCCACAAACCTCCAAAAATAGTCTCCAAGGACAATTTTGAATTCTAAAGAAGATGAAGTGTTTCATACTCCAAATTTTACTTACATATCTCTTACACATCACTTACACATTGCTTACACATATCTTACAACATTTAATACAAGAGTCAACCACTCTAATAATTACTTTCTTATGACCCAATTTGATTTATTTATTTTAACAATATGATTACTCACATTATATACCACAATTTATTTAAATAAAAGGGGTAAACACATCACTTAATAAACACATACAAACATAAATAAAAATGAACCAAATAAATAAATACACATAACCATTAGTCACATTTAAAGGTGATCCCCCAATGGGAATACCTAACACAATCAAACACACAAACAAATACAAGTTGCCATGGTTACCTTGTTGAATTCATCTAGAATTCCAATGTGGTTGGTCTCCAATCCCCCTTTGTTTGTTGTGATATTTTAAACCTACAAAATTAAAATACCTCCTTCGGCCTCGTGGCCATATTAGAACATCCAATTGAATATAAGTATAATTTCAATATCATCGACATATATGTGAATCACAACAAACATCAAGAAAATCAGCAGTATCACTTACAATTTCATCCACAACTATATCATCACAAATTTTAATTTAATTATCATTTTCTAGGTCTACTCAAAATATCCAAATATCACAAGTCGAACAACATCTATAATGTAACCATGTCAAACAATATATCAACATCAATATCTAAAATGTCTCTAATAATCATCATGCACCATATATGAATCAAAGTCCACAATAAACCATGATCTAACATCTAACATCATACTAAATTAAACTATAACAATTTCCATAATATAGTTAGTAGTATCAGGATCAATATCACAACGTGTCAAAGGTAAGCGGGCACTACATATGCACATGCAAAAATTAATCTCCCTGTGTGAGAAAAAATAATTCTTTTGTTTTCAATACTTTAGCAAAATATTCACCCAATATGTGGGGACCACTGTAGGCTCTGACGTAGACATATTTTTGTCTTCATCTGCATGGTGAAATAATCCTCTTTGTCACCTTTCTGATCACATGCAATATATTATTCTCCTATAAGTAGAATATAAACTTTGTCTTCAACTGAAAATATTCCCTCATATGGGGACCACAATGATCATGTTGTAAAAGTACTTCCCCTTGCATGAATAATTTTCAATTGTTCCTCCTTCTGTAATTTGAGGATATTAAGGTAATTTGGTTCTTTTAAGGAATATTGATTCCTTTGACTTGACATTGGCATGCATGTTATTTCACCTTTTGGTGTCATCATGTTTGAAAAGGTGACCACTTTTAATTGGTTTATGATTGGCATATACTATATACACCTTAGTCTAAGGTTTCTTTTGAATAATCATAAGCATCTATGTCAACCACCTTTTACTTGGTTGATGGCATATGATTCAGACCCTTTTGATTAAAAATCATTGCAAATGATATATTTTTGGATTTTGAACAATTATGCATAATCATAAGGTAACATTACCTTTTTATGATTACATTGTCGAATTTTTTAGACCTTAATCAGGTCAATGGAAAATGATTTTGTTTGAATAATGGGGTTGTCCCCCTCTCCACAATGGCTCGACCCATTGTGAACTTTGTCAGTGAATTTTCTTAAGCGTGGTAAGGTCCTGAATCAACATTGAGTTGTCTACTTTTGATGCGAGACCGTTTATCTTGTACTACATGATCATCAAAAGTTGATCCTTCTATGTCATTTGGTTAGGGTTCTAACTCTGTAATTAAGGTGATTAGTTCTTGTTTTATCATCAATCAATGTACGAAGATGATGTTCTACCATTGATCTTGTCATGGTTGAATTTTAGGTCTTTGAGTTTACTTTGGAAATGGTGAATGAATTATGGCCATCAATCTTCGGTACCACTTGGATATGTAATCGTTGATTGTAAAACTGGCCCTGACTGTGGTAGTTGTCTTGGATCATATTTTGGAATCATTTGATTTTTTACTTTAATCTCTTGACCATTGAGATTAACTCACTGGGTTAGTTAGGTGATTTATGGTTGAGTTAGGTTAGGAAAATGATATCGACTCTTATCACTTGGTTGTTTGCATATTCAAGCCCACGGCTATTGTTTTTGAGCTCATTATGTTTCCTCTACAAAGTTTTGGGTATAAAATTTTGTATCCTCTATCATTTCACCATTGTATTGAGCTTGAATGGGGAGTATTTGAAGAGGAGGCCAACATTGTTGAGATTTTCGAACCTCTGGTTTATGTTTTGTGCATACAGACTTTGTTATTGATTCGAAATTACCATGCTCATATTCTATAAGTTAAAACTATGTGCATCGTTTTATATCTATGCACCTTCATTCCATTCTTTCCTTCGATTTTATAATGAAAAATGTTTAAAATTTTTTTGTTTTGTTTTTTGCTTCTGCAAACTCTTCCGAGATTTGAAAATTATTTTGGGTTTATGTTTCTATAAAATGCTTTCGAGGTTTGAAAGATTTGTCTAAAACATTGTAAGTTCGACTTCCATCTTTGAATCATTTGCAAAGCTTCAATAAAACTGTAATGGTCGTAACAATGAAGTTCTTCTCTTGATTTGTACTCATATATTGCTATACTATGGCTCAAAATAATGAATATTTACTTGGCCTTCAATGGGTACTATGGAAATATGAAACCCTATTAGTTTATTGAATATGTTAAATGTGTCTTGAGTTATGCGTGTCTTGTTAATGATTTATGAGTTAATGTTTAGTGCATTTTCTCCATTTAGAGTCGACATGATTGATAAATTCAAGTTGTTGACATGACTGTGTTGTACCTTATTTTCTAATTTATCTTACCGATGATAATGGAAACCGACTTCTCAAAATTTATCTCTAACATTCCTACTCATCACTGTGATGCCGTTGCATTGTTTATTTTCTTGATTTTCTTTCTCCTAAAGTCAAGAACTCTACATATTTCCCTTTATAAGAACTTTGCATATCGCTCTTTTAAAGGTTTTACTAACTTTAAGCTATGTTTTGGGCCATTTTAAGGTTCGAGAAATCTGTAATAGCTTCCTAGAAAGATTTCCTATCATTTTGGGAGTTTTTTTCTATTTTTCTAGAAATGTTACAATCATTTTTATTTCTTCTTGAAGTTTTCACTATTCTAAATACTTGAAAATGGATGCAATTATTTTATAAATGCTTGGAAAGAGAACATTATCTTGTTTTAATTTCAAGTTACCCATATGTTGAGTAGATGACTCTATTTCCTTAAGGAAATATGCAAGTATAGATGCTTTCTTTTGTTGTAACTATGCTTATTTATGACCTTGAGCCTCTTCCTATCATGAAAAGTGTTCACTTAGCTATCCTGTTATCTTCATTGTATCAACTTGATAGTAGTTGAACTATTTGTTGCTTTCTATCTCGTAATTAACATTTCCTTCGATTTTAATGACTGAATGTTCAACTATAAGTATTTTTATTTGAGGGTGCATTTGATGCTAACTCAATTGTAATGTGATACAAGGTACTTTAATCTCCTGTTTATTTGATACCTAGACTTGATGCAGCTCACGGGTTTTCAATGCATGTTTCTCTTCAATCATTCAATTTGGATGAATCTTTCTTTCTTGTTCTAAAACCTTTTACTCGATGTATGCCTATTGTATCTAGACCTTGATTCACTATAGAAGATGATCCCGAGAGTTAAAGTTTCTTAGACTGTAACCTTGATCAAAGTGATATCAATATAATTCTTTTACTTGTTGTACTTATTCAAATGCTTTCAAATTAGTCTTTGAAAAAAAAATTCTTTCTGAACCTTACAGTTTGTAATAAACACACTCCATGCTGCTCTTTGATACATATTAAAACTTTAAGGAAGTTTGTTACTACACATTGAATGGTTGATGAGCTTTGGCATGTGGATCATTTATGTATCTTGATCAATATGATATAGTATGAATTACTTGATCCATCATGTAGGTAGTAGCTCTTGTGACTTTGAATAAACTTCTTATTTATGTAGCATATTTCTTGTTACCAATTTTTCCTCTTGGCAAAAAAATGATCAAATGTGACCTTGCATAAGAGTAAATGGAGAGGTTAGTTCAGTCATGCAAGCTCACATTTCAATTCCAAAAATCAGGTTG
Source organism: Taxus wallichiana var. yunnanensis (assembly GCA_018340775.1). Classification (NCBI taxonomy): domain Eukaryota; kingdom Viridiplantae; phylum Streptophyta; class Pinopsida; order Cupressales; family Taxaceae; genus Taxus; species Taxus wallichiana. Next base: position 440,241,568 of record CM031243.1, read on the forward strand.
TAGGCAGGCTCGAAAATGGAAATGCAAGGTCGACAAATGAATGGCCAAGGGAACATCGAAGGAGATCAGAGTTCAAGTGGAAGAATGGAAAAAGGCTTGAAGTTTTCAAACTTCACATTTTTGGCATTTTGGGGACAAGGCGGGAAAAATTTGAAAAATTTCGAAAGAGGAAAAATCCCAAAATCTGAAATTCGAAAGTTTGAAATTTCATACTTTCGGGTTTCAAGGTTTTAGAGAAAGAGAATGGTCGTAAAAAAGAGAAAGAGAAAAATCTTGAAATGTAAAATTTTAAAAGTCCAAACTTTAAAACTTTTGGGTTTGAGTTTCAGAGATTTTGGTGGGTGCGAAGGGATGAATAGTGAAAAAGGTTTGAAAAAGGAAAGGTTCTGAAAGTCCAAAAGTTTGAAATTTCAGACTTTCGGGTTTTGGAGTTTTGAGAGATGAAAAATTTGGAGTTTCAGATTCTTCGGTGACAAAACACGAAAAGTGACCACAAATGTTTGAAATCCTAAAAGTCTGAAACCCGAAAGGTTTCAAATTTTTAAAATTCAAGCTTGGTTCAGTGGTCATTGCGATGACATTTTTGGATTTTCAGAGATTAGGGTTTTAGAGTTTGAAACTCTCGAGGCTGATTTTTTGATGAAAAGTAACCCTACTTCCAAAACCAGAATGCCTGAAAGTCTGAATTTAAGGATTTCATAGGTTGCAAGAATTTCATACTTGAAAAAAGGAAGATCAAGAATTGGTATTTTTGAGAATGACACCCGAACTTTATATGGCCATAACATTTGGTGGGAGCTTGGATTTGCACAAGAAAGGACTTTTGGAAATCTTATAGTCTCCCCTACATAATACCGAAATACAATTCTCCATTTTAAGAGGATGTTCCAAGTTTCTCACCTACCATAATAATGAAGGTATGGGATTCCTTTCTTTCCCAACAAGGAAGAGTACATGGAGGTATGGGTTTTGCAGTGGAATCCATCATTATTGTAGGTGATTTCAATGCATTTTAGGGTGGTTAAAGAAATAATTCGAATTCTTCTCTCTTTTCTCTCTCATTCTTCCTATATATTGTAAGGAGGGGCATTTTTCAAAAGGTTGGACAATTTGGATTTGCACCCTCCCTTCTTCTCTTGTCTGTAAGTGATCTTGTGGAGTTCAAACCTCCCATCTAAACTGTAAATGCAATCTTTCCTCTTGGCCATTGTAATGCATTGTATCAAATATTTGGAGCAATAATAAAATTATGTGGATGATTTTCAACCCTTTCTTATGTTCATTGCATCTTCTTGGTCTCTCATTACAATCTTGGTTATTTGTGCATGGTGGTTGTATTACATTTTTATGGTTTGTGTTTAATGGAAAAGTAGGTGTTCAAAATTCCTTTTGGTGTATCACCTCTGTTAGTTTAGATTAATTTTTTGCAATATTCTTAACCCTGTCTCCTTGGCAAGTTAAAGTAGATTTTAGAGTAGATCCTCTACAATTTGGATGTGTGCATTAGAATAGAGGAATAGGAATTGACCTTCATCTAGAGATATTTCCCAATTGCAAAGTCCCACACTTTGGGAAAAGCTCCATGTTATGCAATCACACTAAGAGTTTCAACCCATCGAGTTGTAGACATTCAAGGGTGCTTGTGATTATGAAACAACATTTCTTTGAAACATTGCATCCTATAGATGAGTGCCTTTAAAGTAATGAATGCATAACCTTTCTGGATACTTGATGTTTGTTTCAACTTTTTGTTGCTTGAAAAATTATCCAAGTATTCTCTTTGTATATTCTTTATAATCGATCGTAACTGTTTATCTTTTTCTTGTCTGGATGCAATATTTTATTTAGGTCCTCAATAATAATGACTTCATAGTGACTTCATACTCTGTACTTAAAGATATTTTCTTGAAAAAAATGATTTTGATATTTGTACTTCTAGAGAATTCTTGACTGTACCTTTTGTATCTTTATCAATATGATATAACTATAGTTGATCAACATAGGATGTATTATTTTATGTTTAACTCTCTTGAAAATCTTGCCTTATTCTTGAATCAAATAAACTTACCCCCTTATGCATTGTTTTTAGTACATTCTCATTACTATGTCCTTAAAAATACTCCTTCTATGTCAATCATTAATTGAGATGATGATATTCTCTTGTAGATAGTAGCTCTGGAGATAGTATGAGACTATAATATTATTTTTTACGTACTACATAAGTGTACTTATTTCATCTTGAAAACTATACTTGATGGTTTTGTTCAAAAGAATGTACGCCCTTGGAATTTGTACTTTGATCATTGTGAAAGACATGAATGAATTATTGCTATCATGAAGCATGCTAATTACTGAAATTGAGCATTTGTACTTTGTTTCCTACTTGCATTTTCCTTTTCTTGGAACAACTCATAAACTTGTGCCATCTAGATTCCTTAAACAAGTATTTCCTTTTAGTATAGTAATCATTTATGATTTTTTTTTCTTTCTCCATCTACTACCTATATCTGCACACTTAAGAAAATAGTTAGAAAATATTTAGGATTTTTGGCCTCTCTTATGTTCCATAGTTTTTCTTCTTTTCTCTTTCTTTTCTGAAATGATTCTAGGAATCATATGTGCTGCTGTAGAATACTACTTTTATCAATTGTGTATCTATGTTTGATGTACCTTATTCTTATGATATTTAGAAATCCATCTGCATGTAGTTAGATAGTACATGAGTACAGATCAAACCATGAGCTCAATATTGATGCCTTTTCTTTCACATTTTCAGGTATACTCGGGATGCCAGGAGAGTTGGATGAATATGGAATTGAAACTGAAGACAAGAAGATTAGAATAAAAATCAAAGGCAATGATGGGTTTATTCTATACTCTTTTACTTTTAACTTCATGCACATGTATTTCTTTCTTTAGTTGTTTTTAGTTACATCCCACGGCTTGTGTGGGAAACGTTGAATTTTTTCATGAATAAATAAAATTAATTTTTGTAACTAAGTTGTATACTTCTTTCTGCATTTAGCTTTTATGATGGATATTGATTATATAATGAAATAAACAACTCAATCACATAATTAAATGTATTTAACATGCAAAAATAATGAGTTTTGAGGTACATGTAACTTTAATAATGAACTCTCTTTCTTGTAAACTGTAACTCTATTTGTTGTTCACAAATTTAGCATTTCACCTAAAATGTGATTCCCACCTTCATCAAGGAAATGCATTAGTCCTTCGGGGATTTTTGTTTCCTTTTTGAAGACAAACATGGAATGAAATTATATGTGAGGTGTTACATTTTGTAACAACACTCATAGTTGTAGATTAAATGTAACTAATCAATTGATGTAATTGAAAACACAATAAAACTATCATGCATTCTCCTACTTAGGTCCATTTCATCAATGCCTTCCATCGTAAAAAAGTTTCAAGTTGCCCATTTTTACACAAGTCTAAAAATTGTCAACAAAAACAATATAATGAAATACCCAAATGGAAACAGAATGCAAAAGATTTTAAATACCCAATTAATCTTTTATTCATTTATCAAGAAAAGGAAGAATGAAAGGCTTAATTTTTTCACAACAGATTACATATTCATTTAATTTTTCAAAGAAATAAAAGATAAAATCCAAGCTTACGGACTCGGTCTAAATATTCAAAACATCGAAGGAATAGAATATACAACAAAAATGACCACCATGAAAGATATTCAAGCTCATTTTCACAAATGTCATTCAAGAAAACAAAAGAAATGCAAAATATTTTGAAGTATCAATGTAACAAAGTAAAAAATGTGAAGAACGTGGTTATCGATTTAACGAATTGAGCTCACCCTTACAAGAATAATGACTATAGTAGTTGGAAACTCAACTCAAAAGTAATAATAGCAAACAGAGCACAAACTCCAAGAAAAAATAGAGAAACTCCAAGATCAAGCCCATCATGATGGCCATGATTTTTTAGCTCTCCAATAGGGAGGCTCTAAAAAAATGAGCAAGAACTCAAAGATATCATTCGAGAATGAAAATAATCATGCTCAAAGCCTCTAGATGTTTAAGAATCAAACTCAAAAAAATAGAATAATGGCATCGAATGTAAATTTGGCTAGGGCTTCACCTTTCAAATGCATCAAAGAAGAATGATCAAACTATGGGTAAGATAAATGTTATATCTCATGAAGCAAATCACTCAACAACTAACTCATCTAATGAGTTTAGAATCAATGGTGTGGATGAAAAAGTATGAAGATCAATAGTAAAGGATCTAGATGAACAAATTCCAATGCAAACTCTGGTCTAATCTAGTTAGAATGAATCTTCCATAGTCAAGAAGGTATGCATGTGTCAACCAACAAAGAAACCCTAATCACCATGAGTTAATTCAGTATCACCAACAATGCATAATGGGTTAAAGCCTCGTGAGAAGGGGGCCATGAATTTCAAATAAACAATCATTTTTCTATCATAAGTATGCCAACCAAATCTAAAGGGTGTCCGATCAATATGTTATGCCATAGATTATACAAAATCTGACAACATTATAATTGCATGGATAAATCAAAAGGGGACAATTACCATAATAGAATATGCCTCGAGAATTTCAAAAGGATCCTAAAAACATTATTATATGCAATGACTATTATCAAAACCATAGTCTATGCATGGTGTTTGAAAGAGGTTCATGATATTATCAACAACATATTATATTCTCAGGACTAAGTCAAAGATAAAGATCAAATAATGCTACCTTAGAGTATGTTGTGTGCAATGATTATTGAAAAGGGAGACTATAGAATATGCCATCGAAGGAGGGGCCAATGGAGGGTCGAATGAAATATAGATCATGATTACCTTATTTTCCACAAATTTACCTTATTTCTTGTAAAAGGAATAATCATTATTCGTGCACATGTGCATAGGTGGTCTTCACAAGGAGTTGAATAATTTCACTAAGTATGAAGATAAATACATTATTTTTTTCTTGAATAGGTGGAATTTTTGCATGTTAGCACAAAAGGAAAAAATTGAGAAGAAGACAGAAATACCCTTGCAAGTGGATGAATATGCAAGTGTCACATTAAAGGATAAAATATTATTATTTAATCATCAACTACATGACAAAGAAGAAGTTACAAGATGTTGCAATCACATTGGAAAATACTTGCACATCAAGTAAGGGTTAAAATTAACTAAAGTATTCACCCAAATTTATTGTATTAAAAATAGAGTAGTCAACTACACTTTGACTAAGTGTATTTTTGTAACTAAGGCTATTAATGCCTCATTGTAATCAACATGTCTATTTTTATTCCTTTATTTATTCATAATAAAGGGGTAAAATTAACATGCATGGGTGATTACAGACTACAACCTATTTTTAGGAGGGGTTGGGTGAAGTTATTTTTGCTATATATTGTTTCCACTAGCAAGGAATAAGGAAGACCTTTTGGATGTAAAATTGCTGAAGAAAATATTTCCAATTTTTCCCTTTGAATAAGAACCAGTTATTGCCTTTCAAATTATTTGCAATGGTGTGTATCTTTCTATTATCTCTTGTGAATGTTAATTCCCTGATTTAATTATCTTACCTTGCTATAAATATGGTATTTTCTACATAGTCTTAGTGTGCATGTTTAACTTTTTGTGTTGTTGTGATTTATCACTCAATACATAAGTATTTTGCCTTAAGATTGTGTTGAAAACCATTGGTTTTTGCATCTGTAATTTTTCTCAATTTTATTGTGCATGTACTTAGTCAAAGCCCTCAATAAATTTGGTGTATCACCCCATTTCAATTTAGTTACATCAATCTTTTTACCCTCAAAACCCTAAAAAATTAGTTTAGGATACATCAATAAGGAACCGGCCTTGATACCAGAGACTCACCTCAAAAATAGGTATACCCATAGACCTAAGGTGTTTCCATATCTACGGAAGTGAGAGATAAAGCAAGATTAGAACCCCTGTTGTCATCTCTTAACAAGGGTGCACTTTCCGAGAGATGACATGAACCACATAAATCTAGCATAATTTCACATATTCATAGTGTGAGCACTAAGAAATGATATTCCTAATGTCCCCCTAAGTGTGATCATGGTAAAAACTATACACAAATTCAACAATAGTATGCCTAAATCTAGTGGCATGCCCATTCTCATGGATCATGACCTTAATAAAAATGAAAGGGTCCTTTCTCATTATCCTTCCATTGTTTTAGTAGGTTTTCCAAAAAACTAAACATAAGTGGGAACTTATTAACTATTCAGCTCGTGTGGTTTTCTATATTTCAAAAAACCATTTCAAGATCCATGATCTACATCACTAGTTTTTTTCTCTCACACTACATCTTTACATCAAGGAAAAATATAGGAATTTCTCACATAGGAATAATTTTCATATTATATCACATAAGAATAAAAATTTCCAAATCGTAGCTATTGTTGTAGGCTATTGCCACTTGATTTCAAACTATATATGAAACCGCCACTACCAATGCCACTTGAAGTTACCTTTAAATTTATCTAACTTGGTGTAAAATTGAAATAGAATATTGTTTTTAAATTCCCTCCACAATGGGAAATTTTCATTTATTTAAACCAAGAACACTTAAATGAATTAAAATGCGCACAACTAGAAACAAACTACACATTGGAAAGAAAATAATGAACTAAAATAAATGATGCTGACCTTATTGTGTGATCTCATTGATTGTGACTAACACGAGGTCACTCTTTGAACTCGAACTATTTGTGCCTCCATCCTCCAGAATGTTTTAGCTTTGTTGGATTTCATCATGAGGTTCTATTAAATGTCAAAAGAAGTTAGATTCTACCGATAATATCTATGTGAGGAAAATTTTATATTTTTATAACTCGACATTTTAACTTTGATACTTTTCTTGAGACTCACCGTAATGAAAATTTGGACAATAATTTTAACACTTGACATGCAATAACTCATTGAATATAATAAATAAATTTATACTAACATTATAAAAACTATATATAACAATAAAAATGGACACAATGTTTATTTCAAAAATAACTACGGTTTGACGAGAATACTAAATACCTTTAAAGGTAGACTTATATTAATAAAAAATTAGAATATAGCACTCTACTATGGCTAATGAAAATTCTAAAACTAAAAATTGATTCTATTATGAATGAAAACATTAAAAATAGATAGAGAGGCTCGATGACATAACTCATTTGAATTGCAGAGGGTTTACACTTTTATTTTAGGACCACTTGCACTTACTATACCATTTAAAACTTTTTACACAAAAATTATAAAATCCTTTTACCATGTGGGCGTAGGGGAGGATAATGAGAAGATCAAGTGAAAATATATTATGTGCCATTTTATTGTAGCCTATTTGGAATTTTTTTATTCCTTCGTGGCATTTTGTGGGATCATGATTTTTTTGGTAGCGCCTACTAATGTAAATCTCTTTTATTAAAATTAATATAAGGGCAGTTCTAATAGTAAAACACGTGTTTAGTGTGTGTGTGTGTGTACACACACACACACACACATAACTAGTATTAGATCTTTCAAGGTGTAATTAGATGTTTTTATTCATTTTAGATGTCAAAATACGATCACGTTTGAAAAATGACTATTCTAATTGACATGTATCTATATAAATTAAGTGTCAAAATCACATGTATCTTCAATATTTAACTATCATGTGCACATGTGTGCATGTGTGTGTGAAAAAAATAAAATAAATATTATAAAGATACTACACATTATAAATTTATCAGATTTGTGACAAGTATAACATAAATAAAAATAGAAACTTTATACTATAAATTAAATAAAAATAATACAATTATGTTAATATCTTATTAATGAAATATAAACATCCTCATACCTCATTCATAAAATAGAAACATTTATTAATTTTAATTTTATTTACTTTTGTTTTAATTTCATTCGTAGCTTTATTTGATTTCTTGTTTAGTTTCATTTCATTGATTTTGATTTGTAATTGTTTTTAAAATAAAAATGATTTAATTTTGTGTTTTTTATTTATTACAAATAAAGGTTGGATAGTTGATTGTATGAATGTGATTTGGGATTTTGCGTGAAACGTGAAACTTTCAGATTGAACTTGTAACTTTGGAATGTGGAAGTTAGAACATGGAACACATTTCTTATAGAATTTCAAGTTTGTGATAATGATTCTAAGTTTGTGTTAAGAAATTTATGTCATTTCTTACTTACAAATAATGACATAGATTTATGGAACACATTTCTTATAGAATTGCAAGTATACTTTAGGTTTTCTTGAGAAAGGAAAAGACAAAAACATGGAGGGCCATGATTTATTGAGTATTGTATATGATTCTCATGAAAAAATCCTATACATCCTCATAATTTTAAGGATGGTTCTATTAGTGTTATGGTAAATTCCTTGGTATTGATTTATTAATATTTTTCTGTACAACAATCTAGCCTTTGGAATAGTTTATTGGAGTTTCTACAGATGGGATGCCTTCTCTCTCATTACTTGGATCGATGCTTCTATGCATGCTCCTTTCCGATCTCGGGTGCCATGACTTCTATTCCCATTTATGGCCTTAGCTACACCTACTTTCATACCTACCACTTACACAATGTAAACTCAACCATCCTTAAGTAATTAATATCCCAATATATATTAAATGTCTCTATTAATATTTTGCAATTATTCACAAGAAAAATATCATTGTATTTTTTAAACTCACACACACCTTGCTCCTTGCCAAAATTTCCTCTCTTGTTTTATGTAACTTTGTATAGATTGGTGATGCATTTACACTAATAGGATATACCACTTCGTGTTAAATTTTATTTGTTATAAACTCATTATAAGGTTGTTTATGGAATAGAGGTTCAACTCAAACTGGAAATTCATGCTCAATGTATCTAGGTACACAACCATGGAAAAAACACACATTATGTCAGCCAATGCAAATATGTACCTCTTCTTCGTCATGGAAAAACCTGTAATGCCCACTCCTCTTTGACACTTATCCACTATGATTTTTATTATTGTTGATTAGAGACATTGACATTATGATTATTATATTTTGATTAGTAGGTGATAGACTATATAGACATTTGGATTATCGATATGTTGTGATTCATATTTTGGATTATGATATGCTAGCTGACACTGGTGGACAGTTTTATACATGTTGATTTGCATTGTTCTGAATTTATACTAACACATTATATTCGTGATGCATTGCCTATGTTTGGATGTTCAGATTAGTCTTGTGATCTCATTGATGTTAGTAAAATGGTAGAATTGAATTATTTAGAAATTTTAGATAGTTGATAGAATTGCTTAATTTTGATGATGATTATTTATTGATGTTATTTATGCAGCCTTGAGGTAAAAGAGGCATTATTTTTGTAATTGCAAGAAAATTATATTACTATACACAAAAAGGGGATACGGGACCAAACCTAGAAGAATTTCGGGTGATTGCAAAAAGGCCAATTTGAAAACTTGTGTTTCGTGTGTGTGTGTGTGTGTGTGTGTGTGTGTGTGTGTGTGTGTGTGTGTGTGTGTGTGTGTGTGTGTGTGTGTGTGTGTGTGACCTCATGTGTGTGGCCATGGGTTTTGATGTTTCCCTATTTTAATTTTGGTTATTTATTTTGTGGTGCATGTATATAATTATTTGTAAAATCTAGTCACTTTATTAGTACATGTTAGTATGCTTTTAATTAGTTAATTTAACTTAATTGTAAACTAAAAAGAAGATGTGACAATTGGGCATTAAGTAGGATAGATGGTTCTTGATAGTTTTTTGATGTTGAATGGAATTAATTGCATTTTGAAATGTGTATTCTTCCTCCTTTCCCAATTTCAAATTTTACCTTAGAGGCCACTTTTTGAGACTTGTGGGACAAGTTAACCTTGTCCCTTTCTTCTTAAAGTCATCCACCAACCATACTTATGAAGTATGGAGTTAATTTTTGCATTTTTCATGGATTCTTTGAGTGAAAAAGAGTAAATAAAATTAATTTTCTACTTACCTCATTTAATATGTCATTGGAAGGTATGGAGTGCATGTTGGAGTGTACACTTCTGCATGTCATAGCCTTACTCATTGATTTATTAGAATTGGTTTTTGTGTGTTGACTTGTTGAGTTGGAATTGAGGAATGATGAAGTGGCATCCTATATGGAGCCACCTCATCATCCTCACCTCATTTTCTATTTATTGATGTGAATTTGGAGTAATTGGGGTTACTTGTCTCATTTCTACACTTTCATTTTTAAATTTTGGCTTGGGTATTTTCGAGTGCATTTTGGGATTTTGCTTCGATTTCATGTGCTTGAAGCTTGTTGTCTGAATATTTTTGAAGCTAAATGGAGAGGTGGTATCTTAACTTGTTGTTTCTTAGTTTATATATTTATGAAGTGGTGAAATTTGTGATTGTAGAGTGTATGTTATGTCTGGTTTGATTACATTATGTTTGGATGGGTAGATTTCCATTAAGATTGGTGTGGGAGAAGGAAATGGAGTTATTTTTGTGGTGGAAAAAGGGAGTTAGTGAGGAAAATAAAGAGGGAGTGTGGGAGAGGTGCTCCATATTTGTTGAGGTAAAATGGTTATATGTTATTTTTTTCATTTGCAAAGGGAGAAATAAGGTGTTGTGTGTGACATTGATAGCTTTATTTGGAGTTATTGGGTGGACCCTCTTCCCACATGGGAGGCATAAGGAGAAGGCTCCTTGTTCTTGTATACATTTGGATTACTATTAAGTATTTTGAATTGTGATGAAAATTTCAATCTTATTTGTTTTTTATGGTAAAGAATGGAAAACTACTCTTGTTAAACTTCTTTGAAAAATGTGATTCAGAGTGTTGAAATATTGCATGAGTGTTGAAAATATGTATGTGTGTATTTTGTGGAAGCCATTATTTGTGAAGTTTTCAAAGTTGCAAACACACCTTATTGTTCTATGGTTGGGTCTTGGGGGCCAATAAGAAGGATGGCTTTTCCTTTTTTTGGATTAACGGTCAAAGCGGATAGCGTCACCTACTCCACTTCCTTGTATTGTGATTCAAAATTGAAGAGATGAAAGAGTGCAAAGTTGAAGCTTGGAGGATGATCTTGAAAAGAAGACTTTTGTATTTGAGCCCAATGGAAGAATCCTATTTTTGTAAATTTGGCCATGTTGTTTCCACTTAGGGTGGAAGGCTTGTAAATCTTGTATTTTAAAAAGGAGAGTTCTTGTAAATTTTTATTTATCAAAGCTTGTATTGTTGAAAGAAACAAATTTGGAATTGTATTGAAATGGAAATTTTTATTTCAAATTTAGATTTTAACTCAAAATTTGTATTATGGATTCATTTTTAAAAGAATGGTGTTCTTGTATGGAAAGTATATGTTGATTTCCTTTTTTAGTATTGTTGTCAAACTTGATTTAAAAGGAGAATATGAAGTTTCATTTAAGTATGTTATACTTTGTTTCTCTTCAAATTAGAATGTAAAATGGAGTGATTTAGGTTGTTGTGTTGTAGTCAAATTTTATACAATGTTATAAAGGGAAAATTATACATTTAGTGTTTTCAACCAAGATACTTTTACACTTCTTTACTTGTCTCTAGTTGAATGAAAGAAGTATTAGCTCAACTATCTCTCAAAAATGAATATATACAAAATTGTATAAATTACATTACCCCTATGTTTGATAAAAAACCTAAATTAGTAGGTTGTTTAAAATTAAAAACAACACACACACACACACACACACACACACACACACACACACACACACATATAAGTACACACACACACACATTTATAAATTTACTATATACATTTGTATAATTAGAAAGATTACAACTATATATTTAATGAAATATTTAGATAATACACACACACATATATTATTAAATATATTTTTTATATTGAAAGATAATAGATTTTAATCACGAAGGGATTTTAATAAACACAAGTTTATATAATATAATCACAATATGACTGTGTGTATGTGTTTAGGCCACATAGGCCTATGTGGCCCATAAGGAATTTGCACAGTGGGTAGGGTGGGGCGGTGCCCCACCCATATACATATATACACCAAAATTTTAAACACAACTCCCAATCTATCAAATATGTGGCTAATATTTGCACATGTCATATAAAAATTACACTAAGATGTAAAATGTAAAACTATATATATATATATATAATATATATATATAATGGGTATATATCACTTATCGTTGTGCAATGTAAAGTATGGATATATACCCATTCAACTATTCATTGCAAGCACAATATATATATACACCCATAACCTATGAATAACCAAATTTAAGGAAGCACATTGGGAAATCAATTCCATAAATATGAATAGGGTAAACCCTCCATAAAATTCAAATAGAAAATGAAGTATTGGGAAAACCCTAAGAGAGGGAAGCAAAGAATCCACTAAATGTTTTGGGTATCCCTGTAAAATACAAGTGAGCAAAATCCTCCATAGCTCCTTGCAAAACTCCATGGCCTCCTCTCCTTCAAACTGCAAGAACAAATGAAATGAAAATTAGGGAAAATGTGAATAAAAGAAACCTATAAGGATTTTAGGGCTTTTAAGGAAAAACCTAAGATCTAAGGGTTCAAAATGATTCAATCTAAAGGTGGATATTTAATCCTACAACTTTAAGTTGGTGGCATTTTCATGGGAATTAGATTTAAATAAAATGTGTGGGTAATGGGTTAATGGGGCCACCTAGTGCTTAGTAAGTTAGAATAAATTGTGACCCTTTTGGGTATGGAGTAATAATTAATTTAATTTGGGTTGACTATAGGGATTGAATAAATAATATTAACCCTGTGTATTATAGATAAAATTAAAGAGGGATCGATTTAATTAAAATTAAAATATATATTTAATATCGTAAGTGATGGGTATAAAAGTTAAAGTTAATTTGAGAAATAGATTGAACCCACCTAGGAAACGATTAATTTAAGAACTCTAGAAGAATTTGAATGGGTAGAGGAATGTTATTAAAATAGCCTTGATATAATTAAAAACTAAAAGGAAACCATAAAAGAGAATTAGATTCTGAAATGCTTTTAGGAATTAAAATAATAATATATAATTATCAATCTAATTCCACTTAAATTATGAATGTGTTGAAGCTAATAAATGTACAATTATTTGATCGATGAAGCAATGTTATCACCCTTGATACATCGTTTTAAATTAAAAAATTCCACTAATTTTACCCTAATAAATTAATAGAATTTGATGTGGGTTTTGTGCATCAAGATAAGTGGGTATTACACTTGTTATCGAGTTGAGGTTCGAGACACTTGAACCACGGGATTAAAGAATAATAAAAATAATAATTTTTTTGGATTGTTGTTTTCACCTAAGTGGGCGTCCTTTCAAACTCGATTATTGGGAAATAGTAATCTATTTTTATATCCTTATGATCTACATGAGTATTAGAAAATTTACTCCTTACAGAGATGTTGGTTAGTGGGAATCCTAGCTTTTGGTTACGGTCATGTGATGGTGTTGACCTCGTAGAGACCCCCTTACCCAGACTATTATTTTGTTTGGTGCGGCTTTTGCGGTTTCATGCTTTAGAGGTAACGTTATGGGATCTAGAGATTGTTTAGCTCCTTTGAAATCCCATTTTTACTTTGGTGTCTAGGAAAATTTGGTATGGTTTTTCAATGGTGGCATGTTTTGTTGATGTTCGTCACTTCATGGACTTAACCCCACATGAGAGAGTAGATATCATGACTTGATGTCACATTAGATCTAGTTTTTATGTATATTATTAGATAGAAGCATGATATAGAGTACCCTTACTAGCGGCAACGAAAGTCTATGAAGTGATTGTGATGTGGATATTTGATGTGTTTATATTTGTAAACTTAAATCTTTTATCAAGGACCACCATTTTATTTTAATGATTTGTTGAGAAGCTCTTATGTTCTCTTATTATTTTCATCTTATTGAGAACTTTTCTTTAAGGATTGAAATACGGCTACTTAGTCATTTATTTGATTGCTGAGATTTATGAATATGCGTGAAAATATTTGTGCCCATATGAATAAACAATCGAACATACTAGGAATAAAAAGTTCTAGTAAATCCTCTTCTGCTAAAAATAGTAATTTTTTCCACGTAGAGTAGTTTTAGTCAAAATTAGTTAGAGTTTGCTAGTGACTCGAGTTGGGAGTTATTTTCTTATTTAGGAAACATTGTAATGAATGATTCAATAATGAAGAAGGAGATCTATTTTATTTTGAGTTAAAATTATTTGGACTATATTGAGTGTGTCTGATTTTGGCTACACTATCATCAAGTTACCTTGTACTTCTTTGGACAATCGCTTAGAGATTTTTTTTTAAGTCTTAAGTTTCTAGCCTTGGCTATGTATATGTCTTGATCTTTCATCCAAGGCAATAACTCTTGGCCTTAGAGGCTACGTTTTGATTAAATCATTTGATTTACCTCTTTATATGTTAATGGCCTCTTGGTGAGGAAGTGTGGTCACTATGGGAAATTTCCTCCTGTCATCTTTATTTCTTGCCAATCATATCTTGGAGAGGTATAATTTTGTTTTGGTAACTCTCTCTTACATAGTGAACCTATTTTGAGTTTAAACCATAAACATTGTTTTCTCACTCACACCGATCTAACAAACCTCAAACTCATAAAAGAAAATGTGTAACTTATTAATGTACCTCTTCATCATATCTTTTATCGATAATTGTGAAGAATCACCTGGAATGCAATGGTAATGCATGTAACTTTAGCAAAAACTCTTGTAAACTTGGTGTGTTCCATTTTGGTTAATGACCTCTTGTTTTATGAACTTAATAATGTGATAAACTTGGCTCTTCCTACTAATTAAAATTCAATTGGTAATGTGATAAACCTGATCATATTAGAACTCTAATTAGGAGGCTTGGATGTTTGAAACTTAATAAGTAATGTGGACATTAAGGAAAATGGTTCCTTACTCTAACCTTGTAGTTTAATTGAAGAAATAAAAAATATGAGAAAATAGCAAGAATCCTCTTATACTTCCCCTAGAAGTAGAATGAATAAATTTTTCCACCTATATAGAATGGCAAGAAATCATGTCAACATTGGTGATGATCCTTAATGACACAAGATATAGGATATTATAATATAATGAATGCATTAATTAGAAGCTTATAAGAAATGTGTTTGGAAAACATAACTATAACTTGTGTTTAATAATTTGGAATATGGAATAGATAAATTTATGGGATTAAAGGAAGAAAAAAATGAGTAAATAAACAACCTTGTTTGTATAAATTGTTATTGCATGCCGAAAAATTCATAAAGGATATAATTTGAATGATAGAGCTAATTGAAAAGTTCCCTTGAGCTATTGTATGAGTGTCTCATCTCAAATTCACACTAAAATGTTAAGATATTACGAAGAATATTGAAATATTATAAAAATGTATCGAATATATATATATATATATATATATATATATATATATATAGCCTTAATTTAGCATATATTATGTTCTTATTATAAAATTATCATGATATTTTATGATAATTAGTATGCGATATAATACCAGAACCATAAATCATGAAAGAATAAGTTGTTTCAATGCTAGACTGGTACAAAAAAAACTTAAATTGTGAATATCTTAATGAACTCTAATTTAAAACCTGAAAATAAAATGATTATGCCTCCCTTGTTATATCAAATAACCAACACATGTATAATGATTATAAAGCAAGTTGCATACTGGATTATTTTTGGACATCTCACTTTGGTTGTATGAAATTTTTAGAAGTATAGATAAGGATTTTATCACCTTGTTAGAATGGAATAATTGTTATGTTCATGTTGGTGGGCCCTACGTCCATCTTTCCAATAATGGAAACTATTTGAACCTTTAAATCTATTTTCCTACCTTGAACAATGGAGTACCTTGTTGATAGTGATGTGTTCTAGCCATGTTTACTCCCTTGAACATAAATGTGTGTAATCCTCCTTGATGGAGCCTTTCAGACCATCGTACCCCTTTTTCCTCTTAGAATCGATAGGTGTATGTTTTTGGTCTTTAAGAGTGAGTCAATATCTCTAGTTTCATGTGAGGCACCCTTCTTGTGTTTGGAATAGGTCATTGGTGACCTAAGCTTATTGGAAAGCTTAGGAAACATATGTTAAGGATATGGAGGAATTTTAGAATCCTCCTTCCTTTTGGAAACTATGATGTTGTCCCCCTTTTCCTTTGGGGAGAAGAAGGGAAAGTTAATTTGGTATGTGTGTATAGGAATGTTTGGTGTGTTGTTGTTATACATTGTTAGTTGGACCTCTCATGTTACCAGGTCAAAGCATACAAGTGTGTCCCACTTTGTGCCCACAAATATTTTAAAATCTGACTAGTAAATAAATATTTAAAAATACTATAAAAATTTAAAAAATCAGGTAAATTCTAGATGCCCTGCACCTTGGTATTTATAGCCTCTTAAAAATGCATGTTTGGTCATTTTATATGTGTTTGGTCATGTTTTGGTTGTCAGACATAGTTTGTTGAAAGTACAAAAACTACAAAAAAGTGGGACACAATTATATGCTTGAATTTTATTTTAGTTCACTTGAGTGTTCCTTTGTGTTATAATAATAAGATTGTGTTCATTTTAAGATTCTCGGAGCTAGGGTGAGTCTAAAATTAATAAATTTCATTTTTATATAAAGTGAATGGTATCTCTTGTGTCAATATGATAGTATGGGATAAGATTGCATATACAAAAAAAAAGAAAATGAAAATGTTGTCTAATTGATTGGGTTTTCTAAATCAGGATTAGTGATTGTGTGTTATGATATTTGGGTACAAATTCAAGTTATGGAAACCTTGTGGCCAAGATTTTTCTTAGCGTTACCATGAAAATTTAAGTGAGTTCTTCCTAATTATATAAAGTACTTCTAATGGATAATATGCATCCTTGTAAACACTTTTGTTAAAATTATGTGCTTTCCTTGTTGTTAAGCCTTGTTTTTGTTTCCACCAATTGGAATTGGTTTGGCTCTTTAAGAAAGTGTATTTTCTCGTGAAAAAATAATGGTCATGATTGATAGTTGCTTAATATGGTCTATTATAACAAACGTTTAAGTGTAATTCAATCTAAGTGGAAGTCTTATCTTCCCTATTAACTATGTGTTGTATCCATGTGTGGCTACGCGGACACCTTGTGTACATGAATTTTATTATTATTTTTGGACCTTAGTTGTCAGTCATTGGGATTCTGTAGACCATTTTCCTGTTTAAATGTTTTGTGTTGTATCTTGGTTAACCTCATAGAGGTTATTTTGAAATTTTGTATGCCTTGCTTCCCTACCTCTTTCCGTGACTTCTAGGAGGAAGTCAAGTCTAAGGGAGGGTGATGTAATACCCACTCCTCTTTGAAACATATCCAAAGATGATTTTACTATTGTTGATTAGAGACATTGACATTATGATTATTATATTTTGATTAGCAGGTGATAGACTATATAGACATTTGGATTATTGATATGTTGTGATTCATATTTTGGATTATGATATGCTAGATGACACTAGTGGATAGTTCTATACATGTTTATTTGCATTTTATGAATTTACATGAACACATTATATTCTCAATGCATTTCATATGTTTGGATGTTCTGATTAGTCTTGTGATCTTATTGATGTTAGTAAAATGGTATAATTGAATTATTTAGAAATTTTAGAGAGTTGATATAATTGTGTAATTTTGATGATGATTATTGATTGATATGTATGAGTTATTTCTCGATGTTATTGATGCAACCTTGAGGATAGAGAGGAATTTTTTTGTAATTGAAGGAAAATGATATCACTATGCCTTTGAAAGGGTATATGTGACCAACCCTAGAAGAATGTTGGGTGTTTGCAAAAAGGCCAATTTTAAAACTCGTGTTCTATGTGTGTGTGTTGTTTAATTGTTATGCTTGGTTAGGAGGTTTCCCAGGGCGGTTACCTCATGTTTTTGCCATGGGTTGTGATGTTTCCCTCTTTTAGTTTTGGTTATTTATTTTGTTGTCGATGTATGTAATTATTTGTAAAATCTAGTCACTTTATTAGTACATTTTAGTATGCTTTTAATTAGTCAATTTAACTTAATTGTAAACGAAAAACAAGATGTGACAATTAGGCATTAAGTAGGGTAGATGGTCCTTGATATTTTCTTTATGTTGAATGAAATTAATTGTATTTTGAAGTGTGTACTCTTCCTCCTTTCCCAATCTCTAATTTTTCCTTAGAGGCCACTTTTTGAGACTTGTGGGATAAGTTAACCTTGTCCCTTACTTCTCAAATTCATCCACCAACCATACTTATGAAGTTTTAATGCATTTGTTGAGTGAAAAGAGTAAATAAATCCACTTTTCTACTTACCTCATTTAATATGTCCTTAGAAGGTATGGAGTGCATGTTGGAGTGTACACTTGTGCATGTCATAGCCTTACTTATTAATTTATTAGTATTAGTTTTTGTGTTTACTTGTTGAGTTAGAATTGAGAAATGATGAAGTGGCATCCTACATGGAGCCACCTCATCATCCTCACCTCATTTTCTATTTATTGATATGAATTTGGAGTAATTGGGGGTTACTTTTCTCTTTTCTACACTTGCATTTTTGGAATTTTGGCTTGGGATTGCATGCTTGGAGCTTTTGGAGTTGCATTTTGGGATTTTCTTGGATTGAAGGTGATTTAAGCTTATTGTGTGAAGATTTTGGAAGCTAAATGGAGAGGTAGGATCTTCACTTATTTTTACTTTTTTATATATGTATGTAGTAGTGAAATTTGTGATTGTTGAGTGTATGTTATGTGTGTTGTGATTGCATTATGTTGGGATGGGTAGATTTCCTTTAAGAGTGGTGTGGGAGAAGGAAATGGAGTTATTTTTGTGGAGGAAAAAGGGAGTTAGTGAGGAAAATGTGGAGGGAGTGTGGGAGAGGTGCTCCACCTATGTGGAGGTAAAAGGTTTATATGTTATTTTTGCATTTGCAAAGGGAGAGATAAGGTGTTGTGTGTGATGTTAATAGTGCACTTGGAGGTATTGGGTGGACCCTCTTCCCACATGGGAGGCATAAGGAGAAGGATTTGTTCTTGTATCCTTTTATATTAATATTAAGCCTTTGTGATTGTGATGAAAATGTGAATCTTATTTGTGTTTAGTATGGAAAAGAATTCAGAACCACTCTTGTTGAAATTGCTTGAAAAATGTGATTGAGTGTTGAAATATTGCATGAGTGTTGAAAATATGTATGTGTGTATTTTTGGAAGCCATTATTTGTGAAGTTGTCAATGTTACAAACACACCTTCTCCAAGTATTTTTTGGATAACATGGGTACTATCTCCAAGTTGTGGGACTTGCTACTTGAGATAGACCTCCAGAGAAAGTTGGTTCTTGTTCCTAAATGACTGCCACAATCTACTCTAATGCAAGGGAAACTAACTATTCTAATTTAAATTTCCAAGGGACCAGGGAGAGAGAATGCATAAAATGAAAGCCTACACTAAAGCGGTGATACACCAGAAAAGGAGGGTGTGAGAGTAGTCTTCAAATGCATGAGATACAGAAGCAAAGCGCACACTAGAAGGGGTGATGATAGTTCTCCATAATCTAGAAAAATGCATTCACAACAATATTTCAAACATACACAATGATAATGGATCCCTGTAAGAACATAATAATAGACACAATATTATTGTAATCAAGGTTGAAGGGGAAAGAAGAATGCAAAAAAACACAGTAGGGGAAGATGCATCCACAAACTTATATTTTATTGCTTCCTGATATGCACAGTTCAATCGGTTACAAGAAAAGGGCCTGGATCACCATGCAAGGAGTCCACAACAAGGGCCTACAACACATTAGCTTCACAAAGCAATTTTGGTAGAGCTTTGCTACAAAAACTACCTCCCTTTACAATGAGCCCAACACTCCAATTTATAAGAAAATGAGAAGAGAGAGAGAAGGGAAAATGGAAATCCCAAAATTTATCCTTCAACCACTTGTAAGAGGAATTAAATGGAGTAAAATGATTATATATTACTTGTAAAAGGCTCCCCATACTGTCCCAGGTGCTGTAGCAAAGAAAGAATGATGACCATGCCTCTTAATTGCACTCCCAACCACCAAATAAAACACTATTATGAACTCGGCCACGTTTTATAAAAATCCCCACCAATATCTTATCAAATTTGGAATTTATTGATTGTTGTGCATCGGTTTCAGAGCCAAAATTCCAATGGTACCAATTTTGTGTGATTTTGTTGAGAAATGCAAAAGTTATGGCCTCCTGAGTGCGGGCGGCGATTTTGGAGTGCAGCGGTGTTTTTTATGTCATTTGACGAGAATGAGCATTAAGCGATGAAGCCGAATATGTTTCTTTTATTTAAATATATCTACCCTCATTAAAAATAATAAATCTACGTTTGGTGGCTAGAGGACATCGTGCTCGTTCCAGAAAGTCCAATTTTGTGAAAATCGGAGCTCGGAGTCAAAAGTTATGGCCGTTTGAAGTTCACGGGTCAAACGTTGACTTTTCTTCTTTGCTGCAGCTATTTCAGCAAAATCGGGTCCGTGTGTCCCGGCTGTCCCAGATGAATTCTCCCACATCGGCTGATTCAGGCTTCCTTGTCCCCTTTTGTGGCTTTTTCACCTTTTCGCGTCCTACGTGTACTTTTGTCCTGGTTGTCCTGGACGAAAATCTCCGCACTGCCCGCAATAGACCGTCTTGCGGAAAATCGGCCGATTCGCACCCCACGCATACTTTTGTCCCGGCTGTCCCAAACCGCGTGAAACAAAAAAACTTGACAATTTTTATTGCCTACGGCCATTTCACCTTTTTGCGTCTCGACATCCCAACTGTCCCGCGGACCGCCTGGGACAAAAATGTCCAACTTAGCTGATTTTCTTCCCTTTTTGGTCCCAAACTTGGTACAACGAACCTCAGTACGACCCGCACTAGTACGATCCACACCCTTCAGACCTGAAATGCTTTAAAACAATCTTGCAACCTTATCTTTTGCATTTTTTCCATTTTTCTAACTCATTGGGATTTTTTCTTGGATGGGAGAGTTAGAGAGAAGCCGATGGGGCCCAAAAACATGATTTTGGGCCTTGAATCAATCTACTTGCTCGGGACTGAAGAATTTGATGCATGTTATCAAAATTACCTTGAGGGGTGAATTTTGGATAACAAGAACACCCAAAAAAATACATTGATAAGTATATATATATTTGTATAAATTTATATAATTATAAAGATTACAACTATAAATATATTTAATGAAAAATTTATATATATATTACTAATTTTTTATATTGAAAGATTATAGATTTGAATCGGGAAAGACTTTTAATGAAGGCTTGTTTATATAATATAAACAAAATAGGACTATGTATATGTGTTTAGGCCACATAGGCACGGGTGGCCCATAAGGGATTTTCACGGTGGGTAGTGTGGGGTGATGCCCCAACCATATACGTATAGACCCCAAACCTTGAAAAAAATGCCAAATCTATCAAATCCGCATCTAATACTTGCACATGCCGTATAAAATAAAAATTACAGTGAGCTTGGTCAAACAATTTAGGGATTAGAATATTATATAAATATATATATATATATATATATATATATCCCCACGACTTATTAATATCCATATTTAAGCAACCAAATTGGTGCGAGACAATGCCATAACCCCAATAGGGTAAACCCTCAATAAAACTACAAATAGCAAATGAAGTCTTGGGAAACCCTAAGAGAGGGAAGAAAATAATCTTCCAAATTTCTCGTGTATCCATTTAAAATAAAACTAGGAAAAATCCTCCATAACTCATTGAAAAACTCCATGGCCTCCTCTCCTTATAAACCTACATGAAAAAATGAAATGAAAATTAGGGCAAAATTTGAATAAAATAAACCTATAAGGATTTTAGTGATTTTAGGGGAAAACCTAAGATCTAAGGGTTCAACATGATTCAATCTAAAGGTGGATATTTAATCCTACAACTTTAAGATGGTGGATTTTTCATGGGAATGGGATGTAAATAAAATGTGTGGGTAATGGGTTAATGGGTTCACCTAGTTCATAGTAAATTGGAATAAATTGTGACCCTTTTGGGTATGGAGTAATAATTTATTTTATGGGGATTGACTATAGGGATTGAATAAATAATATCTAGCCTATGTATTATAGATAACATTAAAGGGGGATCAATTTAATTAAAATTAAAATGTATAGTTAATATAGGAAGTGATGGGTATGGAAGAAAATGCTAATTTGTGAAATAGATTGAACCCACATAGGAAATGATTAAATTAAGAATTCAAAGAATTGGAATGGGTAGAGAAATGTGATTAAAACAACATTGATCTTAAAAAAAAATTAAAAGGGAAAGCATAGAAGAGAATTAGATTCTGAAATGATTTTTGGAATTAAATTAATAATATTTAATTATTAATTTAGTTCCGATTAACTTATGAATGTGTAGAAGTTAATAAACGTACAATTATTTGATCACAAGTAATGTTATCACCCTTGAGACCTTGTTTTAAACAAAAAAAAATCCATAAATATTTGCCTAATAAATGAATAGAATTTTATGTGGGTTTTGTGCGTCGAAATAAGTGGGTGTAACAAAACCTAAGTAGTTACTCAGTTTGGGAAGTAGAGAAAATGGTTTTCATAATGATGGAAGAGTGGTTTTTGAGGCTGAGTGGGGGAGGAAGTGCTATCTAGGTGGAGTTTAATAACATATTTAATGTGGATAAGGAGATCAAAATTCTGCCAATACATTACGTACACTCATCAATCACAACTATTCTTTAATTCCCCACCCTCCATGTAAGTTTTGAGGTCTGCTATTTTAGAATCAACCCTTTCATTACATGTAAATTCATTTGCATTTTTTCATGTATCTGGTCTCCACATTATATGTGTATGAGATGTTTGTAAGGAAACTTTGTATTTGATTCTTGACTCATCCATCGATTCTAAGGATTTAGCAATTCACACATTTCATCTATCAAAATTTTTTTCTTTTATTTGGATCTTGATATGGCTTGGAGCTTTTCTACAAAATCCATGAAAAATTCAAGTCTTCACTCCTACCAATTCATTACGGACACACATCAATCAAAACCATTAATTAACTCCCCCATAGTCCATGTAAGTTTTGAGGTCTAGTATTTGGGAATCAATCCTTTCGTGAAATGAAAATTTGTTGGCATTTTTAATGTATTTGGTCTCCACATTATATGTGTATGAGATTTTCCTAAGGAAAATTTGTATTTGATTATTGACTCATCCTGAAAACTCTAATGTTTTGGTGATTCACACATTTAATCTATCACCAATTTGGATTTTAGTTGGATCTTGATTTGGCTTGAACTCACTACAAAATCCATGCACCATTCAATCTTACACTCCTACCAATCCATTATGTACACACATAAATAAAGAGTCATGGAAGCGTGCAATACATGCATTTCCATTGGGTCTAAAAGATGGAACCTTTTGAAATTCCCCCATTTTTAGTTTGGTCTCTTAAAATGAATATTGCAACACCGTGAAAATGCCCTGTAAAATTGAGATGATATATGGGACAAAATGTCATCCCTCTCCATCAAACCCTTTCTTAATAATCCATCATCCTTTCCATATTTTTCGATTCCTCATTTTTTCATTCTTCACTCCATCCCATTCAGTGTTTTAATCGTACACTTCACGGATGATTTCTAGTTATATTGTTACATGTAACAATATTGAATTTCAAAATCCAAAATAGTTGTAAATGCCTAGGTTTTTTTGAGATGTATAAGTGAGGCACGAGTGGGAGTTATTTGTGTCGATAGATAGGATGGAAGAGAAAGTTCTCCTTACAAAAATATCTTATCATGAAAACACAACAAACAATTATTTAACATTTGTAAAGATGCACCGTGTAGAGTGATATAAACATAGGAAAACTATAGATGATCTTTATCAATGAAATTAGAGGGGAATAAATTGATGGAATGGTTTATGCACCGATCCGAGAAAAATGTGGGAACCAGGGTGCAAACGTAATCCTAAATACTATTGATGCAATAACAATCCAATTCCTATCTCACTAACTATATAACATGTCTATGTAAAATGTGAAGGATGAGATCTTTAAATAATGCATTGAGAATAAAATATAATGTATTCAAGTAGTATAAATTATATTCCTTAATACTATTGATGCAATAATAACTCAATTCCTATCTCACTCACTATATAATAGGTTTGTGTAAAATGTGATGGGTGACATCGTACATAATGAATTGAGAAGAAAATCAAATGTATTCACACACTCATATTGTGATTGCTAATAAATAATATTCCTAAAAAATCAAGTTTATAATCTAGATCTAATAGTCAATTATTATTTATGTATTACACCAACAATCTTACCAAGCGAATTTCCTATGTAACGGCTCCACTGAAAGATAATTTCATTGTTATAAGAACCACATATATAATTCAAAAAAATTAACTATAATTTTAAAAATATTGGTAATTATAAAACACTAAATTCCTTCAATTTCTAAAAGTTGACCCTTAAAATTTCACATCACCCATATGTTGTTATATATGTGACAATAACATTAAAATTTAGATCCCTTTTTGGTGTGGTTTGATTCTCACTTTTCAACAGAGTGTGTGGGAAGGCTTTCCACCAATTCTTATTGTAGTGTGTCCAAGGTGAGTGGCAACATGTTATGGAGCCCTCGGCAAGGGTTAGGGTTGGAGCACCTAAAGAAAAAATGAAGGAGTCAATTCCTTATTTCGAGAAATAATAATTCAATCGAATTCTATTTTTAGGAAGGAAAATCTTTCCACTATATTTTTAGGAGGAAAAATGTAAATTGTACTTTTCCAATTATGTGTATTTATTTTTTGGAGATCCAAAGTATGTTGAATTTGTCGAGGATGAATGCAAGTTGAAGTAGTTGTTTGTTTTTTTTTACGTTATTGGGGAGGAATGCATGACCATAGATAAAAATAACATTATCTTCTTAATAAATGGGAGTTATTTTTATATTTATTTTATTTATATGCATGTCTTATTTATAAGCATGTGATATTTAGGTTACGTATGGTTGAACCGATATTTTACAAAAAGAGGTGCACAAGTTATATATATGAGCGTAGATTTACTCTTTGATGTATAAATAAGAGATAATTTTATTGTATTCCTCAAACTGAATAAAAGAGAAGGCTGAGTTGTTTTAGTGGATGTAGCCCAAATTGGGTGAACCACATTAAATCTTGGCTTTATCTTGTGCTTTCATGCATAATTTATTTTTGTTTTAATTATGATTTTATTACTCATCTTAATTTTGATCTCGACCACTTTGGTATCTCGAGCTGAATTTTGTTTTAGCATAAAAAGATCATAGGAGGGTTTCTTGTTTAAGTCGAAGCAATGCCAAAAGATATTAAGTTTAAGGTTCATAAGTTTAATGGAAAAAAAAATTAGCTATGGAAGATGCAAGTGGAGGATTACCCATATTGTAAGGATCTTTATCTACCATTAAAATGGAAATCTATGAAGCCATCAGTTATGAAAGATGACGAATGGGATGTTCTTGATCAAAAGGAACTAGGAACTATATGGTTGTGCCTAGAAGAAATGGTAGATTTCAATATTTCTAAGGAAAATACATAGGTATAACTGATGACAACATTGAGTAAATTGTATGAAAAACCCTCAGCCTCCAACAAGGTATTTCTCATGAAATGATTGTTTGATATGAAGATGTTAAAAGGTTAGTCGATAAATGATCATTTCAATGAATACAACACGGTCGATTACTCAATTAAGTTCTGTAGGAGTAAATTTTGATGATGAAGTTAGGGATCTTTTTATTTTGTGCTCATTGCTTGAAATTTGGAATAATTTGGTTATGGATGTTAGTAATTCTATTTTTGGTTTAAACACTTTAAATTTTGATGATGTTATTGGTGTTATTCTTAGTGAAGAGATGAGAACAAAAAACACGGGTGAGTCATCGAGGTAATGTCTTGAGTGTAGAGAACAAAGAAAGACAAAATGGAAAATAAAAAAGTCTAGGAAGCCGTGGAAGGTCTAAGAAGGGAATATCTAAATCCAGAAGAAGGATGAAATGCTAGAATTTTGGAAAAAAAGGACATGCAAATAAAGATTGGTATTTAAAATATGGGAAAGATAAAAAAGAAGGGAACAAAGAGACAAATGTAGCAGGTGATGTGTTAGAAGATGCTCTTATTCTTTCTTTGAAAGTAAATTAGAACCTTGGGTTTTAGATTTTGGGGATTCATTTCATGCAACTCCTCATAGACAATATTTTAAAGATTATGTTGAAGGAAATTTTATGCATGTATATCTTGGTGATGATGATCCATTTAACATTGTTTGAAATGGAAGTGTTCAAGTTAAATTTTAGAATGGTATAACTTGGTTTCTGAAGAATGTCGGACATGTTCCTTGCATGAGGAGGAATCTAATTTCTGATGGGAAATTAGGAAATGAGGGTTGTATGATTTCACTTACATTATATTCTTGTAAAGTTGGCAATGGTGCTCTTGTGGTTTTAAGAAGTAAGAAAGTAGGTATGTATTTATCAACTGTTAATACTCATCCATATTCTATTTTATCTACTACAGGTATAGACAAAATTGTATGGATTCACAAACTTGACGATATGAGTGAGAAAGGGATGAATATTTTACATTCACACGAGAAAGTTGTTAGATTTGGAAAACATAGACCTTGAATTTTGTGAGCATTGTGTGTATGGGAAGAAAAAGTGTGTGATATTTGTCATGGTTGGATAAATCAAGCAGAGAAAAAGTTAGAGCTTTTCCATAAGGATATCTCGTGGGCCAGATCATGTATCTTCTCTTGGTGGTTCATATTATTATGTTATTTTTATTGATGATGTTATTATGAAGATTTTGGTTTACTATATAAAGAAGAAATATGATGTATCGATACTTTTAAGAAGTGGAAAGCTCTAGTTGAGAATGAAAAAAATTTAAGTTGAAGTGTACGAGATTAGATAATGTTGGAGAGTAAAAAGTAATGAATTTAATTATTATTATTCACATAATGGAATCAGTAGGGTGAAGAAATTTCCTATAACACCACGAGAAAAATGGTGTGTCAAAAAGGATGAAAATGACTATCATGGAGCATGCAAGGATAGTGATATTGCATGTTAGATTTCCTGTAAGTTTTATGTGGATGTTGTAGATAACATTGTTTACTTGATAAAAAAGGAGCTTCAAGTTCTTTGGAAGGTGGAATACCAGAAGAGGCTTGGATTGAAAAGAAGGTAAACTATTCTTTTTCGAAAGATTTTGGTTGTGGAGCTTTTGCTCACATTGAAAAAGAGAATAGGAGAAACCTAGGAGATGTGTAAAATAAATCTACTTTCATTAGGTATGGTACTAATTATTTTAGAGTCTAGTTTTGTATTTTGGAGGAGAAGAAAGACATTAGGACTAGGGATGTTATTTTCAATGAAAAGGCTATGTACATGAAACAACTAAAAGATAACAAGATAAAATGACTTCATAAAATTTGCTGCCACTTGATAAAATTTACACAGGGAAAAGGTATATAATTTGATGAAATTTTATCTCTTTTTGTTAAAATGACTTCCATTAGAACTATTTTATGTTTGGTAGTTTTGGAAGATCTGCATCTTGAATAATTAGATGTAAAGGCTGATTTTCTTCATGGTTTATTTGGAGGAAGAAATCTATATGGAGCAATTTTGATGCGAAATCACAACACCCCTAAATGTTTGTAATTCGAAAGATTGAGATCGTCAGTCGATTGCATAACATGGAGCTTTTCTCAATGTTTGGGACTTTGCAATCAGGAAAGCTCTCCGGATGAAGGCCGGTTCCTATTCCTCTATTCTAATGCACACATCCAAATTATAGAGGATCTACTCTAAAATCTACTCTAACTTGCCAAGGAGATAGGGTTAAGAAGATTACAAGAAATTAAACCTAAACTAATAGAGGTGATACACCAAAAGGAATGTTGAAACATCTATTTTTCATGAAGATGGAAACAAAAATTGGATGATGGAGGATGAAAACACACTATAGATCTATCCACTTTTGAGAATCCACTAACCATTAAAAACAAATCATTAAACATGCAATAAAATGACCATACATAGATAACCAAGATTGCAATGAGATATTAGATGAAAGAAATGAACAAAAAGAGGGTTGAAATCATCCACAAACTTATTTTATTGCTCCCCAACATTTATACGATGAATTACAATGGCCAAGAGGTACCAAACTTGCATTACAACTTGAATGGGAGGTTTGTACTCCACAAATTCACTTACAACAAGAGAATAAGGGAGGGTGCAAAGAAAAATTATCCAACATTAGAACAATTCCCTCATTACAATAGATAAGAAGAATGAGAAATATGGGAAAGAATAATTCAAAATATTGCTTTAACCACCCTAAAATGCATTGAATTCACCTACAAAAAAACATGGGTTCTATTGCAAAACCCATGCCTCCTTGTAATTTTCCTTGTAGGGAAAGAAAGGAAGCCCATACTTCATCTTTATGGTAGGTGAGAAACATGGATCATCCTCTAAAATGGATGAGTGTATTTCTTCATTTTGAATAACTTAGTCCCACTTCGTCATTGTGGTAGGTCTCCATTTTTTATTAGCTCAATTTCAAGCTTGGGTTCTATATTTGTCAAGTCCGTCATGGTCGAACTTGGAGCTGAACCACCGTTCCATTTCTTTCCTTCGACATCATTTCCCATTTGAGGTCACACTACTCATCACGCATTTGGCTCCTCCAAGTTCCTTTATTTATGCCTACCGAGATGAGCCTTCATTCCAACTACAAATTGGTGCTCTGCACTCCTCTGATGTCAAGCCTCCACTGAGAACCCTGTTAGGTAATTTTTCCCATGGGGTAGAAATTTTTAACAATTTGGCAACACACAGGGACATCTTCTTGCTATATGTTCGAGAACCAATAGTCAAGCCATATCCATTGGGCATGAAAGTCACTCTAAACTTGTAAATTTTCCCGAACCTGATCTGCTTCCTGCAATCTCAATTTTCATAAAAAAATCTTAAAATGAAGTTGTGTGAGAAGAGGAAATTTTTTGACCTAGAGCCTTTGTCTATTCCTGAAATGAAGCTGTCTTGAAACCAAATTTTAGCTGCTCTATATTTATTTTCCTTTAAAATTAGCAAGTTTTTTTATCATAAATATGAATCTCTTCCCTATTACAAAATTCACTGGTGGCACATTGAACTACATAGATTCAACCTAAGAGAAAAAAAAACATGTATCGAAGCACTTAGGGAAATTGTAACCTAAAATACAATAAGAAAATATGTGTAGTCACTTAGAGGAATTCAAATCCTAAGCTAATATTTACAAGGGTGAGACCTTTCCTTTTCGGTAGAAATGTGTGAGATAGATTCTATTTACCAAGATTAGAAGTTCTTCTCCATCCAAAGTAGATAGATGGAAGGCATTGTTATTCTTACATCCATTTACCATGTAGGGGCTACTCCAAATGGCATAAAACTTGGAATGCCTTCTGGTTTTCCCGATCTCGCATCCCACTTTAGAAATAAGTCCCCCTCTTAGAAGGTCCTTGATCTTACTTTCTTATCAAACCATCTTTTGACTAAGGCTTGATTTATTTCAATGATTGGTATTGTATGTTCTCTTATTTCTCCCAATTCCATTAATTCCGCATACCTAGCTTCCATAGTTTTAAACTCGACAACTCAATTACCTCATGACCTCCAATGAGGGTAGCTACAATGATATTGGTAGAAATGCTTCTTTTTCTTAGACCAACTTGTAAAGAGAGCTACCTATTGACCTCTTTGGTGTGATCCTATCAGCCCACAAGGCTGATTTTAGCTTGGTATGCCATGTCCTTTTATTTTCATCCAAATTCCTCATGATTATTCTTAACACATTCTTGTTCATGGACTTTGCTTGTCCCTTACCCAGGGGTAATAGTTAGAAGAGGTGATCAAATAGACTTCATTCCTAACAACCCATTTTGTGATCTTGGAACCTAGGAATGCCAATGCATTGTCTGATATGATAGTGGTTAGTACACCAAACCAAGTCACTATCCCCTAATAGAAGTCCAAGTATGTTAGGCTTGTTAGCTTCTTCTTGGCAACTACCTTGTACCACTTGGTGAAATAGTCTGTTTCCATGAGAATCCACTTGTGGCCTTGGCTTGAATTAGGATTAATGACTCTGATGAAGTCCAATCGCCATTATATGAATGGTTGGTCAACTGAAATTGGGTGTAATGGAAGTACTGCTAACCTTTCCTTTCCTATGAATAATGCACATTTTTACACCTTTTGATCCAGGTGTAATAATCACTAAACATTGTCGGCCAATAATAACCCGCCTTTATTATCTTGAGAGTTGTTACCTTTGGGGAAAAATTTCCTCCAGCTTCTCCATCTTGAAACTATTGTAGCACCTTCTCAATCTGACCTATTCCAATGCACCTGAGTAGAAAACCATTGATGTCTTTCTTGAACAAAACACCATCAACAAGACATATGATATGGCTTGTAACCTGATTTATCTCCTCTTTTATTTTCTCATTTATGGAGGGCATAGTCCTATTTGTAGGAAGTGTAACATATCCTAAGTTCAAAAAGGGGTGGAAACATTATCATTTACTTTCTCTTGATCATCCTGTAGCACCAAAAAAACTTAATTTTCATTACTTGGTTTAACCTATTGACTCGAGGCTAGTTGTTCACATAATCCACTTATGCGGACCACCTTAGGGAATTTAATCTTAATGTTATATTACATGACACATGTGATCCATCCTACACTTTTCTCATTCAAATCCTTGTTCAAAATGAAATCATTGA
Source organism: Taxus wallichiana var. yunnanensis (assembly GCA_018340775.1). Classification (NCBI taxonomy): domain Eukaryota; kingdom Viridiplantae; phylum Streptophyta; class Pinopsida; order Cupressales; family Taxaceae; genus Taxus; species Taxus wallichiana. The sequence continues at coordinate 440,272,563 of CM031243.1, forward strand.
CTGCCACATGTGACACCATCAACTGGATCTTATTTTTTGAGACTAGGTGCTTGAATTTCTTTAAGCTCTTGATTACGGGAAGAACATGATTTTAAATGAAGGAGTACCTAGTTTTATATTCCTCCAAAATTTGGCTAAAGAAGGCAAGCGATTGTTCGAAACCCTCTTTGTTTTTTTGCACTAGGATTGCAGAAATCATGTCTTTACCTCCAAAGGCATAGATAATGAAATCCAAAGAGAATTCCAGATTAATTAGAGTTGGGGCTTGAGCTATAGCCTATTTGATTTCCTTGAAACTCAATTTACCCTCAACATTCCACTTAAATTCCATGATATTCTTTAACATCAACGTTATTGGCTTCACAATCTAGTGGAAAAAAATTGGTATGAACCTACGGACAAAATTGATTCTTCCTAGAAATATCTTAAGATCCTTCTTATAAATTGGCAAGGTAAATGCTCAAATTGCCTCAACTTTTTCTACGTCAATGGTCAATCCATCCTTTGACACAATATGGCCTAGGAACTTTCCTTCATGAGCTACGAATATGCATTTTTGGATTCAATGATACCCCAAATCTCCTACACCTCACGAAAAAATTGTCTCGGATGACAGAGGTGATCTGTTGCATTTTGGAGAACACAAGTGACATCGTCAAGATATATCAGTACTATATTTTTATCAACCCCTTGAATGCCATGTCCATCACCATTTGGAAAGTAGCTCCACAGTTAGAAAATCCAAATGGCATCTTCCTGTAGGCATAGCTTCCCCACATGGTGGTGAAAGTTTTCTTGAACTGATCATCTTCTTTCACCATTATAAGATTGTATCCTGAATAGCCATCTAGGAGAGAGAATTTTTCCGATCGGGCTACCACTTGTAAGATTTTTTTCATTGAAGGAAGTGGGTAATGGTCTTTGAGAGGTGCCCTATTCATGTCTCGGAAGTCTACACACAACCTAATTTCTCTGTTCTTCTTCTTGACTAGCACAAAGTTTGTAACCTATCTTGAGTTCTTGATTGGAAATATAATGCTTACCTCTATTATCTTATTTAGCTCTTTCTTCATAAGAGGCTCAATGTGTGGGTTGAATGGTATTTTCTTTTACTCGAGGCTTAACATCAACATCTAAATAAATTGTATGTTTTGCTAATTAAGGATTAAAACCTCATAAATACTCATAGCTCCAAGTAAAGACATCTATAAATTTTTGGTAGAGTTGTATGAAATCTAATTTTTCCTGCTCAGTAGCCATTTTTCCAATTTGGAGTGGTTTACCTTTTGCAATTTGAAATTGGTTATGAATCCTCTCCTTTAACATGTATTTTTTCCATTTCCTTTCAAAATTGGTCATTAGGATTAAATATTGAATCCAGTGTTACTAAACCCTTTGGAAGCTTATTTGTCCACAACTACACTACTTTATACCCGTAGTTCTTTTCTAACTTGTCTTGATTCCTAGCTGAGAATTCAACCACTTCTCTTAAGAAATTAACGATCTTTTGATCATTAAGAAATGCCTACAAGGTTGTATTGTTATCCAAAAATGCTTTGGCCTTATAATCACATGGATATGGGGTTGTATTTCATCTCTTTTAATAATATCAAGTACATCAAATGTTGCTCCAATTGTTGCAAACCTATCTACAGCTTCATTTTTCTTCCTAGGTATGGACTCGATGTTGAATACTTCAAAGTCCTCAATTAGGTCCCATACCCTATTTATGTCACTTTTGAGTAGGTCATTATTCACAAAGCATGTTTTCCTTTGACTTGGTTCACAATTAGCTCAATATCACCAAACACTTGCACATTCCTTATGCCTCTCTTCCTAGCCCAATAAAGTCCTTAAATCAAAGCCTCATATTCAGATGTGTTTTTTGAACATGTAAACTAGAAATGAAAAGATGAATAATAATTGATGTTCGTGGTGACACTAACATTACACCTCTTTTAGCACCTTGTTTTCTTCTTGAAGCTGTCAAAAATAGTTGCCAAACTTTGTTGTCATCCTTATTTTGGGATTAGTGATATTAGGAATGGCTCAATTTTCTCTGTGTACACAATATACACCCAATTCTAATTCCTCCATTTCCTTGTATGAATCAAACACATGCCTTTTGTTTTCCCAATCATCTAGAATGAAATATGGAATTCCCTCGACCTTAGTACTAGTTTCTAGATCATTTGAACACTCTTCGTGATCACAGGCCGAGTAATTTGCATTGATAGGACTTGGCACATGGGGCTCAATGTGGAATTTTTCAATTGGTTATGACTTGACTGTTTCCTTATCTCCATATATTGTTCGAAAATCATGTGGGTCCAATCTGCAGATAGGTATCCATCAATTTTTTTAGTGAAGACTCTTGATAGACACAATGCAAAGAGTGGCGAGATGGTCAATTACTGAGACACATCCTAGAAAAATGTGGCATTTAGGAAATCATTTAGTGTAAGACTTAAACCTTTGATGATCCCAACCATTCCTACTTCTATCCCATCCAGTTGCACTACTCATTTTAGTACTAGCTCATACTTTAGACCCAATTGATCTATTATTTGTTTTAGCATTATGGTACTTTGTTTGTCCCCAAATCAATCATGCAGTTGTGTACCAAGTGGTTCTTGGAAATTAATGAAACATAGAATGGTGGAGGCTTCAAATGTTTCTTTGGTTGAACCCCTCCTTGTTGTGTCCTGTATTAGTGAGAAATTTCTCCTGTCTTTGGTTTGATCCATTTAAGACGAGATAATTTCACCATTACAGCTTGCACCAAATCTCATTGTCCTAGGATTGGCGGTGATTCCACATGGAAATACTCACATGTGTTTTCTTCATCTGATCTATGATGTTGAAGGGGGTGGATTATCCTTTTGTTTTCCCTTACTTGGCACAACCATTTCTAGAGCTTAGATAGGCACATGTACTACTACAATGGGTGCCTTAGGAAAATTTAATACATTAGGAGCTGCATTTTGTCTAGTAACTCCTTGTTGTGTAGGAGTGGGCTGAGAAATAACTAGATTAGATGGTTTTACCTCCTCTATATTCCTCTTCTTTGACCATGTGTTAACAACCACGCATTGGAAAGGTGGTTAGTTAACTCGCATAAGTCTTCTATTTTCCAATTGACCAATGTGGTTTCCATTAGAAGTGCCTTTTGTTGGGTCTCTTGTTGTTGATTTCCTTCCTCACTTAGTTCTTGGGATACACCGACGGTCTTCACCATTCGAGCCTAATTCAGTGCAGCATTGAAACACTTTGATTGATTGTGAGGTATATTATAGGGGTAACACCATTCATACTCTTGTGTCATGTTTTTTTGTGTTGGAACCAAGGCTCTTGTTATTGAAACTGTATTTGGATCATATGGTGGAAATGGCCTAGAAGCTTGAGATTTTCCTTGCAGTCTGATTTCAATTCACGGTATGAGTTAGTGGTCTATTTTTATGATATGGGGGTTGGCTTGGTATTGAGCTTGAGGCTGATATGGTCTAGAACTCTGAGCTTGTTGTCTCTTGATAGTCACTAGCTCATTTCCTAGGTTCTGTAGTTATTTCATAACCTCCTATAACTCTTTTGAAGTGCTTGAAGAAGTAGAAGCTTTATTGTTGATTTTATTTCTAGGGGCCCGAATGAGAGTTAACTCAAGTGTTTGACTAGTTGTAGGAGTCCCTATGTCTAGCTAGAGAGGCATTGGTGGCCTTTGCATAAGCTTACCAGCTTAAATCAAGCAATTTTCTACTCTGATAGCTCTGTCGTATGCCCCTAACAACATTGTACCTCCCATTCATTGGATAATCATAGCAATGTCAAAATTTATAGCCTTCAAGAATTAAAGGAATGCTCCTAAGAAAATTTTCCTAAGAGCTATCAGAATCCTATCCCATGTCCATTGGAAATGGAAATTAAAATCTACCATTTGCTCATTAGGATCCCTTTTGATTTTTGTTAACTATTCTAATAAGGACAAATTATCTTCCCTCTCCCCAAATTGATTACAAAAATATGAACACATCTCGGTTCCAATTCTGAATAGACCTTTTTGTTAGGTTCCTAAACCATTGCAAAGCTTTACCTTTAAAGGATGAAGCCAATAATTTGACCGCCACATCCATTTCATTGATTTCATGAATCGCACAGACACTTATGATGTCTTGTATGTGGTCAATAGGAGTTGTATGATTTTATCATGTGAAATAGGGAATATTAATTAGTTCTATAACCTGGAACTAGATTTTGAGCATTTAGGGAAAGTGGAATACTTCTGTAAAATTGACAAATGGATTTGGCGGTGGTTGTTGTAGATATGCCATTATGATTGTCCTAAGAACCCTAGTTGATTGCAGAAAAGGTCTACTAAGTGGAGGTGTATATAAATACCTATTAGGTGGAGATTCTAATTTTTTGGTCTTCTTCCTCTCCTTCCTATTCCTGGTGATAATTGTAGGTAGACAAATAGCCCCTCTTCTTGAGTATCAGACCTTGTACAAACTCTTCTCATGTACTAAGGAAACCTGGGCTGCTACACCACTAAATTCTATCCTTTCAAAGTCACCATATGTGTTGGGGAATGAACCTCAAAAGGATAGATTTTGCCAAGTAACATACCAAAATTGACAAAAATAAAATTAAAACTTTGAAGGGTCTATATATTTGATAATCTGGAGGCTGATTTTTTTTTTGGAATGACAAAACCCAAAACCCAAAAGTGCTAGACCTCCAAATGTCTGAAACCCTGAAATCAAAAATTTGTAGAACCTTGAAATCTTGAAATGTGAAATTCTAAAATCCTAAGATGTCCAAACCCTAAAACCCAAAATTCAAAAAACTCTGAAATTTCCAAAATCAAAATATGAAAAATCTAAAAATAACCTTTTGAAGATTATTTCACGATCAATCAATTGGTGAAATTTTTACTTATTTTGAGCAAGTTAATCCCTTGAAAATTCATTTCGGAGTTCAACCTGAGAGTTGAAATGTCTGAAATTTGAAATATATAGTTTTATGAGTCTAAATATATTGAAAATGCCTTCAAATCTTGTGGAATTATTTCTTAGTTTCCCACCCAAAGATGCCAAAATTGTTGATGCATAATCACAACACCCCTATCTATTTACAATTTAGAAGATTGAGACCATCAATGTGATTGCATAACATGTATATTTTCCCAAACTATAGGACTTTGTGATTGGGAAAACTCTTGATGAAGGCTAGTTCCTATTCCTCTATTCTGATGCACACATCAAATTGTAGAGGATCTACTCTAAAATATACTCTAACTTTCCAAGGAGACAGGGTTAAGAAGATTACAAGAAATTAAACCTAAACTAACAAAGGTGATGCACCAAAAGGAATTATGAAACAACTACTTTGGATTAAGGAGGATAAAAAAACACTACGAGATCAATTCACTTATGAGAATCTAATAACCATTAAACATGTAATACAATAACCATGCATAGATAACCAATATTGCCATGAGAGATTAGATGAAAGCAATGAGCACAAGAGAGGGTTGAAATCATGCATAGACTTATTTTATTGCTTCCCAAATTTAATACAGTGCATTACAATGGAAAAGAGGAACCAAAATTGCATTACAACTTCAATGGGAGGTTGGAACTCCACAAATTCACTTATAGAAAAGAGAATAAGGGAGGGTGGAAAGAAAAATTATCTAATATTAGAACAATGCCCTCCTCATAATATATAGGAAGAATGAGAAAAAGGGGAGAGAAAAATTTGAAATGTTGCTTGTTGGTACCCAAATTTAACCTCCTTCAAAGACCGAGCAACATCATAAATTAGAAAAGACACTCAGAGGTAGATAGAAATCGTGTATGTCATTTTATAGCCGGGAAGCAATCTAAATGCCTTGTTAATACTTAGGTTTTGAGAGGAGTGGGTAGCACATTAAAAGGATGTGATCTATCCTAACTATTTTAGGTTGTGCCTTTCAACCAAGGTAAGAGAACCTATTTTGTAACCTCTATTATATGAAAGGAGATACAAGTACCTTTCTTTTGCATAAATTTTATAGAGAAGACCTTGGGGAAAATATGATCAACACTCTAGATCTAACTCTCACGATTTTTCACTTTGAGATCATGGAGATACTTTCATACCAAGGCAAAGGTTGCTAAAGACATTTGAGATGTTGTTTGCTTCTGCATGTTTAGGTGATGAGGATTGTGCATTGGTATACACACATGAAAAAAATGGGTAGTATGGGTAGGATTTGGTTTTTGTTAAATGATTTATTTGGTAGGAGGTCGGGTAGGGTGAAATTAGATTCACCAAATCCTTGAAGAAATGTACAAAATGGAAAGTCGGACTCAACGAGAATGCCATAGATTAGCTAAAATGTTTCTTTAACTAGAATATGTGCTTTAATGGAGGCCCGAAATTAGCACTCTTTCACACAATATTTGAGATTATATCATGAAGGATCGAGTTATAAAACCCAACAAAGCATCAAGATCTAAGCCAAATCACGCCTAAGGTACACCCAAAGGCTTACAAACAACCTCTATCAACAGATGAGAGAAAAGTGATTTTAAATCTTTTATTCAAATCCCAAATGAAAGCTCTTCCGAGAAATGGAATTACGAGATGCCACTAAAATGTCATGAGGATTGAGGCTGTGTGATTGAATCAGATTTTAGTACAAGATTGCAATAGAAACAAGAAAATCTACTTGCAGAAATTCAAAAATACAACCAACACATTTTTCTCAACACAACATAGAAAAAAACAAATGTGATTAGTCTATTAGCAGGGGAAAGTTTCAGGAACAATCTTAGAGCTTGTCAATGGTTGTACACTTGTAACCACCTTGACACAATAAAACTTAATACAAAAAGAGATAACCTAGATTCTCAAGTGGATTCTCAAAAGATAGGCTTAGTCAAATATTCCTGTTGGGGATTTTCTTTGATCTCTAGCACTCTTACCTCTAACTTCCAACCTCCCAACCCTTTTGCACAAGAAATTTGTGCCATTTATAACCTTTACAATAGAGCCCCTTCCTCCAAAAAGACAAAAACAATTAATGCACTAGTATTTGCCATGATTTTTCATGATTCATAGGAATAGATCTACAAGAAGTCTCCTAGTGCTCGAGGGGGGAAATCTCATCGAATACCTCCCGAATTCAACTCCTTCCTCTAGTAGATCACTCTTTCTTAAATTTTCCAACCACTTCTGCCCCTAATCTGTCAAATTTGGTCCCTTGCATGCTTGGGAGAAGAGAATGAAAATCCTATCGGGCACGAAATTCAGATCATTTTAATGGCAAAAAATGTCCTCCAGATCTTCCCACCAAACTTCAGATATCAACATTAACTTCCTTCTCTGCTTGGCGTGTAGAAAATAGCAAGAAATCATGGAGACTTTCCATTCTAGACGTGTTTCAAAGAAATGGGGGAAAATCAGATTTAGACTCATAGTTGTCGTTGATCTTTACTTTGAATTTGGGCCGTCCACATGGCAGATTAAAACTTTAGAATAGACCTAGGGGCTTCCCTTGACTTTTTACAATTTTTTGGAAAAATGGAAAAAAATTCCATTTTTCTTCACACATATTCCCTCGGGATATGAGCTTGACACATGTCAAAATGTGATTAGAACGGAACCATGGCCAAATTCTTCCATTTTACTCTCTTTTTGGAAAAGGGAAAATTTTCCAAATTTTCCCGTAGCTCCGCCCTCAAGAAACGAACCTGACTCATGTCCAACTGTTATTGGAGTGGGTTCGTGCTTCCTTTTTTACTTTTGAATCTTTTTTCTCAAAAGGAAAATTTTCCAAATTTCCCCTAAGAGCCCGCACCTTTGTTGTTGACCGGGAAAAACATTGACTTTTTCCCTCATCGGGCTTGTGGGCCATTTTGAAATTTTAATCCTTAAGGGGCAAAAAATCCAAGTTGCCTCCGATGGTCCGCCTCCCCACCTTTTTGACTTTTCAAACTACCACATGTCACCATGGCGCACTTTGAGGCGGTCCCAAAAATTTGATACTTTGAACAAGCGTAGGCTCACCACGTGTCTTGTTGGAAAAGTCTGACTGAATGCTTGAAGCTCAATGGAAGGCACCATGTGTCATGCTCTAAGGAAGTATCCTTTTGGTCATTGAAAAGTATAAGTAAAATGAAAAGTGAGCGGAGGCCTCCATGTGTCATCCTGACGCTTGTTTAAAATGAAACTCAAGGGCCGGTCCCGAACATGCGTGGTCCTCCATGTGTCTCCATGACATAACTTCAAGTATGGTGCCCAAAGTAGAGACCCGAATGAGCATGAGCTCACCACGTGTCCTGTTCCACCAAACTGCTCCAACTATATGAAAATTTGTCTAAGTCTGGGCAAGCAGCGGAGCCTCCACGTGTCCTCCTAATGCTACTCCAAAGCAAAACAAAAAATTAGATCTTCAAATGAGTGTCGTGACTCCACATGGACACATTTTGAGTTAAGGCTTTCCATGATTTTTTCTAAGTACCCAGCTGAGCCGCATCCAACCAAAAGGTGCCACATCCCTTGTAGATACAAGGATGTAAATTTGACTGGGAGAAATGCCCGTCAAACCGTAAAATATAGAAAAATGACCATTTGAGCTTGGGAATGAAATTTTCTTCAAGGATAGAAAGTTTAGAAATTTTACAAGCTCTTAAATACATTCTTCGTGGACACATCAATCCATTCATTTTCTTCAAGTACTTAGGGCAGAAACAATAAGGAAGACAAATCCCAATCGTGGAGAACAAAAACATGGGGGAACCCAAATTTTTAGATGAACAGAGAATGGGGGACCCAAAATATAGACCCTTAAGTGATTTACAACCTAGGAACAAATTAAAAATGGCCACAAAGATTAACCAGCACAATATGGGGAAGGAGAAAATGACAGAGGTCTGTAAATCAATAAGTTTTCATAGGCACAAATGGGGCGAGACAATTTTGAGCACCAACAACTTCAACCACCCTAAAATTCATTTAATGCACTTGCAATAATGATGGTTTCCATTGCAAAACCCATGCCTCCTTATACTTTTCCTTGCAAGAAAATTAAGGAAGCCCACATTTCATCATTGTGGTAGGTGAGAAACTTGGATCATCCTCTAAAATGGTGAGTGTATTTCTTCATTTTGAATAGCTTACTCCCACTTACTTCATCATTGTGGTAGGTCTCTATTTTTACTTAGCTCAATTTGAGGCCTGTGTTCTATTTTCGTCAAGTTCATCATGGTGGAGCTTGGTAGTGGTAATGATCATTGTGTTTATTTTATGAGACAAGGTAATTGCACTTACATTATCTTGTTGTTGTATATGGATGACATGCTTGTGGAAGGTTGAAACATGGAGGATATAAATGAGCTAAGGAGACAATCACCTAATACATTTTCCATGAAGGATTTAAGTGCAGCAAAAAACGTCTTGGCATGAGAATCAATAGAGACAACAAGAGTAGAATATTGACTTTTTCACAAGAAGAGTATGTGAACAAAGTGTTGGATAGGTTTAAGATGCATTATGAAAAACCAAGTGATTACACCATTGGCAAGCCACTTCAAGTTGATCATTAAAAATGTTCTAAATCACATGAATAAATTGAATATATGTCCAAAGTTTTGTTATGTCGGAAAAGTAGCACCCTAGGATTCACACATTACAAGACCCTAATTTTGACTAACATGGGATGTCTCAAGGTGTTTGATACTTGCAATCAAGAAAAACCTCTAGAGAAGGCTAGTTACTGACTTATTCCAATGCTAATTGACTCCTAAACTACCAAATCCAAGAGCCAAAGGGAGAGAATTACGTAAATGTAAATCCTAAACTAAGGGAGGTGATAGCACCAAAACAAGACTAGAGAGATTCTTAGTGAGTGAAATTCTATGGAAATGGGGAAGAAGAGGGAAGATAAAATTCCACAATCCCAAAACACATTCAAACCTCCTAGTTTGTGGAGCACAACAAATTTAAACCCTAAAAAGGAATACAATATGCATAATATACCTACAAAATCTAATAAAAGGCAAGAAACACAATATAAATCAAGGTAGGGCAAGAAAAGCCACAAAACACTAATTTTATTGCTTAAAATGATGCACAATCAATTATAATATGGGCACAAGGCAATATTTCTTTACAAAATACATAAATTTGTTGCCTTGACTCACAAAAATGCTAGAACAATTTTGGTAGAGTTCCTTTAGAATTTTTAAAATCTCCCATTTCAAATGAGGGAAATTTACATATATATAGAGAAAAGGAGCTACCAACAAACATCCTTCATTAAATGCTTGTACATAGGTATGGGAAGCCATGATGGTTCACTTTTCAATGGTAATTTTCTTGCATGGCGAACAAGGGTGCCATACCTCATTAAATCGGTTGTTGAGCTACCTTATACGGTATCATTAATGTCTAGCCATATCTGAAACTCTTTGTTGTCACCCAACGGAAACCACTAGTTGACGCATGACAAGAAGGGAAGAGTCACCACTGATGAGGGAAAGAATTGTCACATGACAAGAAGAAATGTTGTCGCACAACAATGAGGTAGGTTGATGCATGTCAGCAAATGGTGGTGGATGCGATACTCACATGTGATGAGAGGGTAGAAAAAATAGGGAAGGTAGAATGATGTGCATCAACGAGGGAGGTTGACACATGAGAAGAAGCTTAGCATTGACACACATCAAGGAGAATGGTTGATGTGCGACAAGAAGAGGGGCATTGATGTGGATCTAGAAGAAACAAATGATGTGTGATAGGAGGAAACATTTTATGCACGTCAACAAGGTGTCATTGACATATGATAGGAGGAAGTGGTTGATGGGTGAAAATAAGGTGTGGTTGACATGTAACAGAGGAAGCTGGTTGACACTCGTCAGCCAACAAGGTGATAATCTGTAAATTTTTCTAGTGTTCCCATTAATACAAATCCTACTCTAAACCTTCACCACTTGATGACCAAGCTCACCTAGGAAGACACCCTATAAACTACTCCCATTAACTATCAATTCCTATACCTAGAGCTTGATCCATTTTGCAAGGGGGATTCAAAAAGGATAACAATTGGTGATTTACGGGGTGATCTACTGCTAGATTTGAAATACCAGTGATTTTACATCCATTGGGCATTGAGTCATTAAGATTACTAAAAATGGTCTGATGTCTTAAACCTATTGTTTCTCTGGAACACTACCGACACATTACATCATCATTGGATCTTTCTGAAATTGGAAATTACAATAGAAAACAATTACAACCATGTACAAATAAAAAAATCATACATATCCAAAAATGGAACATGCAGAGAGTGCACAAGCACTTATCTGAAAGAAAACCTAGCTACAATAGAATGATGTGCTATAAGCACTTGGAGGAATTATAAACTCTAAGCTAATATGTACAAGAAAGATAATCCAATCAGTAATAATGCTTGAGATAGATTCCATTGAATAGAATTTTTAATTCTTCTTCATCCAAATTTTTCAATTGGAAAGAATTATTTTCTTTGCATCCTAAAATCAAGTAAGGGCCACTCCATATTGCATCAAACTTGGAATGCCTTCTGGGTTTATCTCTAGTTTTTGGCCTTTTTCACAAAACTCATCTTTATTTGAGCTTGGTCCTTCTCCATTATTTTCATGGCCTAGTTCCTTAGCTCTTCCAGCTCCATGAGCTCTATATACCTGACTTCCATAGCTGGAAACTTGAACAACTCCAGCTTCTTGATAAGTTCCAAGGTTGGTACTTAAAAGGATATTGAAAACCTTTCTTACGTTCCATAAACCAACTTAAAAGGGGAATAACCAATTGACTTATTGGCAGTGATTCTATCAGCCCACAAGGATGATTTCAATTTGGTATGCCAATTCCTTTTATTCTCATAAAGGGTTCTTTTTATTATTCTTAACAAGTTCTTATTTGTGGACTCTACTTTCCCATTACCTCGGGGTAGCGGTTAGAAGAAGTTCTCAAATAGATGCCATTTCTAACATCCTAATTAGATATATTTTCTCTAATGAAAGATAATGCATTATCGATATTATAGTGGAAGGAAGACCAAAACTTGTTGCAATACCTTCATAGAAATCCATAATACTAGCTTCATTTGATTACTTAAGTGCAATTAATTTTTTCCACTTAGTGAAGTGGTTTGTGGCTATAAGATTGAATTTGTGACCTAGGATGGAACTTGGATTGATCCTCCAATAAAATCAAGCCCCCATTACATGAAAGACTACTCAACCGAGATAGAATGGAGTGGGAGGGTTGTTATCTCCTCCTAACCTCCGAAGAAGGAACACCTCTTGCATGTCTTGATCTATGCGTAGTAATCATTGAAAATATTAGGCCAGTAATAACCAGCCCTCATGATTCTAATGATTGTTGCTTTTGGGGAAAATTACCACCTACCTCTCCATCATGAAACTCATGTAGTAATATCTCTATCTCGATCTATCTTGATGCACCTTAGGAGTACACAATTAACATCCCTTTTCAACAAAATATTATCTATAAGCACATATGGGATGAAATGAAGTATGAAATATCTCCTTTTGGATTTACTCAATCCTTAAGTACTTAGACCCATTTGAAGAAAATATACAATATTATGGGTCTAAAAAGGAATGGGTATACCACCTGCAACCTTTTCTTGATTATCTTGTAACATCATAAATGACCTCTGCATCCTCTCTTGATTTAGCATGTTGGTTAGAAGTTAGCTACCCGCATAACCCTTTTCTCCTAACTAATTTTGTCACATTTATGTCAATATCATACTCCATGACCTTGTTTATCCAACAAAATCTCTTTACATTAAGGTCCTTTTTCAAAATAAAATATTTTACTCTAGGATGTTAAACTAATAGATGAATTTTGTTATTTGACACTAGATGTCTAAATTTCCTTAGAGTTGTAATCACAAGTAAAGACATGCTTCTAAATGAATGAATATCTCACATCATAATCCTAAAGTTTTGGCTGAAGAACATGATAGGCTGGTCCATTCCTTCTCGATTTGGTTGTACTAGTATGACAGATATTGCATCCATGCTTCCAAAATCATATAAAATGAGGTCCTTCGAGAAATATGGATTTATGAGGGTTGGAGTCTGTGTAATGACCTAATTTATAGCTTCATAGATTTATTTTCCTTTAACAATCCATTTTAAAACCATGGTGTTCTTCAACATCATTGTTAGTGGCTTGACAAGATGGGAAAATTTGGTAATAAACCTCCTAAAAAATTTAATTTTCCCAAAATGTTTTTGGAGAGCTTGTTATCCATATTTCTCCTGGGCGAATATTGGATTGAATCACGATCCAAAGATAAGAAGGTTATCACCGAACCACAAAGACCCCGGATGTTGATCGATTTCTAGTTTGATCACTCTAAGCATCCAGGTGATTGGATAACATGGGTACTATCTCCAAGTTGGTTACTTGAGATAGAAGAGAAAGCCGGTTCTTGCTCCTAAACTACCCGCCACAATCTACTCTAATGCAGAGAAACTAGCTATTCTAACCTAAAATTCCAAGTGGACCGAGAGAGAGAATGCATAAAATGAAAGCCTACACTAAAGCGGTGATACACCGTAAAAGAGGGTGTGAGAGTAATCTCAAATGTGTGAAATACAGAGGCAAAATGCACACTAGAAGAGTGATGACTTCACCATAATCCAAAGCAAAATGCATTCACAAAGAATATTCCAAGCACACACAATAATAATGCTGCAAGAACATAATAAATGACACAATATACTTGTAGAAGGATCAAAGGGGCAAGAAGAATGCAAGGAAACACAAAGAGGGAAGGATATTTTAGCTTCATGATATGCATGCTTCAATCTATTACAAGATAAGGGCCTGGATCACCATGCAAGGAGTCCACTACAAGGGCCTGCAACACAAGCTTCACAAAGCAATTTTGGAGCTTTGTTACCCAAAACTCTCCCCCTTACAATGAGCCCAACACTTCATTTTATAGAAAAATGAGAAGGAAAAGAGAAGGGAAAATGGAAATCCCGAAATCTGTCCTTCAACCACCTGTAAGAGGCATTAAATTGAGTGGAATGGGCATACATTACTTGGAAAAGGCTCCCCATACTGTCCCATGTGCTGCAGCAGAGAAGGAATGATGACCATGCCTCTTAATTGCACTCCCAGCTACCAAATAAAACACTGTTCTGAACCCGGCCACGTTTTCTTAAAAAACTCAATCAATTTTTTATCAAATATAGAATTTCTTGATTTCTGTGCATTGGGCTCGGAACCACGATTCCAACGGTACCAATTTTGTGTGATTTCGTTGAGAAATGCAAAAGTTATGGCCTTCTGAGTGCGGGCAGCTGTTTTGGGCCTGGCAGGCGTTTTCTGTCATTTGACGGGAAAGAGCATTTACTGACTGGAGCCGCACACATTTCCTTTATTTACTGCGAGAGGACGTTATATTTAGAAAGTCCAATTTATCAAAATCGGAGCTTGAGTCAAAAGTTATGGCCGTTTGAAGTTTCCGGACCAAACGTTGACTTTTCCTTCTGTGACACGTGTCATGATTTGATTGGTCCTCGGCTCCTTCGGGTTTTCGCGTCCCGGATGTCCCTTTGTCCCATTTGGCATAGTGCTCTTTGTGCTTTGATTTCGCGAAGTGTTCGCGCCATTTGGCCCAAATGTCCTGGGGCTTGTTTTGTCGCTTGTTCCCATTTCAGATACGGTTCGGGCAGTCCCATTTGAATTAGTGCGAAAGTTCTCCTTTTCGGCCGGTTCGGGCATTTCGCGTACTTTTGGCCCGCGTCCCAAACTGTTTCGGGCTGCCTTGACTCATTTCACCGGTTCACGGTTCAAGGCTTTTTTTGTCCCGCTTGTCCCAAAGGCGACCCTCTCTATAGTCGATTTTTTTCTGTCGAACGGAATTTCGTGCCCGCATCGTGTACTTTTGTCCCAAACTGTTTGTGCTGATTTCACCCGGTCGGCCGTTTGCGCTTTTCTCGTCCCCAAACGTCCCAGGCAACCTTGAGCGGACTTAGCTAATTTTCACGATTTTTCCGGATCAACCTATTTGCCTTTCGCAACCCTTTTTTTGCATTTTCTCTAACTTACTCTCTTCCTCTTGGACAGGGGAGTTAGACAAATATGAGGGGGACCCTAGAAACATGACCTTTCACTCAATCAACATAATTCTGGGATTAAAGAATTTGATGCATGTTATCAAAATTACCTCGAGGGGTGAATTTGGATACAGAACCCAAGAAAATGCATTCAAATCCTATAATTGGTTGCAAAAAAGATTCAACAATGAAGTGGCGGAGATGAAGAAAGAGCAAAGGATCTTGTACAGAAAGAAGTGACTTTTTCGGGTCCTTTCTATGCTTTAAATCCATTCTCCAAGTTACAGGAAGGTAGAACCATCAAATAGCAAGGTTGGACAAGTAGGGAAGATGCTACAAAGGAGCTAGAAGCAAGAAGAAAGAAGAACAATGAAGATTCAATGTCCTTGGGATTGAAAACAGCTTTAGGAAGGGTGTTAGGAAATTAATATTAATGTTTACTATGATTAAGATTTTAATGAGTGATTTGTTATAACAAATCACGTATATATTTTGTTAGTATATAATTGTTATTAACAACTTATATTTATGGATATATTATTTGGTGATATATTGTTACAACAATATATCACGAATAGATTATTGTTTTAGGAGAAGTGCATAGGAGAAGAGGAGATATTTGAGGAATTGTAGTTCCTCATATTTAGGAGCAATCTCTCCTATACATAGCATCAGTATGTAAAATGTAATGTATAAGAATGAATCAAAGTATATTATTATTCCGTGTTTAATATTGTACATTATTCATCTGTAAAACTGATCCAAATTTATTATTTGGTATCAGAGCAGTCTGATCCATGTAATGGAATTCTAATGGATCGTTGAGGGGCAGTCTTATTTCAATCCGTCCCGATGCATGGTTTCCTTCTTTTAATTTTATGTGAGATATTTTTAGATCTAATGATAAATATCTTTTTCTGTGCCTAGACCGAGGACCGGAAAAGAGTGCATTTGGACTGTGATTATAAAGGAAGAGGTACGTACTTCAGATTATATTTCTTTGGCTGTGACATTTGAGATCTACTCAGGCATGTGGAGATCAGCAATGTCTTAGTGCCCAAATCCTCAGAAGTATCATCAATTAGAGATCAACTAGTTATTCATGCGCTAGATTTAGTTAAAAAAAATTGGATGTGTCTAAAGGACATTTGTATCCTCCACATAGAACCATCTACCTGTGAATACACTCATATGTCTAGAAATACGTGGATGAAGGAGACTGTTACACTTGCAGCGTAGAAAGATCAATATGTGTGACAGAAGCACAACATTTTGTTTGTAATCTGAGTGCTTGGCTTGAGATCTTAGGAAATTTGTTGTTCGATACCATCCATTCATACATCACTGGCCCACCTGATTCAATGTGGAGATCCAAATCTTGCGGATTTGTTAAGCTTCGAGTCTTCAAATGGGAAAATGCAAAAGTAAAACTCTTATACATATTCACCTGAGTGAATTTTGTTGTGCGACTCCCAATCTTGTGGGTTGAATTGAATGAATGCATGCCAGCTATCAGCATTTCCTCCAACCAGCTCCATATACAGTTTTTATCAGTCAATAGGTAAAATTATAATTGTATTCAAGATTGAGTCTGTTGTCTTTAGGTCGTATATAGGTATTGCAGTCGATTTGATTATCAGATGATAAGTTTGTTTAAAGTGTTATGTTGTAAGTCTGCGTAGACTAGTCATTTTTCTGTCTTATATAAATGGTCTTAGTTATTATTAAAGTTCTGAGTTACTCTAATGGTAAATGTAAATGTCATTAAAAAAGATCGTGTCCTTCATGTGTCTAATTGAGAGTCATGTTGTAATAGTCATTTTGGATATCAATTATAGGTTGTCAAAATTGTCAATGTCAATATTATTATTTGTTTTGAGTCAGTTAGATCATTGAGTATTGTGTCTATAGTCTAAACTTATTTTTCGTTAAATTGTTAAAAGAGTCGAAACATTTTTTTGGTATTGTCTTAGTCAATGTGATTTTAATTTAAAAAGTAATTTCAATTTATTACTTTTTAAATTTCTAGTTATTGTCAATCAAATAGGTGATTTAGGACATTCGTAAAGAGTCAATCAGATTTTTGTCTCATTTCAAGTCTAGTCATGTCATTGTAAATAGTTCAAAGAGTCGTAAAATTGTAAAAAAATTTGCCTGCATTTCAACTGGACGCACTATCGGTGGAATCTGATGTCCTTTGATATGCATTTGAGCTCCATGATCAAATCCAACTAAGCAAGCAACATGATAATGGAGGATGGAGGCATTAGAGGAAGGAGGTCAAACAACGACCTCTCGTCAGTCACCAATGACGGGGCCGCACAGAATGATTTGGTGGCACAGGTGTGCAGTGTGAGTACTTGTTTTTTGAGTTTTGCAGTGTTCCAGATTCAGTTGTGTGGTGTGAAATTCAGCTTGGTGTGATTATTTTTAAGAGTTCTGTTGTGTGTTGAATAAGTGAAATGTTCACATTGAGGGGGGAACATGATCAGCATGATCCAATGTTCCATTTTCAGTTTTTCAGTTGAGTATGTGGCTTTTCCTATTTCCCCAAATGCAAAAAAACATAGTACAAAACAAATAACACAGTGAAACGCAACATCATGAGGCTTGATGAGGTAGAACAGTCAGATGTGTTCCTGTTCATACCTAGGTTTGTGGTTAGCCTCTTGAAAACCATTGAAGGCTGTTCAGATGTGTTCTTGCTTGAGTTCCCACACTGTTAGGTCAGATGTGTTCCCTAGAGTGACTGGTTGATAAGTAGATGATTCCTGAGCGTGTTCCCATCCTCGTCGGTCAGATGTGTTCCGACAGTGCTTGGTCGATAAGAAGTTGATGTGTTCCTTCTTCTACCTTCAGTTTGAGTGTGTGCTAAGATCATGAGTGCGCAGAGGTGGCAGGCTGCAAAGGAAGTGTGAAAGTTCTTTTGTTACCATGTAAACATTAAGGGGGGGAATGTTAGGAAATTAATATTAATGTTTACTATGATTAAGAATTAATGAGTGATTTGTAATAACAAATCACGTATATATTTTGTTAGTATATAAGTTGTTATTAACAACTTATATTTATGGATATATTATTTGGTGATATATTGTTACAACAATATATCACGAATAGATTATTGTTTTAGGAGAAGTTGCAGGAGATGTTGTAGGAGATATTTGAGGAATTGTAGTTCCTCATATTTAGGAGCAATCTCTCCTATACATATGCATTGTATGTAAAATGTAATGTATCCGGAACGAATTGAAAGTATATTATTATTTCGTGTTTAATATTTTACATTATTCATCTGTAAAACTAATCCAAATTTATTAAAGGGCACAAAAAAAACTAAGTATGGAGGAGGCAGCGGAAGAGACCACATGTCCTAACGATGCTTCTCTCAAAGTGAATCCAAAGGGAGGAACTCAAACTTGCACCGGCCCTCCATGTAGCAAATGGTCAAAGAGAGTCAAGGGGTGGAGAGGAAAAGCTTCAAAATTGGCTAAGTATAAAAGTGTAAGTGGAGAGTGCCAAGTGTCAGCCTAGTGCATTTCCAAGAGTTGGTCCAAAGGAAAATACCCAAATGAGCGCGAGCTCACCACATAGCCCAAAGCCTAAAAATGAGAAGAACCATTGAAAATTCCATAGATTAGTGGAGGCCAACAAGTGTCAACTCGGCACTCCTCCAAAGGAAACTTTGGGTCGGGTTTGCAAACAAGTGTGGTGCCTCCACATGTACCTCAAAGGGGGGCAAGGTTAGTTGAATAGTCAATGCATAAGTGGACTAGTGGAGGCTACCAAGTGTCTTAAGGGCATTGTTTCAAGGGTAAAATGGAGAAAAGGTTCTTGAGCAAGTGCTAGAGTGACACGTGTCCTAGGGGAAAGTGGGCATTTGGGGAAAAGGTATATTTTTGCCCTCCCTTGTTACCTCAAAAGGGAGTAAAAGTTACAAAATGGCTTGTAACTCCGCCCAAGGAAAAAGTCAAAGCATTTAGACCCGAGTCAAAGCAAAGGAGGGGAGTCAAGGGAAAGGTAAAATTGGCCTTTCCCAAAAGGCATAAAGGTAAAAATGGCAATGCATTTCCCATCCAAAAAGAGGATCCATATGTCTAGTCAGAGCTTCGAGGCTGCAGGAGTTTCTTAAGTTTTGTGTTCTTTTTTGCAAAAATATAAAAGGTGAATTACAGACCCGTGAGCCCGAATTTTCTTCCAATTTGGCAACCATGTGTCCCAATCCAAAAGGGGGACCCATTTTTCAAATTTTTTTCTTGTCCATCCGTATGGAATAAATTCAAACTTAAAAGTGGCATATCTTTCGACCTGTGGCTCGAAATTTTGGAAACCGCACCATTAGAAATATATCAATCTCTTCTACACCATGGGAGTCTTGAAAATTTAATTTTTGGGAAGTTAGGTGGGAGAAAAATGGTGAAACATCTTCGGGCCTTCAATGCAGGGTCATCAATCTCAACAACCAGATCAGATTTGATCTATTTCTACCATTTCCTCTTCCTTCAAGGCACCAAACCAAGGATCAATGCAAAAGATGGATTTATGGGCAGATTTTATCAAGGGCATTTACAGTAGTGGTTGAGCCTCGACCTGCATTTTCCCGTTTCTCTCTCTCTCTTTCTTTGTAAAGGGTTAGATATTCTTAGTTTTACAGCTCCCTTCTCCTTCTAGAAAAGGATTTGTGGGGTTCAGGCCTTCCATTAAAATTGTAATATGTTTCTACCTTTTGGATATTCTGTAATGAATTGTATCAATCTATAGAGCAATAAAATATGTTTGTGATCAATTTTAGATCCTTCTTATTTCTTTTGCTTCTATCTGGTCTCTCATTACAGATCTAGCTATCTATGCTTGTTTATTGTATGCATTTTATTGGTTTGTGTCAAAGGTAAACTAAGTGTTCATCATTCCTTTGGTGCATCACCTGGTAGTTTAGTTATTTCTTATTTCCTGTATTCTTTTATCCCTGTCCCCTTGGCAAGTTTAGACTAGGTATAAGAAATAGATCCTCTGCAAATCCTTGCATATGCACCTGAATAGAGGAATAAGGAACCAACCTTCAATCTAGAGAGATTTCCCATTTTTGCAAGGTCCCACACCTTGGGGAAATTTCAATGTTATGCAATCACACCAAATGAGCCTACCTTAGAAAAGTAGATCTTTTAGAGCTCAGTTGGGGGTGCTATGATTCTACACTAACAGAGATTTCTTGTGACTTGGAAATGACAATGTTCGAATGGATTCTACCCTTTCTGGATCAATTTCCAACCCTTCCTTAGACAATATATGGCCTAAGAGCTTTCCTTCATGAGCTAAGAATATACACTTTTTCAGATTCAAAGACACTCCAAATCTCCTGCATCTTTGGAATACTTGTCTGAGGTGGTGAGAGATGACTTGCTTCATTCTTAAAGAATACAAAGGTGTCATCTAGATACATAAGAACTAAGTTATTAATCAACCCTTTGAATGCCATATCCATTGCCCTTTGAAAAGTGGCTCCAAAATTTGATCTAAATGGCATCTTCCTATAAGCATATGTGCCCCACTTCATGGTGAAGGTTGTCTTGAACTAGTCATCTTCTTTCACCATGATTTGATTATAGCCCTGAGTAGCCATCTAGTAATGAGAACCTTTTGGAACCAGCTACAACCTACAGGGTTTTCTCCATAGAAGGAAGTAGGTAGTGGTCCTTGAGAGAGGCCCTGTTCAAGTCTCGAAAATCCACACATAACCTGATTTCCCCATTCTTTTTCCTAACCGGCACCAGATTTTCTACCCATGAAGAGTTCTTGATTTGAAAGATGATGCTTTCTTCAATGATTTTGTTCAGTTCTCTTTTCATGAGAGGTTCGATATGAGGATTGACTAGCCTTTTCTTTTTCCTGATGGGTTTAGCTTCCAAACTAGTTCAATCGTGTGTTGTGCTAGCTTAGGATTAAATCCTTTCAAATCTCATAGCTTCAAGGAAAACATCTAGAAATTATTGGAAAAGTTTTTAAATTCATATTTTCTCTTTCAAAGTGGTTATCTTCCAATTTGAAGTGTTTTTATTTCTCCAACTAAAATTGGCTCTGGATCCCCGCCTTTGAACGAATGTTTTCTCTTTCCCTTTCGGAACTGATCATTAGGATTGAATATTGACTCTAGAGTCACTAAACCCTTTGGTATCTTATTTTTCCTTAGTTGAACCACTTGATCACCATATTGTTTCTCCAATTTATCCTGATTTCTAACCGAGAACTTGGCCTCCTCCTATAAGAAATTAATGATTTTTGATCATTCTCAAATACTTTCTAGCTCATGTTATTGTTTGGCACAACTGGCCTCACAATTACATCAATATGTGGCTGCACTTTATCTCTTTTAATATTTTCCACAACATCAAATGTTGCTCCAATTGCTACAAGCCTATCCGTAGCCTCATTCTTCTTCCTTGGTATGGCTTGAATATTGAACGCTTCAAAATCATCAATTTGATCCCATACCCGATGCTTGTAGGATTTGAGAAGATCATTCTTAGTAGCATGTTTTCCCTAACCTGGTTGAAAATTAACTCACTATCCCCAAACACTTGCAAGTTTTGTATACCCCTCTTTCTTGCCCAATTCAATCCATGTATCAAAGATTCATACTCAGTGGTATTGTTTGAAAAAGTAAACTGAAAACAAAAAGTTGAGTAGTACTTCATACCTTATGGTGAAAAAATATTTTCTCTTTCTTTAGCACCTCACCTAATCTTTGATTCATCAAAAATAGCTTCCATACTTCATTATCACCCTTATCATCCGGTTTGGTGAGGCTAGGAAGAGGTGTGTTTTCCTTGTGTAAACAATAAAATCCCAACTCAGCCTCCTCTATTTCCTTTTATGGATCATATCCGTGTATTTTGTTTTCCCATTCATCAAGATTCAAATCTAGGATGCCCCCAACTTTGGTATATGTTTCCTAAGTGTTTGGGAAATTATCTTGATAAAAGGTGGGCTATTTACGTTGACTAGGCTAAGTACATGAAATTCAATATGGAAATTTGTAATAGGTTGAACGGATTGTATCCTTTTCTCCATACCTTGTTCTGAAGAGCATATACGATGAATCAAGTAATAAGTAGCCTCCAAATTTTGGTGGTTAAGTCTCTTGACAATCACACAACAAAGAGTTGTGGCGAGTCAATCACCGATATATCTTGTTGAACCGTGACATTAGGACATGTGTGAAATGTAAGGTTTAAACCTTGTATGATCCCACTAGTTCCCACTCCTATCCCATCTAACTGCATTGCCCCTCCATATGAAACCAGGTCATATTTCAGGCCCAACTGATCTGCAATCTATTTCAACACTACTGAAATGCTAGCCCCCAAGTCAATCATATAGTTGTGTATAATATTGTTCCCAATAACTAAATATAAATAAAATGGAGGAGGCTTCATTCTTTTATCTTTTTGACCTCAATGAACTCCCCTCCTTTGAATCTACATTAGTGAGCACCTTCTCTTGATTCTGGATAACTCATTTGATGCTAACCAATTCTCCATGGCTTTTCAGTAACTGTTATATCAATTTTTCCCCTGAAAAAATTGATCAAACATGACCCCGTGTAGAAAGAAATTCAAGAAATGGTTTTGTCGAACAAGGACGTGCTTCAAATCCAAAAGACAAGTTACAGAAAGGATCTAAAATGGAATAGTAGGGTCGAGGAAGAGAAAAAAGTGTCAAAGAAACTAGAGGCTCAAAGGAAAAGAAATGGAGAAGGCTCAAAGTATTCAAGCTCTACAAATGAATTAAAACGAACCCCAAAATTGGCTAAGTATGGAGGAGACAAAGCGGAAGCTTCCAAGTGTCCAAATGGTTCATCTCCAAAGATTAAAATAAAAAAGAAGACTCAAATGAGCACCAAGACTCCATGCGCCCGAGCCCCAAAAGTTGGACCGGACGTTAAAAAGTCTAAGGGTTAGCGGAGGGTGCCAAGTGTCTCAAGCGGCGCACGTTCAAAAGCAAGATCTTGAGTGGGGACGCAAACTTGTGCCAACCCTCCATGTGGCCAATGGTAAATAGAGTTCAAAAGGTGGGATAGAGTGGGCCCAAAATTGACTAATTATAGAGAACTAGTGGAAGCCTCCATGTGTCTCATTGGCGTGAGTTCAAAAGGAAAGTATGGAGGTAGTCCCAAAACAAGCACGGGTTCGCCACGTGTCCGAGGTCCAAAAAAGGGAAAGAGTCCGGGATTGAATAGCCAAAGTAGAGGTAGGTTAGAGGAGGGATCCAAGTGTCAACAAGGCACTATTTAAAAGGTAAAATTCGGGGTGGGTTTCTTAGCAAGCACCAAGTCTCCACGTGTCAGGGGTAAAAATTTTGCTCCAGAAAACATGAAGGACTCAAGAAAAATACAAAGGAACACCGTGGAGCCCGCAGAAGCCACCACATGTAATTCTGATTCTATTTCAAGAGCATAAAGTAGGGGTCGAATCTTCATGTTGCACTCAGCTACCATGTGGACCCAAAGATGGATAGACTCATTCAAATATTGTGCACCCACAAACCCTAATCTTTAAATGGCCATATCTTTTGACAGAAACTTAGATTTTGGTAGGAGAAGACTTTTTGGAAATGTCTCGACACCTCTACACCATGGGAACATAAATATTATCTTTAGAAGGATTTGGTGAGTGAAAAAAAAAAGAAAACGTCTTCTAGGCCATTAATAAAGAGCCCGATTTCTCCAACTACCGGATTTGATTTAATTTGATCACTGGGAACCAGAATCAAAAAATTATAGGAAGATTTGAGAGGGGAATTGATTGATATTGGTTGAGCTTTCAAACTATAATTCAATGTATATCTCTAGGTGGTTGAAGCAGATTCAGATTTTCACTCATGTCTCTCTTATTCTTCCTATATATTCGAATGAAGGGGAATATTCAAATGGTTGGTCGTTGTTTCTCCTCTACCCCCTATATCTTTATTCCTTAGCATAGAATGAGGAGTCTAATACTCCTCCCATGTCTCTATAATGTCTTTTTCTTTCCTCTTTCCCATTGATGATGTACCGTGTAACATTTTAGAGTAATAAAATTAGTTTCGTGATGCATCTCGTACATCCTTGTCTTATTTTGTTGTCTCTTCTTACCTCTCATCGTTCGTAGGTATACTGTGTGCATAATCTAATGTTTGTTGTAGGTTTTGGGAGCTATTCTTAATAGGTTTTTAAGTGGTGTTCCATGTGAAATCTAACTCTAGTCCGTGGTGCATTCAGTCCACCCTCTCCTCTCGCTCACCTCTTTCCACTTCAGGTAGTCGGATCTAGGATTTAACCACTTCCATTTCTAGTGTATCACCGCTAAGTATAGGATCTTTCACCCTCTCTCTCTCTCTCTCTCTCTCTCTGTGTGTCCTAGTGGAATGGTTAAATTAGGATAGAATAGGTTCTACCTGCACTAGAGTAGCTTATGGCAGGTAGATTAGGAAGCAAGAACCGGCTTTCTCTGGAGCTCCATCTCAAGTTTTGTAAGTCCCACAGCTTGAGAGATGGTCCCATGTTGTAAAATCACACCAAATGCCCCACTTACAACCTAGGCCATTCAGGGATGCTTTGATTCTGCACTAACATTTTTGGCACGCCTGGTGGGATACGTCTGAAGTACCATACCACTTCATTTCATCAAGTATATGTGTTCTTAGTGAGATTCATCCTTTTGAGGCACATTCAAAGCACATCTAGCAAATCTATCTCGGTTAATAACCCATCCTCTAAATTAAATACCTTTTCTATCCATTTCCCTTAATTTCATCCATTTTCTTCTTCCATCTCTTTCATTTTCTCCCATTCCATGAAGTTGTGCAATGATGACTTCATTCCCTTCATGGAACTCACACTTATAGTAAGCAATGTAGTTCACCTCTAATGCATTTCTCAACTCCTCCAGATCAGCATTATGATTAAATCCAGAACCATTATGCTTACCCATATTAGCGTTGTGTCCAAGTCACTTTTGTCCATGAAGCTTATCAAGAACAAGAGGATGCATATAATGGTGATAGCTATGTGGAGAATGTTGGTTTTTTTGGAGAAGATTAAAATAATGGAGGCTAAGCATGGTGAAATCTAGGGGTACAAAAGATGAAGGCATTCAAGATTGGTTTTAGGACACCTTGTCCATTGGGAGGCCCTTTTCTAAGACACTACAACCCTCAAGAGAATCTTGACTTCATGGTTGAAGTACTACCTCAACTTACACAGTGGATTGCGGACATTGAGGCTTATGAGAAAAGTGCAAGACAACCTTGTTAATGGGTAAGTCAATCACCGATCCCTATCCTTCACTTTATCTTCCTCAAGCTTTATCATTTCAGTAGTGTCAAGAGTCAATCCCTCACTTTCTGCCCCAAGTTTTGATTAATTTTCTCCATCTCCTAGTCTTCCATCTTACTTCAATTCTTCTCCCCTTTTCCTCTCCAAGAAGTCATTTGCTCCAAAGAAACAAGAAGTTCCACCTCCCTCCCCACCACAAACAATTGCAAAGCTTGTTGAACCCTATTCTGTCACTCCTATTGCTTTCCCAAGTCCATGTTGGGAAGAGACTCAAGAATCCATTCAAGGAAAACAACAAGAAGTGGAGCCCAATAGAGAAGAAATGACAAACAATCTGAAGAGTTGGGCTGCTAAATTTGGGTTTACAAAGATCCCCTTGATGGTCAAGCCAATAGAGGAGGTTAGAGTTGAAGAACCAATGGTGGCTAAGGATGAGTTTACAGCAGAGAAGGAACAAAAACAACAAGAAGAAGATCAGTAGTTTGTTTTCTCAAAATGCAGTTTCCCTAATGGCACTCTGTCTGAAGAGAATGTTGATCTAATCCAAGTTGTACAACTAG
This sequence comes from Taxus wallichiana var. yunnanensis, assembly GCA_018340775.1. Classification (NCBI taxonomy): domain Eukaryota; kingdom Viridiplantae; phylum Streptophyta; class Pinopsida; order Cupressales; family Taxaceae; genus Taxus; species Taxus wallichiana. The sequence continues at coordinate 440,298,563 of CM031243.1, forward strand.
TTAAGGAGGAGGAAAATCAGTTCTAAGTCACATTGAAGAGGATCAGATGGGAGAGATGAAATCGAGTTGAATCGACTCAATGAAGAAAGCATAATTGAATATTTTTTGCTTTCATTTCAAGGGCCTGATTTGATTGATGAATCCATGATGGAGGAGGATTAGGGAGTTTTAAAGGCTCCAAGTGTGGAGAAGGCTATAGAATAACCTTCAGCTTATTTCTCGACTTCATCCCCTTCAAGATATGATATTGAAGAAGAGTTTGATATTTCAAAATTCATGTTTGAGGATGAAGGGAACCATGGTTTGTTAGTTACAAATCAGGAGGACATCATGGAGGAGATTGAGCACATGCAACAAGAGAACAAGGAGACAGATTATCTTTCTGACTTGGAGGATTGATTTGATAGAGAGGAGCCTAAGGAAATTAAATCATTTAGTCCTTTATCACCCACCTTCCAATCACATGATTCTTCTGCCATGGAGGAGAACATTCAATTGCAATAGCTTGCACTTCATATCAGCCTTCTGGAACCAAGGTTGGAGGATTATAGTCTTCCATGTTCTTCACCTACTGCAGAGGAAGAGAAAGAGAAAGAGTATAAATCTATCATCCCTCTCACACCATCCATCCATGAGTGTTAGCAAGAAGAATCCATTCTTGGAGTTGAAATTTAGATCAAGGGGCACATTTAAAGGACCATACCTTGCCTAATCAGGTACTTGGCTTCATTGGAGCCAAGGGAGAAGCCAACACTAGTCATGCCTAATTTAGGGCATGAGGATGAGTATTAAAGTACGAAGGTTCATCATCAACACCTCTAGGAGTCCAATTTCAGTCAACTTTAGGAGGTAATTTTGGTTGATGTAGATACCTTGATGATTTGGGTGGAGGACCGGCTTATAGTCAATTTTTCACTCATACAAGCATCCATATTTAGTGTCAAATCATTTGTATGGCTGCCCCTCTTGAGAAAGGCAAGATACTTCACCCTACCAGTTGTAGGCTTTGTTTAAGATTTTCTTTCTCTCGGTTAGTGTAGGAATAGGAGTACACTTTGTTTTGAGTAGAAGAAGTGCTTGTGCACACTCTACATGTCTCATTTGAGGCATGTATGATTTTTCTTTATACATAAGTTTTGTTCGCATTGCTCCGAGCTACCAAGGCTAGGCCCTTTAGTATTCATGAAAGAAATACCCATAGTTTCTTTTAATAGTTACAAATTTAAAAATAAAACAAATGCAGAGTAACTAAAAACATTTTCGAGATAGTCCATTTCCAAATCAGGTTCGGTGGTCACTAAGTGTAAATGGTTGGGCTAAGAAGAACTCGGGGATCAAGTTTTCAAAGCAAACGGATCAGTATCAGGCTATTATTATTTACTCCATGCCCAATGGATGCTTCAAGTCCACTCAAGTTATCTTCATCTCAAAGGTGGATGTCCCTTGTGAGTTGCTAATTGTTATCTCAATTTTGCCCCCGACAAAATTAATCAAACACAACCTTGTTCGTAAATAAATTCAAGAAACAGCTTTTGTTGAACGAGCCCATATTTCAAATCCACAATAGTTAAGTTACATGAAGGCTATAAAATGGAATAGCAGGGTTTGGGAAGAGTAAATAGTGTCAAAGAAACCAGAGGCTCAAAGGAAAAGAAACAGAGAAGGCTTGAAGTCTTCGGGCTCTACAAATGACTCAAAACGAGCCCCAAAATTGGCTAAGTATGGAGGAGACAACGGAAGCTACCAAGTGTCTAAATGGCACATCTCTAAAGATTAAAATAAAAAAAGTAGACTCAAATGAGTGCCAAGCCTCCATGTGTCTAGAGCCCCAAAAGTTGCATCGATTGTTGAAAATTCTAAGGGTCAGCGAGGGTACCAAGTGTCTCAACGACGCACATTGAAAAGTGGGATCTTGAGTAGGGAGTCAAACCTGTGCCATCCCTCCACATGGTTGATGGTCAATAGATGTAAAAAAGTGGCATAGAATGGGTCCAATATCGACTAAGTATAGAGAACCAAAGTGGAAGCCTTCACATGTCTCATTGGCACGATTTCAAAAGGAAAAAGTTTGGAGGCAGTCCCCAAACGAGCACGGGCTCGCCATGTGTCCTAGGTCTAGAAAAGGGACAGAGTCAGGGGTTTAATAGTCAAAGCAGAGGTGATTTAGTGAAGGGAGCTAAGTGTCAATACCATACTATTTCAAAGGTAAAATTTGAGGTGGGTTTCAAACAAGCGCCAAGCCTCCATGTGTCTAGGGTCAGACTTTTGGCTCCGCCAAACATGAAGGACTTAGGAAAATACAAAGGAACACTGTGGAGCCCATGGAAGCCACCATGTTTCAGTTTGGAACTATTTGAGGAGCATAAATTAGGGCCAAATCTTACAGGTGTGCTCGCTTGCCACGTGGACCCTGTGACGGATGGAATCTTTCAAATATTGCACACCCGCGAACCCTAATCTTTAAATGGCCATATCTTTTGACTGGAAACTCAGATTTGGGTGGGAGAAGACTTTTTGGAAATGTATCAACAACCTCTACACCATGGGAACATAAAATATTATATTTAGTATGTTGTGGTGGGTGAAAATAAGAAAAATTCTTTTAGGCCATTGATACAGAGCTCGATTTCTCCATCTACCGATTTGATTTAACTTGATCCGCCAAGGAACAAGAATCGACAGATTGTAGGTAGATTTGAGAGGGGAATTGATTGATAGTGGTTGATATTTTAAAGTAGTATTCAATGCATATCTCTAGGTGGTTGAAGTACGATTCAGATTTTTCCTCGTCTCTCTTATTCTTCCTATATATTGTAATGAAGGGGCATATTCAAATGGTAGGTCATTATTTCTCCTGTGCCCCCCTCTCTCTCTTTCTTCCTTAGGGTAGAATGTGGATTCTAAGCCTCCTCCCATGGCTTCGTAATGACATTTTCTTACCTCTTTCCCACCGATGATGTGCCATGTAATAATTAGGAGCAATTAAATCTATTTCGTGATGCATTTGTCCATCCTTGGCTTATTTTTTTGTCTCTTCTTACCTCTCATCGTTATAGGGTATATTGTGCATACTACGATGTTTGTTGCAGGTTATGGGAGCTGTAATTTATAGGTTTTGAAGTGATGTTTTGTGTGAAATCTATCTCTGGTCCATGGTGCATTCTAACCACCCTCTCCCTGTTCTCACCTATCTCCACTTGAGGCGTCAGATTTGTGACAACCACTTCCTTTTCGATGTATCACCACTTAGTGTAGACTCTTTCTCCCTCTCTCTCTCTTCTCTCTCTCTCCCTTGGAATGGTTATATTAGGATAAAATAGGTTCTTCCTACACTGGAGTATATTGTGGCAGGTAGATTAGGAAGAAATAACTAGCTTTGTTGAGACGTCCATCTAAATTTTTGTAAGTCCCATAGCTTGAGAGATGGTCCCATGTTGTGCAATCACATCGAATGTCCCACTTCAAACCCAATCCATTTGGGGGTGCCGTGATTTTTACTAATAGTAACAAAGCCCATTGGCCCAGAATTTTCAATGATTCCCACATAGAAATGCTTACATTGGTCTTCTTCATTTGATCAATAATGTTAAAAGGAGATTGATTCTCCTTTTGTTGCCCTTTACTCGACATGAATTTCTCCTACACATGGGCTGCTGCAACCGACACCTAAGTTGGCTTAGAAGGTAGTTTGGGATGATCTTGAATGTTTGGGGTTGCACTTGGATTGTTAATACTCGAAGTGTGATAAAAGGCTGAGAAGTACTTGGATTAGATGACTTCCCTTCCTCTATATTTCTTTTCTTAGACCTTGTATTGGCTGCCACACTTTGAGAAGGGGACTGATTTATTCCATAGAAATCCTTAGCTTGCCAATTCACAAGTGTTGTCTCGTTTGGAGGTGTTTCCTGATTAGCTACCTGTTGCTGACTTTCTTCTTGGTTTGGTTCTTGAGGAACACCCACCGTAGTCACCATCAATGCTTGATTTAAAGCACCATTGAAGCATGTTTCTTGATTATGTGGTTGGTTGCATGGGAAACACCATTCATATTCTTGTGTTATGTTGTTTTGAGTTAGAACCAAGGCCCTAGATGTTGAAACTGCATTAGGGTTATATGCTTGGAATGGCCTAGCAGCTTGGGGTTGTCCTTGGTTCTAGTTAGCAACTTGAACATGTGGCCTGTTTGGCTGATATGGAGGTTTATTAGGTTGGAATTGAGGCTGATAAGGTCTAGAATTTTGAGCTTGCTACCTCTTAAGAGTTACCAACTCATTTCCTAAGTTTTGCAATTGTTTCATAACCTCCTAGAGTTCATTTGAAGGACTAGAAGAAGAAGTGGAAGCTTCATTTGAACTCTGATTTCTTGGAGCAGGGATGGGAGCTATTGTAGGCATTTGATTAGGATTAGGATTCCCCATATCTGGATAGAGAGGCATATGTGGCCTAGGTGTGAGTTTACCGACTTGAATTAGGTAATTATCAGCTCTAATAGCTATGGCATAAGCATCTGGTAGGGTTATTCCCCCATAGATTGTATCATAATAGATATATCATAATTTAGAGCTTTAAGAAAATAGAGAAATGCACCTTCAATTGTTGGTCTAACCACAATTGGGATCCTTTCCCATGTTCTTTGGAATCTGGAATTGAAGTCTATCATCTGCTTAGTTGGTGCCCTTTTGATTGTAGTCATCTGCTCCAAAGGGATAAGTTGTTAGCCCTCTCCCCAAATTGGCCATAGAGAGATGTGCATAATTTATCCCAATTCTAAATCGATCCTACACCTAATCCTTTGCACCATGGTAACGCTTTCCCTAAGAAATAATAATCCAACAACTTGACCACAACATCCATCTTGGAAATCTCATGAATAGCACAAACATTTACAATGTCTTGAATGTGGTTGATGGGAGTTGTGTGATTTTCTCCAATGAAGTATGGGATATTTTTAATGTTGTTATTGGCATCGAATTTTGTGCATTAAGGGCAAGTGGACTACTGCTTGTGAAATTTTCATAAGGTTTTGGAGGTGGCTGATTTGATGGTTGTAGATGAGCCATCCTGAGTGGCCTGATAACCCTAATTGATTGAAGAAAGGGTCTGCCTCATGGAGGTGTCGATAATGTTCTATTTAGTGTAGATGGAGATATTTAATTTCATCTTTACCTTCTTGCTCTATCTATGGATAAGTGTAGATAGACAAATAGCCCCTCTTCTCTAGTTCTTGACCTTATTTGAATTCTTCTCATGAACTTGATGAACTTGGGCTGCTGAAATCACTAGATTTGATTGACGGTGTCACTAGATGTGTTTCTATAAAGCCTCCAGAGGCTAGAATTTCACCAAGAAACACACCCACTCTTGATAAAATTTAAAATATTGACTTCTATCCCACCATGCATGCCAGGATATGTTATGTAAAAAAGTAGCACCCTAGGATTTGCACATTACAAAACCCTACTTTTGACTAATATGGGATTGTCTCAAGGTATGGGACCCTTGCAATTGAGACAAAATCTAAAGAAAGATAGTTCCTGACTTAGTCTAATGCTAATCTACTCCTAAACTACTAATTCCAAGGGACCAGAGGAAGAGAAATACATAAATGTAAATCCTAAACTAAGGGAGGCGATAACACAAAAACAAGACTAGAGAGATTCCTAGTGAGTGAAAGTGGAGGGAAATGGGGAAGAAGAGGGTAGATAAAATGCCACAGTCCCAAAACACATTCAAACCTCCAATTTCGTGGAGCACAAAAATTTAACGTTGTAAAGGATTACATTATGTATAATATACCTACAAAATCTAATATAAGGAAAACTGTAATATAAATCAAGTTAGTGAAGGAAAAATAGAAAAACACTAATTTTATTGCTTAAAATGATGCACAATCCATTACAATATAGGCACAAGGAAAGATCCCCTCACAAATTGCATAAAATTGAGACCTTCTAATAGAAATGTTGGAATAATTTTGAGTACAGTTCCTTTACAATTTAAAAAGTCTCCCCTTTCAAATGAGGGGAATTTACATATATATAGAGAAAAGGAGCTACCAACCAACATCCTTCATTAAATGCCTGTACGTAGGTATGAGTAGCCATGATGGTTTTATTTTCATTGGTGCTTTTCTTCCACAGTAAACTCGATTTTCCATACCTCATTAAACCATATATTGAGCTACCTTCTACGATATCATTAATGTGTGGCCATATCTTAAACTCTTTGTTGTTGCCCAATAGAAACCACTAGCAGACACATGAAAGAAAGGGAAGAGTCATCGTTGATGAGGGAAAGACTTATCACATGACAAGAAGAAATGCTACCGAATGATAGCGAGGGGAGGTTGACGAGTGATAGCAAAAGGAGGTTGATGAGTGACATGAGGCAACGTTGATGTGTGATGATAGGGGAGTGATGATGGCTATGGTAGAATGTCACACATCAAGGAGGGAGGTTGACACATGATAGGAAGAAAGGGTTGATGTGTGTCAAGGAGAATGGTTGATGCGTTAGAATAATAGGGGCATTGACACACATCAAGAAGAAACGGTTGATGCACAACATAGAAGTGCTTGACACATGTTAGTAAGGTGTGGTTGACGTGTGATAGGAGGAAGTGGTTGACACGTGTCAATAAGATGAAAATCCATACATTTTTCTAGTTTTACCATTAATGCAAATCCTACTCCAAACCTTCACCGCGGTGAGCAAGCTCACCACGAGATACCCTATAAACTACTTTCATTAACTATGATTTCCTAGACCTGTACATTGATCCATTTTGCAAGGGGTGAAAAAATGGATAACAAGTTTCATATGCTTCAAAGAGTTGGAAGTTTTATTTATGTTATAGTATACTCAAGACAAGACATTGCACATGTAGTGGGAGTCGTTAGTAGATACATGAGTAATCTAGGAAGTGAGAATTTGAATGCGTCTAGTGTATTCTCGAAACTTGAGAGGAACTAGTAGTAGACGGTTATGCTATGGGGGTAAGAGGTTTCCTTACACATATATATTGATGGAGACATGGCTGGAGATTCAGATGATATGAGGAGCACCACACATGTTATGTATTCATTGATGGCAGAACAATTAGTTGAATTTTTAAACTACGAAGATTTTTGCCTTGTCTACTATAGAGGCATAGCATGTTGTTGCTCTGAAGCAATCAAGGAGAAGATATGAATACATTGGTTCATGAAAGTTTTGGGAAAGAAACATGAGAATAAAAATTTATTCAATGATAGCCAGACAAAAATTCATCTTGTAAAGAACTAAGCATTCCATTTGAGCACTAAACATATACAAATAAGGGATCACTTTATTAGATCAATTTTGGAGGATGGACAACTGAAGTTGAAGAAGATCCATACAAGTCATAATCTTACTGATATGTTGATAAATGTAGTGAAAAAAAGAATTTGGAAGGTTGTTCGACTACGGTAGGTCTTCAAGATTGATCTTGAAGAAGATAAACAAGTTAGAGAAGAGTACGAGGATGATTTGAATCGTGGGTTGCAATGATCGGTCCAAGTGGGATATTGTTGAAGTTGTCGAGCTTGAACACAAGTTGAAGTGGTAGTTTATTTTTCCATTTTTTTGGGAGGAATGCATGGCCATGAATAACAATACAATTGTACTTTTAATAGATGGGATTTGTTATTTTTATGTTTATTTTATTTATATGCATGTCTTATTTATAATCATGTGATATTTAGGTTGTTTCTCGGTTCAAGAAAACTTTTGAAAAAGAGATGCACAAGTTATATATATATATATATATATGTGCATGGATTTACTCTTTGATGTATAAAAAGAGATAATTGTATTGTATTCCTAAGGACTTAATAAAGGAGAAGGTTGGTTTGTTTTAGTGGATGTAGCCAAAATTGGGTGAATCACGTTAAATCTTGGCTTTATCTTGTAATTGCATGCTTCATTTATTTCTTTTAATTTCGCTTTTATTTCTCATTTGTATTTCGATCCTAAAACATAAGCTCATAATGAGTTCACATGTAATATGTTCATATTGAGTTAATAAAATCTTGATATCTTGCACTATGGATGTTTCCCTAGGCACTCAACTAGGGTTTTACCATGTAAATATGGTGTTCATCTCTTTAATGTTTTGTATTTTGTATATTTCTTTTATCTTTGTCTATGTGAACTGTTGTTTTGTTATTCAACTTTCTACTTAATCATTACTAAAAATTCTATGCTTTCCTAACATATGTCATGTACAAATAATTCCTTACAAACATGCCTTATTATAAATACAAATCATTTGCAACATGCATTTATTTTATTTTATATTCCTTCTTAACAAATAATTTTATGCACAATATTAAGTGGATTTTCATTTTTAGCGTGTGTGAATAAAATTAAGTAGATGATATTTGATTTTTTTAAATGAAGAGCAATTGTATTCTAATTGGTGTTCATGATGATCAGCTTTACATTTATTGATTATCCATTCATCATTCAATCAAGAAGAAAGTTGGATTAACAATTTAGTTTTAACGAACTTTAAACTCTACGAGTTTTAATCAACATTAATTCCAAAAAATTCTAAATGAGGGAAAATCAACGCTGAACTAATCCCATTGAAAGATTAGTTTGAAGCAAAAATTCAAGAGTCAATCCCTTGTTTGGAGAAAGAGGAATTCAATTGAGTTCTAGTTTTAGGAAGGAAAATCATTTCCATTGTATTTTTAGGAGGAACATTCTAAACTATACTTTTCCAATTAAGTGTATTTATTTTTGTGGAGATTCAAAGTAGCTCATAACGAGATTGCATATAATTTGTTTATCTTGAGTTAATCAAATCTTGACATCTTGCACTATGGATGTTTCCCTCGGCACTGAGCTAGAGTTTTACATCCTAAATCTGGTTTTCATCTCTTTTATGTTTGGTATTTTGTATATTTATTTTATCTCTCTTTATGAATTGTTATTTTATTATTCAATTTTCTACTTAATCATTACTACAAAATCTATTCTTTAATAACATTTGCCATGTTGAGATAGTTCCTACCAAATATTCCATATTACAAATACATATCATTTTTTATATGCATTTATTTTCTTTGAGATTCCTCCTTTGAAGAAGGGTTTTATGGACGATATTAAGTGGATTTTCATTTTTAGCATGTGTAGATAAAATTAAGTGGATGATATTTGATTTTTTCAAATCAAAAGAAATTGTAATCTAATTGGTGTCTATGATGATCAGTTTCTATTTATTGATTATTCACTCACCATGCAATCAAGAAGATAGTTGGATTAATAATTTATTTTTAATGAACTTTAACCTCTACGAATTTCAAAACGAAATTAATTCTAGAAAATTTCTAAAAGATGGAAAATCAACCCTAAATAAATCCCATTCCAATATTTGTTTGCAGATAGTGTTGCATTCCATGATCTAGGTACAAAACAAAAGTTATAAGCTTTTCCATTGAATAATAAGTTTGAAGAAAATGAAAAATGAAAAGGTTTACGATGTGCATTTATATTTTGCATCTTTCAAAATTTGAATAATGACTGTGAAAATTCTATTGCAGTCATTGATTATTAATCTCCTATCTTAAAAGATCATTTAACTGACGAAAACTAATTCACAACTAATATCGAAAAATAACACAACTGCAACTTCACTAATAAAAATATGGAAAGAAATGTGTAACACAATGAACACAATATTTTCAGACAAATTGTCCTTGGAAAAACCCCTAAGGGAAAACTAGTTCTACAAATGAGGAATTATATTAACTTCAGAAAATTAAGAGATACAAATATTCCTTTCCTCTTATTGGAAGAACTCGACAATCTCCCAACTTCTCCCACTGATATTCCCCCACTATTATCCCCAACGCTATCATTGTGCCCTTGCTAACACTGCAAGACTGTTTGCTATCATTGCAAACTTACAAACTCATTTGCTAGCACTGCAAATGCTTCTCCAAATTTGTGTTCTCCAAATTCCCAATGACCTCCTTTTATACTACTCTCATTCGAAAACCAACGGCTGGATCGATTCTCAATCGACGGCTGAGATGCATAACAACTTAACCACCATAACAAATTTGGTGGCAAGGTGTCACTAAAGGAAATCAATAATTAGAAAATAATTAATTATTTCTCAATAATAAGATAAATATTATCTAATCTTAGGAAATGGACAAACAACTGTCCAAGTTAACAAATTAACACTCCCTCTTAGTGAGGAAGTTGTTCTGCATGACACCCATCTTATCTCTGAAGAAGATAAATTTTTCCTTCCCCAATGCCTTAGTCAGAATGTCTGCTACCTGCTCCTCTGTAGGTATGTATTATAGCTGAACAATACCTCATTGTACACAATCCCTGATGAAGTGATACCTGATATCTATATGTTTAGACCTATCATGAAACACTTGATTCTCAGACAACTTGATGCAACTTTGATTGTCGTAGTGTATCACAGTAGTCTCAACCTTCTGACCAAACAAGGCCACTAGCAACTTCCAAAGCCATATAGCTTCACATGTTGCCATGCTAGCTGCAATGTATTCTACTTCTGATGAACTCAGAGCCACATACTTCTACTTCCTATTGAACCAAGAAACAACTCCTGATCCTAAACTGAAACAACACCCTGAAGTGCTCCTTTTGTCTATGTATTGCCTGCCCAATCTATGTCAGTATAGCCTATCAACTTGATTCCTTCACCTCAAACATATCTGATCCCATACTCAACTGAACCACGCAAATAATGCAACACATGCTTAGCCACTGTCCAATGCACTCTCTTTGGCTCAACCATGAACTGACTAAGAGAGTTTACTGCAAATGCTATATCCAGCCTGGTGTTGACCAAATACATGAGCGAACCAATTAACTACCTGTATAAGGTGGGATCTACATATTTTTCCTTAGATGTATCTATCTTCCTCCAATTAGTGATCATAGGTGTAGACATGGCTTTGCAATCCTCCATCTCGAATCTCTTCAAGATTTCAATGCAATATTTCCCTTGACCAAGGAAAATCTCTCCATCTATTTGCCACACCTCCATGCCTAGAAAATAGTGCATGAGTCCCAAATCCTTCATCTCGAACTCTTCTGCAAGGTCCCTCTTGCAATCCTCTATGAGCCCTAGTGTACCTGTAAGAAACAAGTCATCTACATATAGAACAAGAATGAGAGCCTCACCCCCAACCACCAAGTAGTAGAGGTTACCATCTACCTCACTCTTCACAAAGCCCATTTCTTGCAAGTATGTATTAATGCGCTCATACCACGCTCTAGGAGCATTTTTGAGTCCATACAAGGCTTTCTTCAATCTGCACACATGGGTCTCTTTGTTGTGTGCTACAAAGCCTTCTGGTTGTTCTATGTATACCTCCTCCTTTAATTCACCATTAAGGAATGTTGTCTTGACATCCATTTGATGGATCTACCATCCCATCTGCATTGCAAATGAGATTACAGCTCGTATAGAAGTATACCTAGCCACTGGAGCAAATGTCTCCTCATAGTCTATTCCCTCCTTCTGAGAGAACCCCTTTGCCACAAACCTTGCCTTGTATTTCTCGATGCTACCATCTGCACCGTGCTTTATCTTGAATATCTAGCGTGATCTAACTACTACCCTATCTGTTGGTCTAGGCACTACCTCCCACACATCATTATGCATTATTGAAGTATATTCCTAAACCAAAGCATCTCGCCCTACCTAATGTTGTGCAGTCTATTGATAGCTTGAAGGTTCACTATTTGCCAACTGGTTGACTAATGCCACATAGTCATTGAACTTGGCTAGTTCTCTCCTCTGTCTTGTACTCTTTGTAGGAGCTCCCACAAACTCCTGAGTATCCCTTTGTGTTTCTTGAACTTCACGGTTCTTGCTGCCAACAGTAGAGGATGAAATATCAACCTCTATATCTTCTAGATGCATATCCTGCTGCACCATTTGCTCCATACTCTGTGAATATTCACTACTTGAGTCTATGCTTGTACTAGTAACTGTACTTGAGCTTTTCTGCTCTTAATTTACACTTGGAGCTTTTGTTGGCTTCTCACTTGGATCATCTGCTGGAAAATCTCTGGACCTTCTAAATGCTTTGTCCTGCATGAACTTGACACCACGTCTAACAATAATTCTTCTAGTCCGTGGAATAAAATCCTATATGCCTTTGAAGTTTCATTGTACCCAACAAGGTACCCCTTCTCTGTAGTCTGATCTAACTTGGTACGTGTATCTTCTGGAATATGACAATATGTCAAACTCCCAAATATCCTGAAGTGACTTACATCTGGCTTCTTCCCTGTGAAAGCTTCCTCTGGTGTCATCTTCCCTAGTACCTTGTGTGGAACCCTATTCTGAATGTAAACTGATGTACTACATGCCTCTGCCCATAGGTAGCGGGGCATGTCCTGATCATGTAGCATAGCCCTTGCTGCCCCTGATATAGAATGGTTCTTCCTCTCAGCAACTCCATTCTGTTGTGGATTGTAAGGAACAGTCCACTCTCTTTTGATTCCTTCTCTGGTACAGAAATCCTGGAATTTATTCCCTATGTACTCACCTCCATTGTCTGACCGAAGAACCTTTATCTTCCTTCTTGTCGAGTTCTCCACAAGAGCCTTGAACTCTTGGAAGTGAAAACCTCATCCTTGGTCTTCAAGAAGTATATCCAGGTCTTCCTCGAGAAATCATCAATGAAAATAACATAGTACTTGTAACCTCGGAGAGACTTCATCGACATTGGCCCACATATATCTGAGTGTACTAGATCAAGAACACCCTCAGATCTGGTGTCACTCCTTGGAAAAGATGCTTTCACAAAATTTCCCAACACACATCCCTTATATACATCACCATGCTCGTGCTCATCTCTGGAACACTGTCACCTGTCTCACGAGGCAATTTAAGTGCTCTATGATGAATATGGCCCATCCTCTTATGACATATCTCTCGAGATATCTAGGATTACTCGCTACTCATAAGTGCCTTAGGAGTATCAAATCGTAACCTATAAAGGTGACCACTCCTAACTCCAATAGTTATGGGTGATTTCCAATCCTTGTTCTTAATCAACACATGTGTCCATCTAAAAAGTACATTATACCCTTTATCCTGAAGAATAGATACAAAAATTAGATTCATACCTAAGCCTGGCACATGTAAGACATCATGAAGTGGAACTATCTTTCCATTCTCCCTCTGAAACTGAACAGTCCCTTTCCCAACTGGGTTGCGCTTGGACAAGTTCCCCATAGAAATATGGATATTGATGTCCTCCTCTTGGTAATTGGAGAAGTACTCTCTAACTCTTTTCATATGAAATGATGGCCCACTATCTATATACAAAACACATTGTGAGGTTGAGCTGACCATACAAGCTATGAGTGCAAACTCATCCTCCAATCTCTTAGAGAGTTCCTCTGCACTTGCTAAAGTTGTCACCGGTTCTTTCCCTTATTATAATTCTTCTTCCTTTGCGGGCGATTACTAACATAGTGGCCAAACTTGTGACAGCCATAACACTTGACCTTAGACATGTCCTTCTTCTTCTCACTATGAGAATTTGATCCTTTGTTAAATCCCTTCTATGATCTCCCTTTTCCCGCTAGGGAAATGTTTTCTTGTTCTCCCTTTTTTTTCTTACTCTTGTTGGCCCCATTAACAAGACTTAGTCTAAACTCCTCCCGAGTGAAATTAGTCCATAGTCAATCCCAACTCGGTGAGGTGTCTCATCCACTAACAACTTGAACAAAGACATCCCATTGTTTAGTAAACCCATTTAGGGCTATTCTTACTAGCTCATCATCATCTGGCTTATCTCCAACAACTGCTAACTCATCCTTGACAAGTCTAAGCCTAGTGAGGTAACTTGTAACGTCTTCTCCCTTGTTCATCTAGGTATTCTTCAAATTTTCTCTAAGAATCAACTTTTGGTTAGTGGTAGCATTCTGGTATAGATTCAGAATGGCATCCCACATCTTCTTCACCATATATAACTCAGAGATGTGTGGAACAATATGATCCTTGACACCATCAAGGACAATCCTCCTCACCTTGGCATCCTCTTTCTTGTATGCTGCAAGTTGTGTTGCATCTGTAGGTACGATTAGCAATGAGAGTGGTAACATAATCTTTTATACCATTCTCTTCCAACGATAAGGAAATTTTGGCCTTCTAGACACCAAAATTTGAGGCACCATCTAATATGTCTTGATCTCTCAAACTAGATAAAGCCATATGAAAGTATAAAAGTAAAAAGAATTTAAAGAGATCAAACTAGGTTATATAAACCCTCAATTTCTTTCCTAGGGCAAACGTTTTCTACCCTTAACACAACTATGATACCATGTGAAAATTCTATTGCATCAATGATTATTAATCTCCTATCTTAAAAGATTATTAACTATCCAAAACTAATTCACATCTAATATCAAAAAATAACACAACTGTAACTTCACTAATAAAAATATGGAAAGAAATGCGTAACACAATGAACACAATATTTTCAAACAAATTGTCCCCTGGAAAACCCCTAAGGGAAAACAAGTTCTACGAGATGAGGAATTATATTAAATTTGAAACTAAATTAAGAGATACAAATATTCCTTGCCTCTTACTAGCAGAACTCGACAATCTCCCAACTTCACCCACGATATTCCCCCACTACTATCCCCAATGCTATCACTGCGCCCTTGCTAACACTGCAAGACTATTTGTTATCACTGTAAACTTACAAACTCATTTGCTAGCACTACAAATGCTTCTCCAAACTTGTGTTCTCCAAATTCCCAATGACCTCCTTTTATACTACTCTCATTGGAAAACCAATGGAAAGATCGATTCTCAATCAACATCTGAGATACATAACAACTTAACAACCATAACAAATTTGGTTGTAAGGTGTTACTAAAGGAAATCAATAATTAGAAAATAATTAATTCATTCTCAACAATAAGATAACTATTATCTAATCTTACCAAATGGACAAACAAGCAGTCCAAGCTAATAAACTAACAATGACTTCCCTTTGAAGAGCACATTTTTTTCACTATAATAATAGAATGAAGTGTTCTTTAACGCATGCAAAGGCTTCCAAAAAATGAGGAAGAGGAGTTTTCACTACCATTCTCATGGGATTTTGAAGCCTTTGAGGGAGTAAATAACAACTCTATCTGAATGTTTTACACAGTACATGCTTATGACTTAATATACTCCCTCACATTTGTATCATTACACCTGTTGACTAGACTCATGTATGATACATGATAGGTTTGAACTTTAAATGTGACTTTAATATCTTGGCCAATTTATAGAAATATTAGATGACGCCAAGGACCAATAGATAAGGTTCCAATTCTCTTAGAATAGTATTTATA